>CANSNZ010000422.1:0-129163 GCA_947646795.1 Beta lomatogona | reverse complement strand
GAAAATAGGAGTTATATTATGGGATGAGAGGAATTCAATAGATGAATATATCTGAATATAGGAAATTATTAATGGAAAGATTATACTTCTTGATTAGTTATTGCAGATACTTTCATTATATCAGAAATACTTTATGTATTTATATACCAACATAAATCATGAAAGTAGTATTGAATATCTACCATATACTTCATCTGTCTTTTAAATTGTAATACTTGTAAGTAGAAGTTGTTCCACGAGGCGGACTGACCGCTAAACGCCCAACAGGCCCGCTAAAGTTGCGGGCTTGGACAACTAAACTTTGAAAAAAATTTCTAAATGGGCGGGCCAATCCCGGCCCGCTAATTTTAATGGGCGGATATGGGCAACCTCAAATATACAGGCGGCAAAGCCCGCCGGGCCCGTTATCATGATGTCTATTTTTCTAAGAAATATAATTTTTTATCTAACTAATTTAGTGTTGATTTATCTTTTTGGAATATACGGTTTATTTGCACTAATATAGCTTTGGTAACACATAATTGTCTTTATTCTTACCTTTAGTAAGTTAATTTGCTTAATAATTTGTCGTCCTCCAATATTTTTGTTACGAATATTTTTTAACTTTCTCTATTATGTTGTGATTATCAACTTTTTTTTCTATTTAACAAAAATTATGTTTTAATCTATAAATATTAAAGGAGATTAACTAGAGTACTTGGAAAAAAATAAAAGTATTAATAGGCCCAGTAGGGCCCGATAGGCCGCGGGAAAGCCCGCCTGTTTATTAGGACGGGTCATGGACAAGTAGTTAAGCCCGCATAAAAGGGCTTGGACTAGACATATTAGGCCCGTTGGACAAATTTTTTGATTAGGCCCGGCCCGCAATTCGCCCAAGCCCGCAAATGATCACCTCTACTTGTAAGTTGTAACAAACTATTATTCCATTTCACAAAGTTATTACTAGCAATGTTGATAATTTTAGAAATATATTATCTCTTTCTCTCTTAGCGTGTGAATACTTTATTATCTTTTGTACTACATTTCAATGTTTGCAAGTATTAAGAAATAGAAGAAGTATATATAATATCAATTTTATTTTTTTGATTACGAAAAGAGACACTTGGCATGTGAGTGACATGACAAATGCCAATTCATTGGTGAATCTATTATGATACATGAACTTCCTCCGGTTCTAAAATAAATGAAACGAAGGGGAGGCACGAGGACTAAGGAGAGGAACAGATAGAAATACCAGGAGGGACTCATGTGATGAAAAGAGAAATACATATAACTTAATACCAAATAAAGTGATGTTTCATTTCGAAAATGGTAAGTGTTTCATCTTAAATAAATGAAACAAAAAGGGGAGATACAGGGATGAAGGAGAGGAGAGGAGAGGAGAGAACTGAGATAGAAATATTAAAAGAGGGACTCATGTGATAAAAAGAAGAGAGATAGAGATAACCAAAAGCCAAATAAAGTAATGTTTCTTTTTATTTCGAAACGACTTAAAAATTATAAGTGTATCTATTATTGCTAAAGATATCAACTATCAAGGCTCCGCTTTGGAATTTGGACTTAATAATATCGAATTATCTAAACTCATCCAAAAAAATAGCCTTATTCTTCTTTTCATCCCTAAAAAGAAATCTTTTTTATTTCTATAGTCATCTGTACGGTAAAGGAAAACAAATTGAATTCCATTATTTTTCTTCTTCCTTTTAACCAATACAAACACTGAAATACAGCCCATTAAACTCTGAATTGACGTATATGAACTTAGAATCTACGCAAAACAATAAACCTAAACTTTGAGAATGTATCATTCTAAGCTTATCCATACCAAGATGCATGTGGGAATGAAATCATTGCTTACCTAATCAGTTTAAGAT
Source organism: Beta lomatogona (assembly GCA_947646795.1). Taxonomy (NCBI): domain Eukaryota; kingdom Viridiplantae; phylum Streptophyta; class Magnoliopsida; order Caryophyllales; family Amaranthaceae; genus Beta; species Beta lomatogona. The sequence goes on along the minus strand of CANSNZ010000422.1, from coordinate 127,289 downwards.
TATTTGGATCTTTCATAATCCGGTAATATAATGCATGTATTGTATAAACCATTATTCATTATTTTTGCTCGTGTAGTCGTATCTAATATGATAGCATATAATGTTATTCATTAACTTGTACTAGTGAACATAATTTTAATAACATGAAAACAAATAAAAACGTACACCTAATCATAAAGAAAATGGCAGACAGACTGCTGGACACACATGACCCATGAAAAACACTTCACCTCACTAATTGCCATCAATTGGGGGCATATCATACTACTCTCATCCCTACCTTCTCTTTTTTTTCCTCACTTGCACAAGCAATCAACAGTTCTTACCTAGTTACCTTGAATAAGTTGACAAACTATTTTTATTTGTTACCTTTTTTTTCATTATCAAACAAAAAGATAAATAGGTTGATCTTTTGCACGGCCATTTATATACATGCATATTGTTTATATTTTTTTTTTATCTTTTACTAAGTCTAATTTAATTTTTTTTATTCCCACAATTTAATTTGCATGCAATACACTAATTCCCTTAATTTCACTCCTCCAAAAATATAATCATATTGCTAATTTCTTCAATTGTATTGTCAACTTTTCGGAGGAATATTTATGTAATTCTTATTAATCAAGTAATATCACATAATATCATAATTTAGAAAAGCAAATTCAGAAAGAGAAAAAGTTCAAGCGAAAACCAAATATCATACTTTATATTATCTTTACTAAATTGCTCATGTTAAACCATAAGCTCAAAAATGTACAAGTAGAAAATACAACAATGTACCCACCAAAAGTCTTTGTCCTCCTTTTAAGAAAATTAAAAAAAACCTCCCAAAACCAAAAATAAAGGAAGAAATATGAAATTAGTCTCATAAGAGATGAGAATGCATGTCAGCTTCATAAGATTTTATCCTGCTTGAGATTTAAAAAAAAACAAAAAAAAAACAAAATATTTAAGGAGATCTCCAATTTTGTAAGCCTAGATCATTGTGCTTTCTTGAAGGAGCTGAAGAAGGAACTGGATATCTCTTAGGAAAGAACCCTAAAAAGTGTCCAGAATTTGAGTATCTTGGCCTTGGGTTGAATCTGAACACATGTGTGTGTCTTAACCCTTCACATTTACCAACCATGTTAATGCTAATTAACAAGAATATTAGCAACACAAGATATACCCAAAACATGCTAATTAGTGATAAACTTCTTCTACTAAGTCTTCTCTTCACCATCATTATCATCACTTTCATCTATTTCTTCATGCAAACAAAAAGAATACAAAACACTAATAATACACCCACTTTGAGATTTTAGTAGGAGTTGTAATTTGAGGGAGGGAAAGTGGTAAAAGGAGCTTTTTTTGGCAAGAATTTTGAGATGTAATTGTATTTTTAAGAATATGTATAGCTAATTTTGGGATATAATAGCTAAGATGATAAAAAAAAAAAAAAGGTATTGATATGTGATGACAATGGTAGTTCTTATTTTGAAATAGTCATTTGGGTTTGAAAGGATGACAAAAGCTAAAAGAAAGGAGAGAAAGAAAGAGAGAGGAGGGAAAGGAAGGAGAAGTAAGTGAGACGAAGGAGAATGTGTAGATAGGTAGCAAAATGAGGTAAAAAGGAGTTGAGGGAGGTGAAAGAAAAAGGTCAAGTTTTTATTTTTTTCCACTTTTTGTCTTTAGGGAAAAAATGAGGTATTATGGTGGTTAGGTAATTTGAGTGATGATGGTCCCACATTGTTCTAATCTTTGATTTATGTTTTTTAGGGGTTTCTTTAAATATTTGTTAACTAACTTTTACATATTTGTTTATGAATTCATAATTATGAAGTAGATATCTTAAACTATTTATTCATATAAATTATAAAAATTGAATATTTTCAATGTATATATATATTATTTGTTGGGCCCACTTTCGAGAACCTGTGGTAAGAAGAATTTCCTGCACGCCCTAAGATCGGGTAACACCCAGAGGCCAACAAGCCCTAATCCCCCCAACCCACCCAACAATATTGAAATTTTGCTTCCACCAAGATTTGAACCGTGGTCTCCCATGTAGGAGATAGGATGTCATACCATTGAATCTAGGGGTGTAAGTGGATTGGACTTTGCCAAATCCAAATCCAGTCTAAAGTTTTTTGGACTCGAGAAATTGAGTCCAAATTCGATCCAAACTTTTTTTGAGTCCAGTCCGAAACTTTTTTCTTAAGTCCGAATCCAGTCCAGTCCGATTATTATATAATACCATTTTTTTTCTCGTTTTAGATGCACAATGTTTACTCATGATTGAATCATTGAGATTTGAAAAATTGGACTCATTTTACATCCATTGCATAAAGTAAGTTCCATACATATTTAAAGTGGTATAAAATGTAAACTGCAAAATACAAAAGGCGCCAAAAGTGTTAAAGTGGCTTTTGTCTTTTTAGTTTTCAATTAGGACTTTTGGAGGGTAGCGAAAATTTTGGCGCCGATAAAAGAATTCGAAAAGGGAATGCTAAAAATTCCAAAATTTCAACAAAAATGTTTAAGATTTTTTTTTAAAATATACAAGATATGTATATGTATTTATATATTATATGCTACAATATTATTTTGGGCTATGGATTGGAGTTATTGGACTCCAAAAGGGTGAGTCCAAATCTAGTCCTAAAATGAGTCCAGTTCAGTCCAGCAAGTTTGGATTGGACTGGATTGGATTATGGACTTTTCGCAATCCACTTACACTCTTAATTGGATCCAAGGGTCTTTGGTTCAAAATATCTTTTATTACAAATCTAATACTTTTAACATTTTAATATATGATTAATATTTATTATATATATATGAGCAAAGGATGTAAAAGTTTAATTATAACATTTACTTCCCTTCATTTGAAAATGTTCTTTATGTTTGCTTTTACACAATATTCAATGTAGATTTTGACCATCAATATTATAAATAACTTATAAGTAAAATTTATGTAAAACCGATATTTTAAAATTATATGTGGCTACAAATTTGATATAAAATTATATGATTATATCTTTTTTCTTATATATTACGCGAGATTTTGAGGACAAAGTTTTGTTTTGACTATCTAGACATTTTCAAACATGAAAAAAAACAACAAAGGGTATTTGAGAAAGAGAAGTATTAGAAAGGGTACAGTTGAAAATTATGTAATCCTAGTAGAAAGATTAAATTAGGGGTGTAAATGAGATTAGATAACTCGCGATCTAATCGAGATCAACTCGATCAAAACTCGATCAAAGCTCGACTCGAGTGAGCTCCGATCAAACTCGAGGTTGACTCATGGCGAGTTGAGTTGAGCAACTCGATACTGGACTCGAAAGAAGCTCGAACACCCAATTATATATAACAAAATACCTAAATTCGAACACCCAATTAGGGTTGCTTTTAACACGAGAAAGTTGCAAGCTACTCGATATATACTCGGTCAAAACACGACTCGGTCCAAACTCGACTCGAGTGAGCTCGACTCAACTTGAGCTAGACTCAACTTGAGCTAGGCTCGAAATGCTAACTAGTGCAGTCGAGCAAGCTCAAACTCGAACTCGACTCACATCATTTACACCCCTAGATGAAATAGATATCATACTATAAGGAACTGAATCTTGTATTCATCAAGATTTCTTGGAACTGTGGTTGCATTAGTATGAGGCTAGAGCTTGACTTTCAATGTTCGCTTTAATTTTGTTTTTATCATCTTGAAGTTATTGTAAATCGGCTAAGAGAATATTCTAAGTAGTTTGCCTTATTTTGTTTCCTAATAAAAAAGTTATTTTAAAAGAAATTCTTATAATGTATGTTTATTTGTAGTTTAAGATATATTTTCTCCATTCTTTTCTATTGTAACAATGGATTTGGCCCGTCAAAAAAAAACAATGGATTTGGACACGGTTTTTAAGAAGGTGAAAAAGGTGGGTGGTTTAACATAAATATACTCCTTTAATTAACTAGAGTAGGAGATAATAGATTCTTAATAAAGTACAAGCAACTTTATGAGGCAAAAGGATCGGAGCAATTAATGATTGTTTTATTAAGATAAAGTAAGGGCAATATTGTCAACTAAAATTGTTTTATTTACCAAAAGTGAATCGTTGCAATAGATGTGAAACTTACCAAAGCGATAATTGTTGCAATAGAAAAAGAACGGAGGAAATATTATATACTATGTGGCATGTATAATTAGTCGGAGTATAACTGTATATTGACCTATTATATGATATCTTACTTACTACGATTTCATATGATGAAAAAATATACTCCCTCCTTGACATACTTTGGGAATATAAAATAATAAGAGGACATCATTAACTATAATATTTCCCACTTTATATATTATTTAATGACTAATAAAATTGAGGTTTATGGCACATTAGTTTTTTTATTGTTTAATAATGGAAGCTTGACAATTGTTTTAGGACTTCTTCTACAGGAATTTATGTCAATTAAATTGGGACGGAGGGAATATAATTTGGTTTTTGACTCTTTCTTTATTTAACATCGTAGTATCAAATTGACTCAATTTGATGTGTTCTATTCAAATTGTTTTTGCTTATCTGAACTTATCAAAACTTACTCGGACTTATTTTGTTAGAGTGTCAAAACTTTTTATTGAACGAACTTATCTAAACTTATTTGAACTTATTAGTCCTTATCAAACATTATCATAACTTAATTTTCTATCAAGGATTGAAAAAAAGTGAGCTAAACAGGTCCATAGACTATAGTTTATTTATTGAGACTTATTGGTGAGACTAGTTTATTAAGGCTTTAAATGTGATTGAGATAGTTCCAGTGAATAAGTCATGTACATATGAAATATTGATGTGTGTGAGGACCCTACACTTGACTCAATTAATTATACTATATGTTTTATCTATGTATTATCAAAAAAAAAAAAAAAATATTATACTATATGTTACCCTCTTTTAACTTTAAGCCATTTAATCATACTAGATAATAGATATATTCAACGGAACCTTGTTTGATTGGTACCATGGTGCAAATTTTGCGCAAGATTTTGCAACCTACTGCCGCTAAATCTTTGCATAATTGGCCAAGGTTTCCAACTTTTAGACAATTGGATAGTTAAGGTCTCCTTAAAATATGTATGAAGGGTTTAAAATGTTTATCTTGGAAGTTTCTTCATATACGATTGTTTATACAATATATATAAAAAAAAATTAGTGAGCGTAGTCAAAGTTCATTACTATCGGAAATTGTGGCGTTTTGTAGAAAGAAAGTATGTATTATTATTTATGTAAAGCATGATATCAAGTTATTAATACAATTGATTGAACTAGCAAAATTATAATAGTTTGCATGTCGTAATAGAAAAAAAAAAAAATAAAACCTATCAAGTTGAATAGAGTAATTGTAAATTAGATAAACTTTTCACGTTTCAATAATGTATGTCAACATGATACACCATCGTCTATTTCATTATACTAAACGATACTATTGTTTTTAAAATTTGATTCTAATATTTATGTTTAGTGGAGAACGAATATGGTTGTCCATAAACTATAGTTATTGCTGTTGTTTCAATTGGTGTTGTTATATCGACCTTTAATCTTGTTGTGCACACAACATTTATTACTATTATTGGAGTTGTGTTGTTGTTGGAGAAACAAGATTGGCGAGAAGATTAATAAAGGGCGGCAACAACAAGAGCATAAAGGACATCATAAATTTGATCCACAAGTCATTGTACTCGGTGACACTCCATCATGAACACCAAAAATTTGCATTATTGAATTAGGAATGGAGCACAATGAAATGTTAAATCAAGTTGCATCGACATTATATTCCCAGGGTTGTCTTACAACGAGTAGGACAACCATCCTTCATAAGCAAGATATAGCCCATTTAATTTGATTAGCAAGAACATTGAGTTGTTGGCATACAAGAACCGGGGAGGGAAAATTCTCAAGGGTGCACATAACTGATTTTTCAGTTGCATGATCCTCTTCCTTCAATCAAGAACCTTGGCGGTTAGTTCGGTGATGATAATGAGGAGGTCCTAGAGATCATCTCATAAGTCCATCACATATTGATGGCACCAAAGGGGAAGTCATAAGTGATCACTAATGTAAGTAGAACGAGAGATGGTGAGATTAATATGATCCAAGACTTAGTAGACTCAAGTAATGATGTAGAAGAGTTTCAATCATGATATATAAGGCACCTTTTCAACTTCAAAAGTGAGAGAAATGTGATCCCCTATGCATGTGACATCAAAAGCCGAGGTAAATTGGGTTGTGAGGTACATCGATGGAGGTGGAGGGACGACATGGTTTCTTGCTTAGGGATACCAAACTAAGTGGTGTCATTGGCCATGGTGATCAAATGGGCATAGCTGATAGATGAGTTAAAATAGTATCATGTAAGATAATATGTATCAATGTAAGATATATATACAAAGTATGAACAAAATTATTATATATCCTAAAAATATTGACATTTTGTATATATTCCATCATAATAATGAAGTTGACAGCGTAATCAACATAGGAAATCATTTATTGTTTCCACTGTTATGACAATACATTAAAAAATTCCAACATTATTGTTGTTACATTATCTTATAGGCTTTTGCTAACTCTCATAAGTTATAGACAGTAGAGTATAATAATTTAAGAGGGAAAAGAAGCTTTTAGTATCAAATAGAAGATTTGGTATGTACACTGTACAGTGGGTAAGTAACGTAGCCTCAGAACATGGGGATATTGTCCCTCTCTTTTCCTTTTATAACTCTCTATGCCTTCTGTTTCTGGCTGATGTATTTGGACTGTTGCAAAGTTGTGCAATTCCCCTTTTGCCGGAGAGGGGGTAAGATTTGATGCACGACTGTTTATTGGCGGATATAAGAAACGGCCAAACAAAGATCCTATTTAAATATAGTAATACTAATACTATCTTGAATAATTAAGACCCTATTCTTTTGGACTTATTTTCAGTTCAGTTCAATTTCTCGCAATTCAGCTCAGTTCAGTTACTCTCTGTATTTCAATTTCTCACAGTTCAGTTCAGTTTTTCGCAGTTCAGTCCAAAAGAACGGGACCTAAGTAGCAATAGGAGTAAGAATTTTTTGTTGTGTACTCCTACTTTTTACTTTTTAGTGATCCAGCTGTTTGTTTGTACTCCCTCCGTTTTTCTTAATTGCTACATTTTTCATATATGTGTGTTTCTTTTTAATTGCTACATTGTTTAACTTTCCTTCTTTGGGGTACTTGGCCACCATAAAGTACTACTACTATATTTGTTTTTCTCTTTTTCCACCCAGAAATACTACTTTTTCACCTTTCCCCATTATTTTACATTAAGGCTATGTTCAGTTCACCTTATTTTTGCTTATATCAGATCAGATCAGAAAAAATAAGTTCAGATCAGATCATATCAGATTATGCTTATATTTAAAAACTTATTATTATTATTATTATCATCATGATTATTGTGATTATTAGTATTACTAATGCTATTATTGTTATTGTAATAATTATTATTATTGTTGTTGTTATTATTATTATTATTATTATTATTATTACTTTATACAATTACTATTACTATTACTATTACTATTAATATTACTATTTACTATTACATTTGTTAAAAAAGATTATTATTATTGTCGTTGTTGTACTTATTAATTTTTAATATTGGTAATTATTATTAATGTCGTTGCTATTATTATAAATGTCATTGATATCACTATTTGAAGCTATTTGTGTTCAAGAAGAAAAATGTCCTTTTGGCATTTGTAAGTGTTCTTTTTTATATTTATTCTAATTAATAATTTTGATATGTGATGTTCTTTTTGATGTTGTACATGTAACGAACATGACAATAGTATATGATGTTTATTTTTTAAAACAATTTTCGTAGAATAATATAAATATATATTACTAGTTTATATAAAACATGAGTAACATGGGATAACCTAACGTTGTTGTCATCAAGTTCAAAATTTTCCCTACAAAGGATTTCAACTTATCTGTAAAAACAAAGTTTATATAGAACAAGATAACGATATAAGAAGAATATTTAACCATTTTGTTCAAGATTATATGATTATATAATTTATAGGTTTATTTATAATAAAAAAGAACAATTTATTGATATAACAAAGAACATGTTGTTAGTTAAATCCAAACATGTCATCAATATAAAAATAACATCTATCTTTTATTATTAAAATGTGTTCTTTAAATAGATATTGTATGCTATTTCAGTATATGTTCTTTTTTTAATATCATTATATGTTCTTTTCATTACTACCTAAATTCTTATTATTAACGAACCTTGAACATGAGAGTTCTTTTATTTTAATTTTTTTGGGCCCCTTTTGGGAATCCCGTGGTAAGATGAATTTTCTCGGGCTCGCCCGCACAGGGTCACTCACCTAGAGACCCAACAAACCCTAACCTCCCTCCCCCACCCACAACAATATTGAAATATATCCTTCCACCAAGATTTGAACCTTGGTCTCCCATGTGGGAGGTAAGAAGCCATACCATTAGACCCAAGAGTCCTTAGTCTTTTATTTTTAATTGTATGTTCATATACTAATGTGCTCTTTTTGAAAAAAAAAAAAAACTAATTATGCTATAATAATAATAATAATAATAATAATAATAATAATTATTATTATTATTATTATTATTATTATTATTAATATTATGTTATCTATATTATTATTATTATTGTTATTATTGTTATTGTTATTGTTATTATTATTATTATAATATTATTTATATTATTATTATTATTATTATTATTATTATTATTATTATTATTATTGAAAGTTGTGCATAGTAATAAAAGCTTGAAAGTGACATTGCCTAAAATTGTTGTGCATACAACAATGTAGCAATAAAAAAAACGGAGGGAGTAAGATATACCAAACCAAAAATAATTGCTCTCTTCCCTTTGTGATTTGTACAACTATTAATTATAGTTTAAATGGGTGTATCATGCCTTCTTTTTTTTTTTGGTAAGAAGAAAACATTAGGATACCCTCCGCACGAGGGGAGTACCTAATGTGTCGGATACAAGAATGGAAGAAAGGGAGGAAGTATTACAAGGAATTACATCATAAACTGTGGTAACTAGGTGACCGACGTTTGCTATCGAATCAGCTGCTTGATTAGTTTCACGGTAGATATGAGTCGCTTTCCAAGACTTGAAACTTAATATGAGGAGTCTGCAGTCTTGAATAATTTTTGAGATTTTCCAAGGGATCGACCAAACATTATTTAGAGCATTAATAACCAGAAGATTGTCACCTTCGATGAGAAGGTTGGAAATCTGAAGTTATTGTGCTAGTTTGATGCCTGGAATGTAGAGCAAAAGCTTCCGCCATAGTAACATTTGCAGCACCGAGATTGAAAGTCGTGGCTTTAATACTTCGCCAAGGTGGTTTCGATGATGATGCTGTGCGGCAAACTAGAGTTGCGGATGGAGCCATCGAAATTGAGTTTGTGGTAGGAAGGGGGAGGGAGCGTCCACGCTACCTTGATGAGGGAGGTAATCGGGGAAAGGGGAGGGGGTGGGGCTTTAGCTAATGGAGGACCCAAATCCTGTCTTGAGTCGAGTTGAAGCCGTTGGGACCATTGTGAGCAAAACGAGCTCAGTGAAGGGTACGATGTGGGCACCATTTGTCATTATTAAAAATGATAGCATTTCGTTCTTTCCGAATGCTCCAAAATAGGTAAATAATTTTGGATATGTTGCTCTTGTGCTGATTATTTTAAAGGAAAGCATGCATTGTCGTGAATGGGAGTTGAGGATGACACCATTCTTTTGTTTGTGGCAACTCTGGCAAGTACCACACTGTCGCAGAGGTCGAGGAATTGTGGAAAAGATGTTCCATCGTTTCCGGGTGGCCGTTACACAAAGGGCGGGACTCGGTTGGTATAATTTTCCTAGCATATAGAATTGAACGCACTCCAATACTATTGTGGCGAGATTTGCCGAGGAAAATTTGGATTTTTGGTGGGATATCCGGCTTCCAAATCCACCTAAAGGGCCATGGGGGTTTTCGGTAGGTTATGGGCTAGCCGGTTAGCGAGATTTGATCGTGAAAAGGCCATTTGTAAAGGGGCCCCAAATAGGGGTGTCGGGGATGTCGTTAACTGGAAGCATAATTCCTTTAATTTTTTCAATGAAAGAGGAGGGGAGAAGGGACGAGAGAGAAACCAAGTCCCAGCACTGTTCTGGCCTGGTGTGATGAAGTGGGCTACTTTCAAGTTAGCATCGATAGAGCTAATAGAAATATTTAACAAGGTTAGCAAATTGTCTTGGCATAGCCAATTGTCTAGCTAGAATAGGATATCGTTACCATTGCCTATTTGCCATCTTATGCCTTTACGCAAAAGGTCACGCTGAGCTAAAATATTTTTCCAGATGGTAGAATCTTTGTACTTTGCTTTGTAGTCGAAAAAAGATTTGTCGGTGAGGTAGCGTTCACGAATAAGGGAGGCCCAAAGGCTTTCTGGCATTTGGAATTTTGTCAGAGAGGACAAGAGCCGATTTATGGAAATTGATTAATTGTCCTGATAGTAGACAGAAGTCGTCTAGTACTTTTTCAGGTTCCTGCAAGCCGTTGAGGTGGCATTGCAGAATACTCCCTCCGTCCCAAAAAGATCTGAACACTTGTTGGGACACGTAGTTTAAGGTGATAAATTGTGGTTTGGTTATCAAATGTTATTTTATTTAAAAAGTAGATGTGATAGGAGTTGGTGGGGTATTTTTTATTAGAGGAGAGAGAAAGTTGGGTAACTTTTGATTGATAAAAGGTAGAGTGTGGGCCAAAGATGTGTAAAAGAAATAATATATTAATGGTGGGACCATGCCAAGAATGAAAGGGTTCAAACTAATTTGGGACAAACATAAAAGGAAAGTGTTTAGACTATTCTGGGACGGAGGTAGTATAAGGCTATCGTCAGCAAACATTAGGCAGGGAATGTTTGAACTGCGGGGGCAGATTTTGAAACCAATGCTCGAATTGTTCCTAGCGCTAGTTAGGGTTAGCTGCTTAATTAGGACATCAACACAAAGGATGAAGAGGTAGGGCGAAAGAGGGTCCCCTTGTCTAAGACCCCTTGAGGGTTTGAACCAATCCGTGGTGGAACCATTAATTTTAAGGGAATAAGAAACATTGGTGACACATTGTTGCACCCATTGAATCCATTGAGTGGGAAAACCTAGGGAATTTAGAGTGGCCCATATGAAATCCCATTCGACGCGATCGTAAGCTTTTTCCATATCCAGTTTTAAGGCGCACCAGCCTACTTTGCTTGTTGATTTCTTGAAAATGTTTAAGATTTCTTGTGCTATTAGTACGTTATCATGAATTAAACGATCAGGGGTGAAAGCATTTTGTAGTGGACTAATGTTGTTCTTCAGAATGGGGTAGAGCCGGCTAACAAGCAGTTTGGAGATACTTTTGTAGATTGTATTGATTAGGCTGTTTGTTGGTCGTAAGTAATTAAGGTTTTCCGTGGCCGAATTTTTCGGGATGAGCGCTATAACAGTATGGTTGAGCGAGGGTGATAATTTGCCATGGTGAAAAAATCCATATATGGCAATACAAATATCTTTTGCCTATAATGGGCCAGTATGTTTGAAATTTTTTTGGCCCGAAGCCATCTGACCCGGGGGCTTTATGTGGATTCATATCGAAGAAGACAGATTTGATGTCATCATCTGAGAACGGTGCGGTGAGAAGGGATGCGTCTGTGGGCGAGATAATGGGGTTAATAAAAGAGAGGTCTAGAGTTCGTTGTTGGGGGAAGGAAGAGGTGAATCAGGTCTCAAAAGAACGGGTTTAAAGATTTGCAATTTCTGAGGAGGAGTCCACCCAAAGATTCAAATTATTTTTGAGACGGAAGATGGTGGTATTAGCCATTTGTTTCCTCATTTTGAAATGGAAATATCTTATATTTCGATCTCCTTGCGAGAGCCATTTTTTTCTAGAGGTGGTGCCCCAGTTATGTTGGCCAAAAAGAAGATGTTTTTCCCTTTGACGTATTAAACGGTTTATATGTTGATATAATATACTATTGTATGGTTGGGACCATAATTTTTGTTCGAGATTATTTAGCTGAGTCCCATTTTCGGTGAGCTTGTTGTTGTTGTGATGGCTGCCCATGATTTGAGCAACGTTTTCGTTTGTGATAATTTAGATTGGACTCTAAAGAATCTTGACCCTGTTACGGGTTTGGCCCATTGTTTTTTGACAATATGAAGAGCCTCTTGTTCAATTGCCCAGTGAGATTGAAACTTGAACATGGGCGCTTTTGCACTTGGGATGGAGTTGGTGTCAAAGAAGATTGGAGCATGATCTGACACTATGCAAGTGCCATAAGAGATTTGGCATTTGGGAAATATATCGTTAAAAGATATACTTGCAATAGCTCTATCGATGCGTTCATAAATTAGGTGGTTGTAGACAATTTTTTTCCAAGAAAAGGCGTTCTGTAAACACGGAATATCGATTGCTCTTGTGTTTTAAAGGAGGCTGGGAAGCCGTAGAAATTGAGTGGATAGAGGGGTTCTACCATCGATTTTATCATTACAAGAAAGCATGTCATTAATGTCACCAATAGCTAGCCATGGTGAGTTACAGGAAAGCAAGTAACTTTGTAGGTAGTCCCAAAACTCTTGCTTGTGTTGTTCTTGAGCAGGGCCATAGAGCCCGGTGATGGAGGGATGTTGTCTTGTAGGTTTGAAAATAACGTTCAAATGAGCACATCTTTGAGTTGTAGAGTAGGAAGTTAATTCTATGTTATTATTGTTCCAAAGGATCCATAATCCTCCACCATGATTGACGGGGTCTATAATGATTTTGTTATCAAAGTGGAGAGCTTTAAGAATTTGTTGCTATTATCTCTCGATGTCATAGTTTCTAAAATAAACATGATATTCGGTTTGAATTTGTTTCGTAAGAAAACAAGTTCGGCAAGCGCTTCGAGTTTCTTGCCGCCTTGGATGTTCCAACTTATAACTCTCATTTTAAAATATAGACTTTGAAGGGTGGCCTAATGTGTGGCCAAGTACCATAGCGGATGATAACATTCGGTTCGAGAAGGGGTTCAAAGACCCAAGCAGACAAAAAGATATTGATAATATCATGCATTACAATAACATAGAAAAGAAAAAACTTTCTAAGTAAACCAAAGCAAGGGAAGGGAAGTTGTGGAAAGGCCTTGCGCAAGGGGCATCAACCCCAGCGTGCAGTAGTTGAAGTGAGTCTGCCTGCAGGGGTACCTAAGACGAAACAAAATAAAAAAACACATGAACCCAAACACCTCAGATGCATGCTTAAACCATTAGCTTTATGTAATGAAGTGAGATTAAGAATTAAAGAAGGAGGAGGAAGAGCATAAGGGAACGAAAAGATTTCATTAACCAGAAGTAAAATAACATACATTATGAGAATGAACTGTAAACATAGAGGGGAAGGGGGGGACCTATAATTTGGGGTACTGATGAGAAAAATGGAGGGGAGGAAGCAACGATTAACCCCATGGAAGAAGGAGAAAATTTGGGGAGAAACTTGACTAGTAGCTAAGAAAAATAAACAACATAAACTCAACTTAGAAAGAGAAGTAAGACAATTAACTATTGTAGTCATGGACTTGGATTGTAAGTGAGAGGGGAATCTTCAAATTCCACTCATTTGCGACGTTTCAAACCGTCCAATATGGTGTGGTCTTGGCTCGTACTAGGGCTGTCTGAAGAAGAGAGGATTTCCGTCATTTCTGCATCCAGGGTGACGGTGGTATTGTGATGAATTACCCCCAGGGCTGCAATATAGTCATCTTCAAGATCATCTTCTTCGTTATCAATAGAGTGAGGCGTGGGAAGGGCAGGGAGAATGAGGTTTGAGGCAGTTGGGGGGTTGAGATGAATTTGATTATCTGAGGAAATTCAGAACTCCGCAAGGGAGTCAAAAGCATTAGTAATTGGAAGTGGAGGGTTGTTTTTGGCTGGTGGAGATGAGCGAAGCGGGCATTGGAGAGGGGGGGAAAAGAATCAAGAACAACATTTGGGGGAACAAGTCGAAAAGTGTGGACATGATTCGAGGGAGGGACCCTTCGATAGTAAGATCGACCATTACGCATGGGGCCTCGGGGAGGGGGGGCGTGGTTTTCCACGCATTTGGGGCTTGACCATGATCCATTTAGGGTCCTGAAAAGGTGAGGAAGAGGATGGTCGATCTATAGTGTTGGCTTGAAGTTATGCAACCACTAAGTCCAAGCAAGGTTTTGGTTTTTGAGGGCGTTGGGCTAGAACGTGGCGTTTGTCACCACAGAGGGGGCCGACTTCATGCACCCCCTCATAGGATAGGAAGAACTCCGTCGAATCAGTTTCAGTGTAAACACTAAGGGAGCTTGGGACCTGCTTTGTGATGTTTATGTTGATGCAAACACGCGCAAATCGTGCTTTGTTATCGTTGGACATGGTGAAACGGTCAAGTTTGACAAGGTAACCGTTTTGGTGGGTAAGTTGCGCAAGGATTGGCCAGGACCAGTACAAGCTCGTTTGGTAGGAGTGGGATTTTTACCCATTGATCGACATGGGTGATAGAGTTAAGGAAGGATTTGAACCTAGACATCCAAGGAATTAACACAAAATTGAGACCTTGGACAAACCAAGTTCTCCAATTCCAAACTTCCTCCTTATCAAGGGGGTTAGAGAACCGAATTAGAAACCAGCCATTGGCTAGGTACCTGAGAGTAGGGGTGTAAGTGGATTGGAAAAGTCCATAATCCAATCCGATCCAGTCAAACTTGGTGGGCTGGATGGACTAAAAATATTTGGATTGGACTCGGACTCAAATTTTCGAGTCCAACTAGATTTGGACTCACCCTTTTGGAGTCCAATAAGTCCAATCCATAGTCCAAAAAAATATTTTAGCATATAATATATAAATACATATACATATACTGTATATTTAAAAAAAAATCTTTAACATTTTTGTTGAAATTTTGGAATTTTTAGCATTCCCTTTCTGAATTCTTCTACCTAGCGCCAAAATTTTCGCTTACCCTCCTAAAGTCCAAAATGAAAACTGAAAAGGCAAAAGCAACTTTAACCCTTTTGGTGCCTTTTGTATTTTGCAGTTTACATTTTATAAGACTTTAAAGATGTATCGAACTTACTTTATGCAATGGATGTAAAATGAGTCCAACTTTTCAAATCTCAATTATTCAATCATGAGTAAACATTGTGCATCTAAATCGATAAAAAAATATATATTATATAATAATCAAACTGGATGGATTTGGATTCGGACTTAAGAAAAAAGTTTCGGATTTGGACCCAAAACAAAGTTTGGATCGAATTTGGACTCAATTTCTCGAGTCCAAAAAACTTTGGACTGGATTTGGATTTGGCAAAGTCCAATCCAGTCCAATCCACTTACACCCCTACCTGAGAGATACTTCGCCTAAAATGAATTCCCAATCTCTATGGAGTCTAGTAATGATCGCGGTGGTGGGAATGGGTTCCCCCAACACATGACCAAAAAGGCAAGTATTAGAGTAGTCAGAGAGGAGAGCGTTGTCAAGGGTGGTGGCTGGAACACTTACAGCTGGGGTAGCTGAAGTTGGAACGTTTGGGACATGAGCACTTGGGTGCCCTAATTCAGGGGTGGGGGGAGGTGAACCGTGACTGTGACTAGGAATGGGCATGGGTCCAGGACCCTACCCGGATCCTATTGGACTCGACCCTCCAAATTTTTCGGACCACGAGGGTCAGGGTGCAGGTCCAAGCGATTTTTCAAGGTCCAAGTCCGAGTATTGATATTTTGGACCTAGAGCCGATCCTTAGACCCTTGAAATATTTAATATGTAAATTTTAACTTTTTATTTTTAAAACGAACTGATTTCCAATGACCTAAACAAAAACACATCGACAACTTTGAAACCTATCTGCAAATTCAAACCCTAGCCCACAACAGCCAACAGTAAGAGAGACTGAGAGAGAGACTTGGTGGTCTCTCGCCTGAGGCCTGACGCCACTCGCCACTCCTCGCCGGCGTCGTATTCAATCGCAACCTTTCAGCCGTCACAACCGGTGTTCTACTTCATCTTCTTTCACCTGGTTTCATCTTCAGTTTCCTTTCAATCTTTTTCATCTTCTCTTTCTTTTATAAGTTTGACTTGTCTGGTTTTGCCTGAACCCATTCGTTTCCTTTCAACTCTGTGTTTCGTGTGTGCTTTATGTTGTTTTGTCAGGTATTATTTTGACTACTACTAGACTATCCATGGCTGTCATATGAGTCATGTTCTGTTTTATGTTTTCGTGTGTGAGATGAGTTTAATTTGTAGAAACAACATCTTATTTTTTCCATGACTATGTGTTTCGTGTGTGCTTGAATGTTTTGAGGTGAACGAATGTCTCTTTGTTTCGTGTGTGCTTAGAATTTTTTTATTACTTCACTGAGATGGCAAAAATAAAGAATTTAGGCTTGGACCCGACGCCGGGACCCCTAGACCCTACGAGACCCTAAGGGTGCAGTGCAGGTCCACCAAAAAAATAGGGTTCGGGTCTAGGGGTTCGGTTGGACCCGGGCCTTGCCCATCCCTAACCTGTGACCACCCAAATTTGGTGATGGAGGGGCTGGTTGGTATTACAGTTAGTAACACGGTTATTCAAAGGGGGAGTTGCGGCGATATTGGTCCTATTAGAGTCAGGGGAAAGGGAATGAGAAGCGTAATGGGACTTAAGGAGTTCGGCATAGTTAGGACGGGGGGGTCAGACATGAATGACTCAATGGGAGGCTGGGAAGAAAGAAGTGAGATGATCGAGGGCAATTAGGGCGGAAGGGGCGTGTGAGAAATTCAAGGACCTGGCGGGGGTTTAATTAGGTGGCTAAAACCGGAGCCCAAGGCAAGTGAAACGACGGGGGAGAAATGCGAAAAACGAGGGGAGGGACGCCGAACGTAAAGACGAAAAAGAGAGAGAGAGGAAAGCGACGGACAAGTGATTAACATCCAAAAACAGACACATGCAAATAAAATTAAACCATAATTAAGGAGGAGGGAAAAAAGGAACTTCCCTGGATTGGCCGGATGAAAATCATCATTTCTTGGCAGGAGAGAGAAACTGAGGCAGCATCGTTGATTGGCCGAATTATTTCGCTTAATTTGCTGGGACACGAAAGTAGGAGCGTAATAATAGCTATTAACATAGCTAAGAGTGCTTAAATCCAAAAGAATTTGGAGCGACTTCATTTGGGCTCTCGAAAAAACCATCCAGACATATCTGGTTTGCTAAAACGGCTGAAAAAGGGTCGTAATTCGCCTTAGGAAACAAGGAAAGGGGCTTAATTGGGATTGAACCCAAGAAAATTCATGATTAGGTTTGTTGTTTGTGGGGATTATGTCTACTGAAGGAAGGCGAGAAGATTTGGCAATTTGTGAGAAAAAGGAAATTCGAAAAGATCCAATTTGCAGGAACAATTGGGGATTTGGTTTGAGAATGCTTGGGGAAGATGAACAGTGAGGCTCCTTTTGGGGGCTATTTTTCTTTTTCTTTCTCTCTCTAGAAATCTTTACCATCTTTTGGTTCATATCAATTTCTTGGGTGTATCATGACATGAGCATGATATATCTCATAGTATTTTTATGGTACGCTCAAAACTATTATTTATTTATTATTTATATTGATAACATTGATTTAGCAACATAAACAAAAGATTATAAGAGTTCTGAATGAATATAAAATAGTCTTATGTTGTCTATCATATACAATTGCATATGATATAGATAAATATGAAAGTGAATACAATCCGATTATTAGCTCACTTTAATTCTATGGGTTATTGGGAAAAATCTTTTAGATATCATTCTAATTCTTCATCATGTGGATCATTTACCATTGCATATATATGATATAGAAGTATATGTATAATGAAGTACCTCCAAATCATATACTTAAAAATTATTTTTGTCATACCTATTATTCTAAAACAATTGCCAAGTAACTAAGAAACGGAGGAAGTCTTTCGAAAAAAAAGTTGTACTAGTGAAAATTTAAAGTTAAAACTTCAAAATCACGATCATTAGAGTCAAAAGATCTCATGAAGAGAGTATACATAATGTTAAAAAAAAAAATTATACTTGCATCTAGGCGCGCAAGGTCTTGAACCTTTTTCTCAAGGATAGATGATTAGATGCAAGATAAATCGTTAATTTCTTTTTTGTATTAGACCTTTTGTTAAATTATAGTGAGTCATGCAAAGGATATGAATGAAAGTGCTATTCAATTATAAGTCTTAGATATTGTATTATTAAAAAAACAATTATTGTAATAATGATCACCAACTTACTTAATTAGTTGGATTAGATTCAAATTAAAATATCGTTTTTGATCCATTCTCTTGACCTTATTTTTGTTTAACTTATAGTATCTTGTTTCATTTTCTACGAACTTTTCTTATTTTTTCCGAACTTTCTAGTACATTCTTAATTTTTCTCTTTTTTTTTTCTTAACACTTAATTTTTTTTTATTTTCTTAACTCTTAATTTTTTTTTATTTTCTTAACTCTTCTTATTTATATATTATAAGCAAAAATACGATGAAGAGAACAACCCTAAATATAAGTTAGCCAAACATTGATGTGGTGTGCAACATTTTAAAAAAAATCACAATTTCACTTACATGGTCAACTTTAGGTATTTGAAAGTCTTTTCGTCTTCATGCAATTTGCATTTAGAAGTTAGAGTCGTGAGGATATCTCTTAGGTGAAGGGCAATTTGAGTGATGAAAGGCGTCTATATAATGTCGAATTTTTTCCTTCAATAATGCTAAAATGGGTTTTAATTCTGAAATGTGCCGAAGTTAAAATTAATTCCAAGCGTACCGTCCACGTAGAACGGCACGCGAGAAAATTATTTTTTTATTTTCGGCAAAGCAAACCGCTACTCGAGTAGCGATTAACTTTAAGTTAAGTCGCTACTTTTAGCGATTTATAAGGTAAAACCGCTACTCGAGTAGCGGTTTTAGCGAATAAATTCCAACAAGATAACGAGATGCATTGCGTGCCACGCGGGAGGCGTGCGCTCCACGCACCGAGGCTTGCATGGCGCGCAGCAGGCGTGCGCCCAGCGCAGGCTTGCTGCGCGTCACGCAAGCCTGGTGCGTGGAGCGCACAGCTCCCGCGTGGCGCGCAATGCATCTGTTGTCTTGCGTTGGAATTTATCTGCAATAAACCGCTACTCTGAGTAGCGGTTTATATGCGTGCCTTATAGCTTGTCTTTGGGACATAATATAACCGCTATTTGAAGTAGCGGTCAACTTCATTATTGCTATTAACCGCTACTTGGAGTAGCGGTTTTATTAAAAAAACCAAAATTTTGGCAGCTGTCCTACGTGGACGGTACCCATGGAATTAATTTGAACTTCGACACATTTCAGAAATTAATACCCATTT
The DNA here is from genome assembly GCA_947646795.1 of Beta lomatogona. Lineage (NCBI taxonomy): Eukaryota > Viridiplantae > Streptophyta > Magnoliopsida > Caryophyllales > Amaranthaceae > Beta > Beta lomatogona. The sequence goes on along the minus strand of CANSNZ010000422.1, from coordinate 107,845 downwards.
TAGCATTATTGAAGGAAAAAATTCATATAATGTCGCCTAATCACATGTTAGTCAATGCCCGTGTCACAAGACCTAAATTCCAGCAATTGGATATCTCTTTGGTGAAGGGTAATTTGAGTGATGGAAGGCGTCTATATAATGTTGCCTAATCACATGTTAGTCAACGCCCGTGTCACAAGACCTAACTTCGAGCATTGAGCTTCCAAACCTTGCTTTCATAAATCCCAAGATATTTTCATGTCCTCATAATTAAAGGTATAGTGTAATCGCATACAAGTCCAATGAGATTACATTCTACATTCAATTGAAGATATATGGAGTACTCACAAGACTTATATGTTAGTCATTTATTCTCTAATCTATTTTTTAAAATGTGGGACAAAGTCCCAAGTGAGTTTTTTTTAAACAAAGTTACAAATAATCTTGAAGATTTATTCTTGTGTTCATGCTTCTATCCCGATTATCTTTTTCCCTCTGTGATGAGAATTAATGAAGTAAAGCCTGTTAGGACTCTAATACTCTATCATGAATATCGATATGCTAATTTCTTAACCATGTGATTAGCAATACCCAAATCTCAATTTTATTCTACTGGTCAAATAATTGTCCATATCTTACTATGTACTAGGTCATGTAATAAATGTTGTTTCCACATATATGCAATGAAGTTGGTGAATGATGGGAGACTGAGAAGGTAGTACGTCAACTTTGTAGAATAAACATTAAATGAAGTAACAAAAGTACAAAACCAGGAGCAGTTACTTGATTGAATGAGTAATATTTAGCAGGTTTTTGAAGTTATCAAAAAGCCCAAAACTTTGAATAAATAATGAATATAGAAAGAAAAAAGTGGTAAACATTGTCCTTCAATTTCTTCCACAATTGGCCCCTCTATTGATTTGACAATTGACACTCCCTAGTCCCTACATTTCATGGACCCATCATATACTTCTTGTCTACTTGGTGAGTCCTTTTAGTTCTATTTCCATACGCCATACGTTAAGCTGAAATTAAATGTTTGAATTCTTATTACACGTTTTATATCTTATCTTTTTCTCTACGTTCTCACCAATTGGTAAGATGCAAGGAGAAAAGTTCAAACAAGCCATCAAATGAAGTTAAAATTCAATTTGTCTTGCTTATGGGCCAAACTACATAAGGCTTCTATTTTTTTATATAAGAGTTATTTGAGAAAATCATTTTATTTATTTTAAAACAGAAGAATTATCAATTCTACAGTAGTATACTCCCTTCGTTTCAAAAGAGTTGCACCATATATTGCTTTTTCACGTATTACTTTGACACATTTCTTTATTATGTATAAGTAATATTTCAGAAAAATTGATATTTGGAATTCTCGCATTGAGACGAATTAACAAGATCTCACTGGACTATGTTTCATCATATAATGGTGACATAAAGCTTGTCGAAATTAATTGATGAACAGTGTCGAAATGTCAGATGGTATAACTTTTGAAACGCAAGATGTATATTTTCAGTTGTAACTAATGACAATGCCAAAACAACTAGTGCAAAAGTAATTAAAGTATTAGTGTGCCCTTTGCTTAAACTCAAATCGGAGAATCCCACACCACTTTTAGCCAAATTTGTTCTCTTTCAAAAATAATAAAAAAGAAAATCTAATGGAATCATTGTATTTTTTTCATAGAAGTGTATGATTTTTTTAAAAAGGTATTTAATGTCATTCTCTTGTATCCCCTCTCATATCCATTTTTTTTAATATAATTTTTTAGTCGTCGGTTTTTTTTAATGAAAATCTAACACTTTGGAAGAATTCACCTTTTTAATTTAACCTAAACCATTATTAAAAATAGGCAATTCTTCAGCTTTTGCATTTGTCACTTTCCTTTTCTTAAAAAATAAAAACTTAAATGACCATTGAGGAATGAGGATAGCTTAAGGGGAAAAATCCACAAAACCAACCCTTCCATGCAACATCAATTTGGGCCAAGGCCCAACTCTGTTACCATTTGGCATACTTTCAAGTCTCAACAAAGATTGATCCCCTGGGATCCTGCGAAATAGTGGTGGATAGATGAGATTGAGAAATAATGCATCAAATTGTTAAATGATCATCACCGTCCTTTCATCAACTTTTTTTTAACGGGTTCGATCTTACATATTGTCTTTTAATTTTGAGTTTTTTGCGGGGATATACCAGGATAATAGGGCATTTTGTGGGGATATACTTCACTAAATTTTTTTGTGGGGATATACCAAACTAAATTAAAGTTTTGTTAAAAGGTACCAAAAACACTATTTCCGGCGAAAAAATTCAAATTTCCGACCTTTGACTTGGTAGGAACTCGCGAGTGAGCCACAAATGTTGTGTTTTACCCCCTCAACCACGCGCATACTATTAAAATGTTTTTTTTAACAATTTTTGTAAGAATTCCCTCCCTTAATAACCAACCCCCTCCCTTAACATTTCCCTCTCCTTAAACCTTGAAAAAGAACGCTCTTCAACCTATCAAGAAATGACAGTCCAAAATCATCAATTGCAAGGTATGATGTCTTATTTTAGCTTTAATCTCAATTCAATTTACTTCTTGTGTTCTTCAATTGTATTATGTGGATTGAATTTGTGCTATAGGGTATAAATTAGGGTTAAGTTACCAAGACAAAGGCCGAAAATTTGACTTTCTCGCCGGAAATAGTGTTTTTGGTACCTTTTAACAAAACTTGAATTTAGGTTGGTATATCCCTACAAAAAAAATTTAGTGAGGTATATCCCCACAAAATGCCCTATTACCCTGGTATATCCCCGTAAAAAACTCTTTAATTTTTCGTGGTATGCAGTTTTTTGTGATTTATAAAAAAAATATTCTATATATTATGTAGAATATTATTCACCGATTATGTTTTTAATGTATCATTTTTTTACTCAAACATTTGTCAAAGATGTGTGTCTCGAAAACGGTGAACAGGCAAATAATTCAGATCAGATCAGACCAGATCAGATCAGATCATATAAGATAAGTTCAGATCAGATCAGATCAGATCAGATAAGTTCAGATTATGCTTATATTTAAAAACTTATTATTATTATTATTATTATTATTATTATTATTATTATTATTATTATTATTATTATTATTATTATTATTATTATTATTATTATTATTATTATTATTATTACTACTACTACTCTTACTATTAATATTATTTAATTTACTAGTACATTTGTTCAAAAAGATTATTATTATTGTCGTTGTTGTACTTATTAATTATTAATATTGGTAATTATTATTAATGTCGTTGCTATTATTATAAATGTCATTGATATCACTATTTGAAGCTATTTGTGTTCAAAAAGAAAAAAGTTCTTTTGGCATTTGTAAGTGTTTTTTTTATATTTACTCTAATTAATAATTTTGATATGTGATGTTCTTTTTGATTTGTACATGTAACGAACATGACAATAGTATATGATGTTTATTTTTTAAATACAATTTTGGCAGAATAATATAAATTATATATTACTAGTTTATATAAAATATGAGTAGCATGAGATAACCTAATGGTGTTGTCATCACGTTCAAAATTTTCCCTATAAAGGATTTCAACTTAAATTTACATACAAAGTTTATATAGAACAAGACAACGATATAAAGAAGAATATTTAACCATTTTGTTCAAGATCATATGATTATATATATTTATAGGTTTATTTATAATAAAAAAGAACAATTTATTGATATAATAAATAACATGTTGTTAGTTAAATCCAAACATGTCATCAATATAAAAATAACATCTATCTTTTATTTTTAAAATGTGTTCTTTAAATAGATCTTGTATGCTCTTGCAGTATATGTTCTTTTTTTAATATCATTATATGTTCTTTTCATTACTACCTAAATTCTTATTATTAACGGACCTTGAACATGAGTGTTCTTTTATTTTTAATTTTTTTGGGCCCCTATCAAAAATCACGTGGTAAGATGAATTTTCTCGGGGTTGCCCTCGCACAGTAATACTCACCTAAAGAGGCAACAAGCCCCAACCCCCCTCCCCCACCCACAACAATATTAAAATATATGCTTCCACCAAGATTTGAACCTTGGTCTCCCACGTGGGAGGTAAGAAGTCATACCATTGGACCCAAGAGTCCTTAGTCTTTTATTTTGTAATTGTATGTTCATATACTAATGTGCTCTTTTTCAAAAAAAATAATAATAATAATAATAATTATTATTATTATTATTATTGTTATTATTATTATAATATTATTTATATTATTATTATTATAAAATTATTATTATTATATTATTATTATTATTGAAAATTGTGCATACTAATAAAATGATAGTAATAGTAATACTAGTAATGAAATACAAAGTAATAATAATATTAGTAATAATATATTTTTTAAAAGATAAGTTCAGATCAGATCAAATCAGTTCAGTTCAGATCAGATCAGAAAAAATAAGTTCAAATCAGATCAGATCAGAAAAAATATGTTCAGATCAGATCAGATAAGTTCAGATTAGAAAATTTCAGGTGAACTAAACATAGCCTAAGACAAACAATTTACCCTAGTGATAAGCCAAATTAATGCATGCCAACTTATACTCGTCATTTTTTTTTACTATGTACTGAGAGGCGAGAGCTACTAAAACTGATGCAATTCAATTTAGAATCATACATACTCTCTCTATTTTTCTGTATTTTTTCCCCGTTGACATTCACATGTGTTGATGCACAAGTTAACCATTAGTATCTTAAATTACCACAAAAAACAAAGGAGATAATATATGTGCAAAGCAATGGAGTGAAAAAATATCAAGTGATGTAATATTTCATTAATCTTAATAGGTGTATCATATAAGAAAATGAACAAATTACTTCCCCTCCAAAAATAAAGATATGAATACAGTATCTTGAGACAATCTATTAAAAAAATGAGTAAAGTTTTAAGTGGGGTAAGAGGTAACATGCAGTGAAACAACGATTACTATATATATATATAGTGTTTAATCGTCAAAACAAAACAAATTACATTACTTATAATTAGTATATACCAATGAAAAAAGGAACAAAAGTAAGTATTCAATTCATTAGTACTCCAATAAGAATCAAAGTTGGCTTATTTGGTTGGAAACTCTCCTTTCACTGTTGTGAAAAGGTTATTCTTTCCCCTTACAAAGTGAGATCCCTAGTTTCTCCATTTTTAGCCCGGCCCGGTTAATGCGCGTTTTTTAAACGACCCAAACCCAACCCATAATTACCTCTATACCCAATCTTCAGAGTTCAGACTAATTTTCTTTCCTAATAAAAAAAATCTTTCCGCAATCACTTTGGAGGGAAAACTTGGATACACTCTCATCACCCATTCTAATTTTCAGTCAACTAGTCTACTTCCGAGTTCCATCATCCACTTCCACAATTAATAAACTACTAATTTTTCCTCAAGCACCTGCAACCCCCCCCCAAAACAAAAAAAACCCCCCAAAAAAAAAAAAGTTAGATCTGTTGTGAAAAAATCTAGTAGACCTACGGCGTATCGTACAACTACTTTCCCCCACCCACTGAATAAAGACCCACCCAAAATAAACCATATTTTGGTACTCCTAAAAGTCCTAATCAATCAAATAAAATAATAAAAAAACTTCCTTTTCTCCTCAATTTTTGACTATAGACCATCACCCAACATTGAATCGAATATTTATGAAAAAAAAAAATTAGATGTCTCCCTCTTACGTCACCTCCATTCCTTTCACAATTGACCCTTCATTTTCTCTCTCCTCTTCTTCTTAAAGCATACCCATTCTCTCTCTCTCCTCCCTCCTCTCTTCTCTTCTTTTTTTTTCTCTCTCCTCAACCCCAAAACTTTCTCTCTCTTCATTTTCTTCTTCTCTTCTTTGATTGATTGACTGATACACAAACTTTATCCCTTATTAGTTTAAAGTTTTCAGTGTTAGTTTCATAGCATTTCATTTTATTATATATTGAGCGGAAAAATAATTATGGGTAGAAAAGATGATGCAAATGACAGTACAAGTATTGTACCCAGTTTGTTTAAGTGCCCAATTTCACTAGACGTGATGAAATCTCCTGTAAGTCTGTGTACTGGAGTTACCTACGACCGAAGCAGCATCCAACGGTGGTTAGAAACCGGAAACAACACGTGTCCGGCTACGATGCAAGTGTTAGACACTAAAGATTTCGTTCCTAACCATACCCTTCAACGCCTTATTCAGATCTGGTCAACCAACTCCATACAAACCTCTAACAATTTCCATTCTATATCTTCTAGTGTTGTCAACGATTTAATTACACACTTGGATTTTGTTGACAACAACAAAAACAACCCAGATTTGTTGTTTGATACCTTGTTTAAGATACTTTGTTTCGCCTCCGAATCCCCGGAGAATAGAAATTTTCTTTGTTGTAATCAGTTGCTTATGGATTATTGCTTGAGCCGAATTATTTCTCAGGATCTAAACCCGGATGTTCTTGAGGCGATGCTCAAAATACTCCACCTAATAATCTCATCATCACCATCAAACAGTAAGAGGGCTAGTATAAAAGGGAGCAGATTTGAGCTGGTTACGACCCTGACTCGGATTATTAAAACGGGCCGCCCGAGTTCGAGGGTGGTAGCGGCTGGTATAATAGAGACATTGGGTCAGGATCCGGAGTCAAAGAAAACCGTATTCGAACACCCGGAACTCGTGTTTCAGCTCATGTATACATTACAAGAGACCACCCTAGGAGAGGGAGAAACACAAGCGGTGTTATCGTGCTTGATATTTCTCTCCTCGTCTCGGCGGAACAAACAAAGGTTGGTCCGAGCTGGAGGAGTGAATGTGGTTGGTATGAAGATATGTACGATGGATAATAGTAACAACAATAACAATAACAATAACAATAACAATAATAAGCCTACTACTATTATCGAGTTGCTTTTGACCCTGCTAGAAATGCTAGCAGGGTGCGCAGAGGGGCGCGTTGCGATCAGCGAGGATCCTAGTTGTGTGCCCATGATTGTGAACAAGTTGATGAAGGTTTCCAAGGCGGCTAACGAGCATGGTGTTACGCTGTTGTGGAGTTTGTGTTATTTGTTTAGAGATCAGAAAGTTAAAGAAGCTGTGATGAGAAGTAATGGTGGGTTAACTAAGATATTATTGTTGATGCAGAGTGATTGTTCCCCTGCTGTTAAGAGGATGTGTTGTGATTTGCTTAGGATTTTTAGGGTTAATTCTAAGAGTTGTCTCTCTAGTTATGATACTAAAACTACTCATATTATGCCATGTTAGGCTTCTTGGGTTTTTTTTTGTCCAAAAAAATATATATGGGTGATGAAATAGGTGAGGAATTTTGTAAATGATCAACAAACAAAGAAAGGAAATTTTTGGTGAATTATAGAAAGGAAATTCATTCCTTCATTTTTAATGTTGGGGACTAGTTATGTTATTCAATGTTTTCTTTTTGTTTTTTAGGAAGATTTTTTTTATTTAGTAGTTATAGTGTTAATTACCAACAAAATGTCTTCCTTTTAACAAAATTAAATGAAAATAACTCCTTATTATCATAATATGAGTTTATTAGTATTTTCTTTAGGAACTTAAGACACTTTTTTGAGTAATTTGAATGTGTGAAGATGGGTTAGAATTTGATTAAACAAGGAAGGAAATGTGAATAGGATAACCGGATAATCCATGTATTAAGGAAAGGGTATATGCCAATGAATGAGTTTTACTTTTACCACATATATATGCATCTTGTATCGCAAGTGTTTTCCAAATATACCAAGGCAAGAATATTAAGCATATAAATATGACACTAAAGATGCTTTCGCCCACCCTTTCCTTTTGCTCTTTTTGACATGATTTTGTGTGTGAGTGAGGTTGGCACTTCTTTGATTTTGTTGTAGTGTCATCATCCATTTACTTGAAACATCTTTCATGAGCTTTCATATCAATTCAAGTTTAACGAGGAAAATCCATATATTAACCGATAAGCCAATGTTAACTATGCTATTCTGAAAAGCCCTTAAGAGAATTTAATTGTGTAAGGAGGATATTATTCTTAATTATGTGACTACTACCTTAATTTCTTTTAATTTAAATGTTTGTTACACTTTGTTTTGTTAAATTCTTTCATTGTAGATTCTCATCAATGGTAAGTATTAAAATATTATGGTAAACTATCAGCTCGTATGACATCACCAATTATGTTAATTAACATTTACATTCCATATTCTACCTAATGATAAGTAGTACGATTTTACTTCATCCATTTCTTAAAGATCTTTATTTTACTTTAGCAACAAATACCAAGGCAAGGAGAAGATAAAGTGTGAAAGTATGCCAAATTTTATACTTCCTCCGTTCTGTTTTAAATGAAACGTAGGGCCTTGGCACGGGGATTTAGAATAGAAGAGAGATAGAGAGAAAAAAAGAAGGGGCCCATGTGATGAGGAGAGAGATAGAGAGAAGTGAATACCAAATAAGGTAACGTTTCACTTATTTTGAAAGGCCTAAAATAGTAAGTGTTTCATTTATTTTAGAACGGAGGAAGTATATTTAAATAGGAGAGACGATGTGATTGGGAGAAAGTGTAGATCTATGTTGGTCAAGTGGGTTAAGGTAGTGAGCAACAAATGATGATTTAGTGGTATTAACATCACCTCCTATCCTAGAGGTCTTGGCCGGATGGAGAGACACCCTCGAAAGAAAAATCCCTGATTTCCCGCCTCCTTGCAGATAACTCGGATTTACTTATGGATTGAGTCGAATTCACACTATTTTATCACTCAAGATCACAACAATCAAAATTGTAAAAAAATATAATAATAATATAATATCTTGCTTTCTTTTTAATTATACAAGCATAATTGTCAATAATAATCGAATTTGGATCAGATTTGTCATATTTTACTTAGGTTGCGTTACCTATATGATTCAAATCAGATGTTCACATTGTCGGATTCAGATCGAATATTTTTGGTCGGATCGTGTAAAGTCGGACTCGGAACAAATTCAAATTGAATTGTCATCACTACTTACCAAGAACTTAAACTATAAACTTCCTATTTAACTTCCATGTTGATCTCCTTTACCACCAATAGCTTCCTTTAGGTGGGGGTGTAGGTTGTTCGTCTTTGGTTTAATTAAAGACAAAGCAACGGAAAGTGAGCAAACAAAAGTGCAGCTCAAAACAAGGGTCCCAAATTCCTGAAAATTGTTACTTTGCTGACTAACAATTTGGCTTCTTCCTATTTTAAATGAATTTCATAACACCAACAAAAAAAATTATGAAAAGTGAAAAAAGAAAGAGACGGGAATCTATATTGATAAAGAAATGAATTAAGGAGATAGGTTGAGGGTTTGACTAAGCCATTTTCTAAGATACACAAAACTCACGTAAGCTGGAAAGTTTGGAACATTCATGAATAGCATGCATATAGATCAAACAACCTTTACCCACAGATGCATAAAGATCAAACAAGAATATTGCAACCCCCACCCTCAAATCTCAATACAAGTTTATATTAGGGGGCCACAACCCCATAGACCATAGAGACGCGTACACGGTAATATTTTGGTACATCCATCGTATTTTTCCCTTTCCCTTTGGGCCATCATAGATAGGGATAGCAATACAGTCCGGATTCGATCCTAGTTCGCTCTCATTCAAAGGAAAAAATCCAAGCCGACTCAAATAAATAATCCAAATCCGACTCCATTTAAAAAGTCCTACTCCGAGTCGAAGGAGACTCGGATCCCATAAAAAGATTCGACATCCAAATCTGACTTCGACAAGGCGGTTTATCCTTTTTTTTTTTTATTTAACTAATGTTTTATGTATGTACAATCTGACTCTGCCTTTGAGGCAATTGTGTTATATATGATTTTTCCATTGAAGAAATGATTGTAAAAAATAATAGTAATGTTTAATTTCCATATGATTATAAAAAAAATTGTATAATAATTAGATTATTTGTATTATAGAAGATTTTTCTTTTTAAAATATGGGGGGAAGTCGGATCGGAGTCGGATGTTAGGATTTTAGGAGTCGGAGTCATATTTATCATCCGACTTCTTGTAGGGTAGGAGTCGGATTATGCATTATCCGGTCCAAGTCCGACCCGTTGCCATCCCAAATCATATGACTATGTTATTCTTTTTATCTTTTTTTTTTTTAGTCAGACATAAGATTATGTTCAAAGGAGCAATATATCAACAATGTTCTATAATTCCTCGTGGGAAAAAAAACAGTTGTTGAGTCGATAAAAGGATTGACGAAAATTTAAAACCGTGTTTTATGATACTTGAACTTGGCTCATGAGCTAGTACTATGGAATTTTGAGTCTAGTCGTCTAAGGACTAATATTGTGGGACTGGAACCTGACACACTTAATAAATATTTTTTATATAATTATATTTTTTTTGTGCGATGTCATTATATAGAAATAAAACTATTTATATATTTTTTTGCCTTAAATGTGTCATGTAATTATATATTGATGAGAATTTCACTGGAAGTTATAATCGTGTTGAACTTTATGGTTGATGAAATTAAATGGGTCTTGTTAATGCATGGAGGAATGAATAGTTAATTTTACAATCAAGCAAAGTTACGGAAATAATTTGCTACATTTTCCCACTATAGGTTATAATAGTTTCATAGAAAGTTTATGTAGCACTAGAACACAGGTCCATTAAAAACTATAGATTCCATCAAATCAAGAGAAACAGAAAAGAGAAACTGATATTGGATATTGGAGTCAAAGCCTTTTCCAACAGTTCAAAGTTGACGAATTTTTTTATCAAAAACATGTAATATATAATTATATATATATATATATATATATATATATAGTCATTTCGAATACTTTAGAGCAATTTAATTATGTAACCCACAAAGGCAAAGGATTCGCCTGAATTTATGAAAGTTGCATGGGTTCCTAATTCCTTAGAGCACTAGGAGGTCCGAGGTCCCCGCCTTATTTTGTTTTTCTTGCCAACAAATATTTTTTTTCCCTTTACTAGTGTAATAGTGTTAGACAGACTGGTAGTGAATATTGAATAGTTCTTTCGTGCGATACTCCCACTTAATTACCAGTAGATTATATATTTTGCCATTCATGTGAAGTAGTACTATATATTCTAATGTTAGTCATTGGATCCTATGAATGTGGCAAAGTGGTGAAATTATGGTAGATAATTATTCACAAGTTATAACTTGGCCAATTGGGTATGTGTGTGTGAGTGGGGTGAACAATTAATTACCCTTGCAAATTGTTTCCTGTCTGTACTCTTTAGTCTTTAGTGGACCTTTAATCATTATTCATGATTGTTGGAATTTTCGTCCTTTAGGAGCATGGTTTAATATTTACTTTAATTCAGTTCTATAATTAATAGCACAACTAGTGAATGGCAGGATAAAACTTAGTTAATCTAATCGGTAGTTTACCCATTACTAATAGAAATTAATGTATAGTGGAATCTAACTCACCATCAACAATTATTTTTTAATAGTCTATTTAATAGTGGGTAATCTACTCATTGGGTAGATGTGGTTATGTCCTAAATGGCCGGTTCAGGCAATGTATTGGATTACGTTTTCATGAAAGATGAATTAATGTAATTTTTTAAAGAGTTACATAGATGTAAGTTAGGACGTCTTTCTCCCAATGGAGTAACCTTATATAAATCGAGAAGAATATAATTATCTAAAGCAGGTACAGAAGCAACTACAATGTCAATCCGCGGCAGCAGAAATAGCATGACCTTTTTTGGGAGAGATAATCTGCTACTTGGTTGGCTTCTCGAAAGATGTGGTTAATTAAGCAAAAAGTAAACTGAACGAGCAATGTTATCAACAATGAGAGTTTGAATAATCTATGAGTAGGAGTATTGGTCTTGAACAATTCAAATCACAACCTGATTATCACCTTCAATATAGAGATTTTGGTTATTATGATTTTTAGTCAAGAGGAGACCATTTCTCAGACCTCAAGCTCAGCAACCAGAGCGGAAGTTTGACCAAAATGATAGGTCTGAGCTGTCAAGAGAAGACTAGAAGAGTTACGGATGACGACGCCGGCAGAAGCAGAGGAACCAATGACGGAGCCATCAAAGTTAAGTTTATAGCATTCAAGAGGAGGGGGATGCCATTGAGCATGAATTATGGATGGGGACTTACAAGCAGGAAAGGAAGAAATAGCAAAGGAACAATCCATCATGAATCAATGTAATTATGATATTGTTTATACTTGTTTGCTTTTCCAATTGCCTAATATGAAATTTCACGTTTGGTCATGTACAATTTTGACCATTATTATCTTCAATCGGTTCTAAGCAAAGTATAAAAATGTTCACATATTAAATATATACATAGAGATGTATCCAAAAAAATCTTAAATATATTCAGTTGATAAGTTTCAATAAATTCATATTTGATAAGTTGATCTATATATAAGTTCTAATATCTTACAAAATAAGGTTCAATAAGTTCAGATAAATACTAATAAGTTCCAATAAGCTGAGTTCATATAAGTTTAAATAGGTTCAAATAAGTTTGGATAAGTTCAAGAAATATAAGGTTAAGGGACGCACCCTTAGTGTTTCGATCGGGTTGCTGATACAAATTTCATTACCTTGCGGAGTTTCTCACTTTATGGAATAGATGCATCATATTGACCGGGCACACTTGTCAATTCATAGCTTTGACCCCTAATGTCTTCAATTATATACTCCATGCGTTTCTTTTCAGCTTACTCACTTCACTATGGGGAAGAAATAAGGAGGAGGTCCAAAAGTATGAGAGATAAACTGAAAAGGTAGAGATAGAAACTAAAAAGTGGGTTAAAATATTAAAAAATAGATGACATGAGTGGAAAAAAAGGATAAAGTAATTGTGACATGTTACCAAGAATAGAAAAAGCAACAGTGGGAATCTAACCGAACCTACTTTGTCTTAAAATGCCTCTTACGAAAGAATTTAAGAACGAAAACTTAACCAATCGACCGCCTTTATTCGTAGTTTGTAGATTAAAAAGAAAAGGACCAAAAAGGAAAGTGTGTAGATTAAAAAGATTCCGAGGGAGTATATAATTAAAAATTAAAAAAAATAATATTTTTAAAAATATAGATTGAGATTAGCCCAATAATTATTATAATAATGAATTTTATCTTTACATATTAGTAAGTAAATATGGTCAAAATTAGTATCTAAAATAGTAGAAAAAGGCATTATGATGCATCTATTAAAATACGAAGAAAGTAAAATTGTCAATTTAACTTTATAGACCACAAATGTATTATTAATATAAAATTATCAAAATTTAATAGACATAAACCGGAAATTTTTATCATACACCCGGGTGTACCATGTTCATGGTATATCTAAGGCTACTTTTTTTGCTCATTGCTCATTTGAAACCTCCAAATGAGCATAATCACATAATAGATAAGCTCCAAATTAGCAAATGAACAAAAATTAGCCTTAGGAATACCATACACATGGTACACCCCGAGTGTATGATGAATGCACTCGACATAAACCACTCGTGAAATTTAGTGTTTCATATATTTTGGGTGAATACAAGTGTAAACAATTCTTAAGATGGCAAATTAATAATCTTGTTTCGAATTCTCATTTGTATTATAAATTGTATTTGTTGTTGTTGAACTTAAGCTTCAACATTGTATCCAATCTACGTGACAATCGGCGGTGGGAATGGCAAAAATTATGTTCAAAGTATGTTCATTTACCGGTTTCTTTGAGAAAATTGTCCTTGCTTTATTTTATTAGTAGTATCTTGTATAATGAGTTATCCTTATTTTGGTCTTAATTTCTTATGGGTTACGCTTACGCATGTTGCGTCAATAATCAAAACTATCTCACGTGACAAATCTTAAATTAATAAATTTACAAGGTTGTGATTGCTAATTTGATTGATCATTGATGGAAACGTAGCTAAATTGAGGAAGGTCAGCAATACGATCAGGTCATATTGTACATATTGTAGGTGATCGGGGTGCGTGCGTGGACATCAAAGATCAAATTAATACTTTTTCAGCAAAATCTTACTAGTTATTTTGACAGCTCATTGGAGCTGTGGATGACTGATGCTTTACAGTTTACACGCTTGCAATAATGATCGACTTGTACTCTTGCATTAATATTTACATTATTATTAATGATATCAAATTTTTAAGAGAAAATTATTTGGTGCGGTTACATCATAACTTAATTTATGATGTAACAAGCTATAATTCATCACTTCTTTTGTAAGAAAAACTCAAACGGCATAAATAAATGAAAATTGACATAAACTTCATGTTAGTTTATGTCATTTTTTGAGTTTGTGTCATTCCATACGTGTGAGATTTTGTTATACAATATGTTATGATGTAATATGCGGGCCCGATCCCGATCTTTTTTGGGCCATAGGCAAAATAGTAGATTGGGGCCCTACAAAAAAAATCCAATTTATAATAGAACAAAATAAATGTTTTTTAAGCAACATTCCAATTTGCACATAAAATAAATCAAACACACAACATAACACTCATAGCATAATTTACGAGAGAATAGAGATGAAATGACAACACCTTGAACAAGTGAAGTGCTAAGATAAATCCGGCGGCGGCAAACAATTTGCAATCGGCAACTCGGCATTCAAGCAACACTTGCAAGACAAAGAATTCCGACAAAGAAGCCATCTGAATACGCGAATCGCGATGGACTTCGGCAGGCGACAAGCCGGCAACCACGATCGACCACCGTCTGACGAGGCAGAGCAATCCGGCTAGGCGGCGAACCCCAACAAAGTACTCGACAGAAAAAAAATTCACCGAATATTCGAATCACAAACGAAGAAAAAATTCCCAAAACCCTTACTTATATTCTTAATTTCATAATATCTTAATAACTTCACTTGATTAAGACTAAATCTTATGAGTATTGCATTATACAAATCCAATTCTTCCCTACTTAAATTGTAGAAAAAAATCCCCGTTGCCATATTTAAGGAAGCTTAACAGCTTTTTTTGAGGGAAATATGGAATATTTCATGAGTTTAATGGAGGTTGGAGAAAATTTTGGGAATTAAAAGAAGATTTTAAGTTGCTTGGAAAGAGAGTGAGAGAGAAAAAGTGAATTAAGAACCGCTGAAGAAGACGAGGAGTTCACATTTACTGTTTCAGTTTTTGAGAGAGTGTTCTTCACGCGAGTAACGTGTTGCCTGTTCAGATTTGTTTTTTTTCCTAGTTTTAAGTTTTTTTGGGGATTGGGCCCCTTATAGGCTTGGGCCCTTGGCCACCGCCCCTCCAAACACCCCTCAGGGTCGGGCTTGATAATATGTTCCCAGACACTCAATTTTTAAAGCAATTTGTAGAAGTTTTGAAAACTTTACTATAAATTAATTCATGTATGTGAGTCTACTTCTATATTTGTTTATCTTAAAATAAAACAATGGCGCAAATCTTTAGAAGTTTAAGAACCTATGACGATTAGGGCGGACAATGGGGATGGACCTCAACCGCCCCCGTCACCTGCGATCCACATTCTCATCCACACCATCCATCACCCGCCAAAAATGTCATTCATATCCGCCCCAACCATCAACCACGGTTGGGGCGGGTGGAAATGGATGATACTAGAAAAAGTTGTTCGTAGACTTAATAATTAAAAAAAAATTAATAAACGCAAATTTAGCCATCGATTAACAGCAAGACAACGAGATATAAATTGTCAAGTCAATATAATTGCCGAAAATTGATATTAGTATATTATATATATTTATATTTATTTAATATATTATATATATTTATATTTATATTTATTAGTATTAGTATTAGTATATTATATAGGTTGATGGATGGAGCGGGTGATGGATCAACAAAATTTCATTCATCTCCAACCCATCCCGCCACCTACCTGCCACCCACCTTATTGCGGATTTTTATCCATTTATCTGGGGCGGGTGAGTGGATAATCCACTCACCAATGTATAATTACGAGCTCTAATGAGGATGGGCCGCATTTGTCTGAATATATATTAAAAAAATCCCAATTGTGCAAATTGGATTAGTATTCATACGTCAAGTGTAAATTAGATCGGAAACTTTTAAAAGCAATTCAGTTGGACAAGTTGAACTAAACTCTATATTTCGACTCAATTTGAGGATAGATTTTGACTGTTAGATACTTTAAAAGATATAATTGGATCTATAGAGTAATTTTATCTAGTAATCAGAAAAATAAATTTTCGAAAATGGCGTGAGCGATAAAAAGAAGGTTAGAGTCTTAGGCTATGTTTAGTTCACCTGAACTTTTCGATCCGAACTTATCGATCGATCCGAACTTATTTGATCGATCCGATCCGAACTTATTTGATCTGATCTGAACTTATTTTTTCTGATCCGAACTGATCTGATCTGAACTTATCTTTTAAAAAACATATTAAGTATTACTTTGTATTTCATTACTAGTATTACTATTACTATCATTTTATTACTATGCACAACTTTCAATAATAATAATAATAATAATAATAATAATATAATAATAATAATTTTATAATAATAATAATATAAATAATATTATAATAATAATAACAATAACAACAACAACAACAACAACAACAACAACAACAACAACAACAATAATAATAATAATAATAATAATAATAATAATAATTATGATTATTATTATTATTATTATTATTATTATTATTATTATTATTATTATTATTATTATTATTATTATTATTATTATAGCATAATTAGTTTTTTTTTTTGAAAAAGAGCACATTAGTATATGTACATACAATTAAAAATAAAAGACTAAGGACTCTTGGGTAGTTGGGTCCAATGGTATGGCTTCTTACCTCCCACATGGGAGACCAAGGTTCAAATCTTGGTGAAAGCATATATTTCAATATTGTTGTGGGTGGGGGAGGGGGTTGGGGCTTGTTGGGTCTTTAGGTGAGTGACCCTATGCGTGTGCAGCCCAGAGAAAATTCATCTTACCACGGGATTCCCGAAATGGGCCCAAAATAATTAAAAATAAAAAGAACACTCATGTTAAGGTCCGTTAATAATAAGAATTTAGGTAATAATGAAAATAGCATATAATGATATTAAAAAAAGAACATATACTTGAAAGAGGATACAAGATCTATTTAAAGAACACATTTTAAAAATAAAAGATAGATGTTATTTTTATATTGATGACATGTTTGGATTTAACTAACAACATGTTCTTTGTTATATCAATAAATTGTTCTTTTTATTATAAATAAACCTATAAATATATATAATCATATAATTTTGAACAAAATGGTTAAATATTCTTCTTATATCGTTGTCTTGTTCTATATAAACTTTGTTTTTAAAGATAAGTCGAAATCCTTTGTAGGGAAAATTTTGAACGTGATGACAACACCATTAGGTTATCCCATGCTACTCATGTTTTATATAAACTAGTAATATATAATTTATATTATTCTACCAATATTATTTTAAAAAATAAACATCATATACTATTTCATGTTCGTTACATGTACAACATCAAAAAGAACATCACGTATCAAAATTATTAATTAGAATAAATATAAAAAAGAACACTTACAAATGCCAAAAGAACATTCTTCTTCTTGAACACAAATAGCTTCAAATAGTAATATCAATGACATTTATAATAATAGCAACGACATTAATAATAATTACCAATATTAATAATTAATAAGTACAACAACGATAATAATAATAATCTTTTTGAACAAATGTACTAGTAAATAGTAATATTTATAGTAATAGTAATAGTAATTGTATAAAGTAATATTATTAATAATAATAATAATAATAATAATAATAATAATAATAATAATAATAATAACAACAACAACAATAATAATTATTAGAATAACAATAATGGCATTAGTAATACTAATAATCATAATAATCAAGAAGATAATAATAATAATAAGTTATTAAATATAAGCATAATCTGAACTTATCTGATCTGAACTTATCTGATCCGATCGATCCGATATGATCCGAACTTATCGATCCGAACTTATCGATCGATATGAACTAATTTTTTCCGATCCGATCCGATCTAATCTGGTGCGATCCGATCGATCCGAAATAAGGAAAATAAGGTGAGCGAACATGCCTTAGAGAGAACTCAGAGGAGTAAGTTCACGTTAAGAAATGTGCAAATGCCTAGACAATATGGTCCTGTATTGGGCCATTTCATCTCAAATCAGTGTCTTCACGGAGTGCTTTTTATTGGGCCATTCATTTTAGTTTGACACACTATATTTGACCAACTTCATTGGGCTTACTTACATTATTGGCTTTTCCAGATTGATGAGCACGAGCTTATTTGAGGGGTTTGTTGTTAAGTGTGAAGGTTAAACCCGTCTTAAATCGGATTATCAAACACAATCTTTTACTTATAAGCAATCACTAATGTAAGCACGTTGTTCCTAAAAAAGGTGAATAGAACAAATCTAACTTGTAAAAAAGTGAACCCCAATTAAGCTCACCATATACCAATCAATATATATATATATATATATATATATATATATATATATATATATATATATATATAAAGGAGGAACTTTTCGGGAGCGTAGGGAGGCTCCTCAAGATTTCGAGCTCATAGAGCGCGCCACGTAGGATTGCCACGTCATCAATTTTTATTTTTATTTTTTACAAAAATAGAGTTCTAGATGATTTAAATACATATAAGGAGATTTGGATAAGCGAAAATTAGAGTTTGGATTTGAATCAACAACCTAAATTATTATATCATGAAAATTGTGTATAACTTTTGCTACGTAATTCGGAATATTATAATTTTTGTACCATTGGAGAGTGCTCGGAATATGCTTCGAAATAAGATGATTTATAATATAGTTGTACAACTTATGAAATATAAAGCGCCATGTAGGATTGCCATGTTATCAATTTTTATTTTTTATTTTTTTCTAAAAATAGAGTTCTACATAGATTTAAATGCATATAAGGAGTCTTGGATAAGCAGAAATTAGAGTTTCGTTTTGAATGAACAACCTAAATTATTATATTATGTAAATTGTGTATAACTTTTGCTACCTAATTCAGAATATTATAATTTTTGTACCATTAGATAGTGCTCGAAATATGCTTTGATATAAGATCCATTTACAATATAGTTCTACAATTTATGAAATAGAGAGCGCCACTTAAGATTGCCTTGTCATTAGTTTTTATTTTAAATATTTGAAAAAAATAGAATTTTACATATATTTAAATACATAAAAGAGTTTTGGATAGGGGGAAATTAGAGTTTCGTTTTGAATAAACAACCTAAATTATTATATTATGTAAATTGAATTTAACTTTTGCTACTTAATTCAAAACATTATAATTTTTTTACCATTGGAGAGTGCTTGAAATATGCTTCAAAATACGATCTATTTACAATATAGTTTCACAACTCATGAAAATATATTAAATTAGATGCATTGTAGGACATTATTTAGTCTTTTTTTAGATAAATATAATAATGGCTATAAGTATTAAGTATAGTGTATTTTATGTGATTATAACATTTGATTATAGGTCCATTTTACAGGATTAAACATATTATCTTTCAAAACCTCAACCTTACTCAACTAAACTAAAACAATATAGTATTGCAACAAAATTTATTAACTAAAATCTATAGCGATAAAGTTACATATTAGAGTTTTGGATTATGTAAAAATTAGAGTTTGATTTAAATAAAACATCCTTAGAATAATATAAAGAGCTCCACCTAAGCATGCCATGTCATTCTTATCAATTTTTAAGAAATTATTCTTTCTGTCCTGCATCAATTAAATTGTTACCCTCTACTTTCTTAAAAGTATCATTCGGGTATTATTCATGTTAAAACTGTATTAGCTATTGTTAGTCATACCTGTTATTGGGATACCATTTAATAATTGACTTAGCTACAATATTCAATTGAATATTAAAAATTATAAAATTTATATATTACAATAACAAATCTAGAAATTACAGTATAATGACAAATACTTTCTCTGTTTTTTTTCTACTTCAACAATTGGTTTGGACATGGTTTTTAAGGAAATAAAAAATGGGTAGTTTAGCATAGAGGTACTCTTTAGTTAACTAGAGTAGGGGACAAATAAATCCTTATTAAAGTAAACGCAACTTTATAAGGCAATTCGGGTAATTAATGATGGTTTTATTAACATAAAGTAAAGGTAATATTGTCAACTGTAGTTTCTCAAAACTGGAATGGTTCCAAAAGATGAAACTACCTAAAGTGGTAATTGTTGTAATAGAAAAAGAATGGAGGAAGTATGTAAATACAATGATATTGAAAAATCTCATTTTACAACACCACAAAATCAACAATAATTTTAACAAAAAATTTGCAATAAAATAAAATAAACAACAACCCGAGCAACGCACGGGCTTCAAACCTAGTATTGATTATATTTTAACAAGTTTTGCTACACACTATTTTTCAAGTTGCAATTGACAAAAACTACTAATATTGATTATATTTTAATAAGTTATAACTTATAAGTGATGGAAAATATAGTCCATTTTGTACTCTAATAGATAGTATTTGTACCAAATAATTAAATTTCGGTAGCACCAAAAAATTTAGTGAAATATATTTTAATACCAACAAAAATTTCCTCATATCAAATTAGATTCTCATATACATTGTACTATATCAACCTAAGCCAAGGTTGGAGATTCAATATCCACTAAGGACATCCTTCCCTAAAGTATCTAGCCCGCTAACTCGGACCGGGTTGGCTTTTAAGAGCTTACAACCCGATAAGGTTTTCATCTTATCTACCTAGAAGATAAATTATGCATTGGTACTATTGTACTAAAAGAACCTTCATATCATAACTTGTTTGTTACTATAAACTCTTGTATATTGATTATTGATACTACAAAATATCTGTATTGATATTCAGATATGCTTAGTTGTATGTTGAAGTTTGTTTTGGACAAATTTCGCAACTAAGTCAGCTTGTTAATAGGGATGGGGTATCAATTGATTCGTTAATTTATGAATACATTTAACCAAAAAAGAGTAGTAAGGACTAATTTTTTTTTAAGTGATAGTAAGGACTAATTTTATGGCATAACTTGTTTGTTTTGTTATGCATAATCACAACAA
This sequence comes from Beta lomatogona, assembly GCA_947646795.1. NCBI lineage: Eukaryota > Viridiplantae > Streptophyta > Magnoliopsida > Caryophyllales > Amaranthaceae > Beta > Beta lomatogona. The sequence continues at coordinate 86,656 of CANSNZ010000422.1, read as the reverse complement.
TTGAAAGTGTCTAGTTGAAATTGACAAGCCGACTGCCAATCTAATTGACGAGTTAAAAATGTACTGGATATGAGAAAAATTCAAAAATGAGAGAGAATTAGGAATGACGAATACATAGATAAAGAGTAGCAACAATTGAAAGTGTCTAGTTGACACTCACAAGTCGAATGCCAATCTAATTGACGAGTTAAAAATATAATGGATATGAGAAAAATTAAAAAATGAGAGAGAATTAGGAATGACAAATACATAGATAAAGAGTAGTGTTTGAGAGAGAGAATAAAAGCTAGGATTTATGACTTCCTTTCATAGGATTCTTAATTCTAGCCGTTAGAGGTTGTTCAAAGAATCTTCTAATGCTTGGTCAATCATTCCCTAATTTAGTTCTATATTTTTTGGATTGATATGGTAGTTACTGTGATCTTTGACTTAGTCCTATTATCATGTGGTGAAATCAATGACATCTTAGCTTTTCAAGGGTTGAGGACTCCTTAAACTACTACCATGTCACTAATTAGTGTTTCGGGTAAAAACTTGTGAGATGGGGGAGTTAGTCAAGATGAGGGGCCGATGACCGTTGATAATAGCCGAGTGCTCGAAAGGTACCACAGAGACCTGCAAGAATGAAGGTTAGACTACCCCGGGGTGTTTAGGGATCGCCCTCTCGACTCTCAAGTCAGTTAAGATGCTTAACTGTAAGTATTGAGCAGTTGGTCTAGAATTTATTACCTGTTCATTGATGAGACATTGGGTATTTATAGTGTCGTGGATTCCCATAAAGGGAACATTGATAGGATGGGCCTTAGGGAGCTTATTGGCTATGTTGCCTTTTCAGGCAATAAGCCTTTTTTGCCCCTTGTCTGGGATCCCTAGGCATCCCGGGATTAGGGTAACCATCTGTAAGACCCATTGTGCCCCCTTGCCCGGGGTTTGATGGTCCTTCTCATAAGAACCGGACCTAGATAATATTGGGCCCAAACATTATCCCCACGCGAGATGTGTGAGGGAGGGCTTCCCGGAAGTCACATGTTTCGCGGAAAGTTGAATCCGTACTTGGCTTGGGTTGGACCCGTGCATCCTGGGGAGTATCCTAAAGTGTATTAGAGATGTTCCGGAGATCAACGAATTCCATATGTCTCGAGGGACGCATTTGTCCTTGACCCTGCTCGAGATGTCTCAGGGGCTAATGAGCCCCATGTACCTCGAGGGCGTCTTTGACCTCACTCGAGATGTCCCAGTGCTAATGAGCCGCATGTATCTCGAGGGGCGTCTTTGACCTCGCTCGAGATGTTCCCGAGGGCTAATGAGCCTCATGTATCCCGAGGGGCGTCTTTGACCTCTCTCGAGATGTCCGGGGGCTAATGAGCCCCATGTATCTCGAGGGCGTCATTGACCTCGTTCGAGATGTCTCGGGGGCTAATAAGCCCCATGTATCTCGAGGGTGCGTCTTTGTATCTCCCTTTGAAGGATGTTAGGCGAATACTCGCCGAGTTCCTTGAGAGATATCTTTGAACCGTCGCTCTGGGGAGTTTCGAGGATCGATAGCCCTTGCGCACCCCGAGGGGTGTCATGATGTAGTACCGCTTGACGGGCACCGACTCCAATAGTTGGGGTGACTTGGAGTATCCCTCGCTCGATTTGGGCGAGGTGCCTAATTGTAGGTCTTTGGACTCAGCTGGATTTAGTCAACCCGGTGAGTGGGATGGACTGGTCGGGTAGCTAAGGGTGGTAGGTGCAGTCGGGGTGGTTGTTGGGCACGGTTCGGGGTCCAATGTCGGCCTTGTTGCTTCAGGGAGTTTCCAAATTATAAAGCCCGCGAAATACCAACGGTTTCGTACGGTGTTTGTTTATAAATAGGGGGGACCGTGTCATTTGTCCCATTCACGTTCCTTGGATTGTTCTTTGTGATGGGTTTTAAAATATACCGCAAGTGCACGGTGTACGTCTCTAGCGGCCCGGCAAATACGGGTCGATCCACGGGGAGAGGAGTTCTACGGATTTATGCTCAATTATCTAACTACTTCAAGAGAGGAAATTGATTGAAGAATTAATAACTAAGCTAGAATAAACTATAACACAAAAAGATAGAAATTTATCAAACAATTAAAAACCTAGGGCAATCGATCGGTCCACCATGCTTATACCAATTTAATCACTACAATATAGTTCAACAATACTTGGATTGAGGTTCGAATAAATAAAGTATTTCGTTAATCCTTGGTCAGGCATTAACAACTCTTAGATTAACATATGCCAGTACGGTCGCTCAACATAATCAAATCTACCTATTGTAACAAGCCTCTAATGAATACGATCTTTCGATTCTAATTCTTATTAGCTAAACATAACTCATGATATTGCGCAATTACATGAATTAAATAACGAAGAACCTTAAACCACAATAAAAAAGGTATAAACACGGCTTCCCTCTCTAAGCCCTAGAAAAAGTCTACTCACTCATGATAATAATAAAATCAATAAACATAATCAAAGTAAAAGAATTCATTAAGTTAAACAAAGTAAAGAGAAATACCGAATGATTCAAGAAATGAAAACCAAAATCGATGATCTTTATAATCTTCAAGAGCAAGAGTTAATACAAACTAGAGAGAGAGAAACTAAGTGTTTAGCCCTAAAAACGTAGATAATGAGATAGTCTAATTGGAATTACCAAAAACCTATTTATACTTTTCTTACAAAACCGGCTAAAAAAGCAAATAAACCCGTCCCGAGAAAACCGCCCGGTAGGGCGGCGGTGATTAAGAAAACTACGACAAGAAGAAATTTCGCCCGGTTAACCGGGCAGATCCGCCCGGTCGGGCGCGCAAACAGATTTCTTCTCTTCTCGCCCGGTTGACCGGGCGAACAAAACTCCTAAGCAGTAAGACTTTTGTAGCTCGCCCGGTCGGGCAAAACCGCCCGGTCGACCGGGCGAGAGTGCTTTTCCGCTCTTTCTTTGGTGTAATCTTGTCCGAATCACTTGTGCAATCTCTTGGATCTTCTATGAGCTAAATGTGGATCGTTGGACTTCCGTTCTGCAACTCAAATGAGGGTGATAAACGCTTAATCTGCACAAAAACGTCTAACACACGGAAACAAGTCCAAACATATCAAATAGCTCAAGAATCGAGCTCCAAAGAGCTCAAATCAACTATCAAAACTAAAGGAGTAGAGCTAAATAATCTATATAAAATAGATACATCATGCTGCGTAAGAGATTGTCTCCTCGAGGCCACATAAGTCGACCGACGTCTTTCATCAAGGTGCAGGATCTCGAAGGTGTTTTGGATAAGGTACGACCCACTTCCTTCCCTTTCTTTTTATTAATATACGGACCCTTCCGGACAGGATCCCCTCTTGATAAATAACGGGGGTTCTTTGTCTGGCTAGGATACCCCCCCCCGACACTACTCGAGCCCTTGTTCGATGGAGTGTTAATAAATGAGGTGCCTGTGGTGTCCGTAGCATTCGACTGTCCCGATTCCTCGAGGGTGCTCGGCACTTTACCGTGTTAGAGCGACGGGTCTTCAATAATGTCCGATGGGGGAGAGGAGGTAAATAATCCCCCATACGAGGTGACCGTTGCTCGTCCTCGGGCAATTAGGAGTTACTTAGACCATCTTCTCGATGGCCAGGTTGTTCGAGTGATGGAGGGTAGTAGTGAAGATCTTTCCCATGAGCCGAGCACCAGTGGTGGAGAAGAGGAGACCCGGACTCAGGGCAAGGGTATTGCGCACTTCTTCGTTCGGGGACCCTTTATGCAGTTCCTGTTAGACAACCGGCGCTTTCTCGAGACGTCGTATTGGATTCAACATCCATACGCATTGTACATCCCTGAGCCCGACGAGACTGTATGTACACCTCCTATAGGCTGCGTGGCTCTGTATAAGGCTTATCTCGAGTTGGGATTAAGGTTCCCCGGCCATCCCTTCATTGTCGAGGTGTTACGTTCATATAATCTGGCCCTTTGTCAGTTGATGCCTAACAACGTAGGCTCGATGGTTGGGTTTCTCGCCATATGCGATATGATGGCGGTCGAGCCATCCCTGGTCCTCTGGCGGAACTTGATGAAGTTGGTCGTGATGTCTGCGACATCGAACGGTGAGGGTTGGTATACCTTCCAGGCACGCTTTCCTTACAAGATTGTGGGGACCATGCCTTCGAACCAACAAAACTTCCGTACGGAGTTCGTGTATGTATATCGAGCCGAGCAATGGGACTTTCCTGCTGTTCCCTATCTCGAGGGCTCGGACATGGCTCTAAATAGGTCAGTGCCCAGAATGTCGGAAGACGAGGCCAGGGTTGCCATCTACTGCCAGACCATCACTTCGATAGTCAATGGAGATTGAAAGCAGGTCCCCACTCATTGGAATCCTAGTGCAGAGGATCTGAGTGACGAGCAATTCCTCTCTTCGATGGGATTGAGCCCTGCTTATCCCAAGGGTAGGGCCTCCGCTGCTAGGTGTCTATTTGCCTTGGTTGGCATGTGTATTATGACCTAACCTCTTGTTTTGTGCAGTCATTGCCCGTTGAGAGCTCAGTGAAGCCATGCAGAAACGGCTGACGGCTAACTAGAGGGTGCAGGAGCAGATACGTTCGAAGGTGTCGAGGGGGGAAACTCGAGTTCCTCGCCCTCCCAAGGTAACTTACGCTCCTCGATCTGAACATTGTGCCTTCTGTTTTATGTTATTAACTTCTGTATTTCTGATAGGATCCGGTGAAGAGGCCTCGTATTCGTCCTCCTTCGGTGGCGGCTATCGTGGCTCCCTAGGTGTTGGGGGATAGGGGGAGGACAACGACCCTCAAACCACCCTCTAGATCCACTGTGGCTTCCTCGAGGGCTGCGGAGGCACAAGGAGAACCCCCTCGCCACGAGGAGACCCCTGGCCGGAAGAGGGCAAGGATAGATGACTCGGATTAGACCTCAATGCCCTTACCGAGCTTTCTAGGGTCGAAAAGGCCAGGCGCTTTGACTTAGCTCTAAAGCGCTTTCTGACCAAGGCGAATGTCGAGGCCTGCCGAGCCCCAAGCGAGGAAGAGGAGGTCGAAGGGCTTCATGCCTCCTGGGTTAATGTACGTTTTCCTTTTTACTAAGCTTTCACTATCTGTTGTTGCTTCATTACTTTTATTGCTTTGCCTGTTTTCAGTGTTCAGTTCGAATGGCTGTCATGAGCCATCGATATACCATCAGCTTTCGCCGACTCCGGGAGGATCTCGCTGAGCCGAGGGAGCTTGCTTTGAACTACAAGCTCGAGCTTGCTTTGAACTACAAGCTCGAGCTTGAGGCCGCCCAAAAGGACCTGGAAGAGAAGGAGAACAACTTCACTGTTCGAGAGGAGGGGTGGAGGAAGAAGATCCAAGATGCCCAGAGCCAGCGGGATTCGATCAAGCGGCAGTCGATTCTTCGAAGGCGAGTCCTCGACTTCCGGGGACCGAGATCATCCTCGAGTGGCGGAGCTCTCGAGCTGGTAGGGACTTTGCCACGGACATGGGACTCGAGGGGGCCGAAGTTGCGACAAGAGTCACTCTTGCCAAATTGCGGGAGGCCTTCGCTAAGGTCTCTCCCTCGACCAACTGGGCCATAGTCGAGAAGGAGTATGAAGCCATCGTGGCCGCTGAATTGGAGGCTGACTCTCCCCCGACTCTTGAGGCTTCTGTGAAGGGCGTCGATGGCCCTGGTTCCGGGGAGGTCGGAGTTCGTGTTGAGAACGAAGATGCCTCGGGCAGAGAGGATGAGGGTGGCGAGGATGAGCTCGATGATTCCTCCAGTTCGACCTCTCTCGTCTCTTCGAGTAGTTTGTCAAGTAGCTCTTCTAGTGATGCTGAGTAGTTCTTGTATTCATGTTTTTGCCATTTGTATCTAGCTTTGATGTTCTTTAGGATGTATCTTTTGATTGAAATGAAAGAACCTTTTGCCCTTCGTCATGTGTTGTCCCTCGAAGTCTATTTTTGATTGATGTGCTTATTTGAAATTAACTGTTCTCGATATTCTCTTATCTCGAGGGGTGCCTGCTAAGTGTTGCTTTCTCGAACAGGTCCTTACTTTCGAGTTGTAGCCCCAACGAGGGGCCTTACTAAGCATCGAGGGGGGAGTACCCCTTCTTCATAAGTTGTGGCCTTGGATGATGTTTTTGATACTGAGGGTAAGACCGTCTTTCTCATGCCTTGAGTGCCCAGAGGGCCTTGGTCCCTGTACACGTGGCAGGCCTTTAGGTTGATGGGCTCCTGCTCTGGTGAGGCCCATGAGGGTAGTTATTGTAGCCTTCGAATTCGTGATTTGTTTTTCTTATAAGTATGAGGTGTTTCAACGTCGACATTACACCATTTGCATCTTCCTCCATCAAACTTTCAATCTCGACCATCCTTTTTGCCCCCATTGCAATGTCTCAGCTGTTGATCACCCCCGAGGCTCTTCGAGCGGCCAAACGCTGCCAGCTGGCGAAGGCTGGTTCGAACTCCGCCTCTGCCGCCTCGAGGTTACCTAATACCTCGAAGGCGGTTAAGCTCGAGGCAGCGTCCTCGACTGAGGATGTGGCTTTGGCTTCGGCCACTAAGGCCCTTCCTCCCTTGGATCCTGCGGTGAAGCAGGAGACCCTCGAGGGAAAACTTCCTTTTCCGCTTTCTTTTTCCATTACTTCGTCTGAGGTGCAGCAGGCCCCAGCGAAGAGGCTGAAGGTCGAGGGATCATCCCCCTCGACTGTTCCTATTCCATTTTCTGCCCTCTCGAGGGCAGATCTAGCGGGGAGGTTCGAGAGGGCCTCCGCTTTTCTGGTGACGGCTGCTGCTGAGGCAGCATGCTGGGGTGCCGATGGCCAGGAGTTTGAGGCCCTGAAGGCTACCCTTGTCGAGGTATGTGTCTGTTTCTCTCTTTTTTCTTTTCCTTAGGCGATTTCTGTTGCTTATGTGCATGTGCTTTTCGCAGCTCTCAATCAGGGTGTCTGCTTTGGCCCACCGTCCTCGGGGCACTGCCCCTGCCGAAGTCAAGGACCAGATGTCCTTTGACGAGAGGAGCTCCCTTAACAATCGGATCCGGATTGCTGAGCTGAAGCTTTCCGAGGCTGAGGGAGCCATTAAGAAGGATCAGTTGGACTTCAAGGAGAAGATGACCGAGGCTCAAAAGAGCATCGAGGACCTCACTAAGCAGAGGGACTCGGCCAGTAGGAGGCATCGTCAGGCCTCGAAGGACAGGAAGGAGGCCTTGGCCAAAGTGGAGAAGGTCGACAAGAGGACTACCGACGCCATCAAGGAGGCTACTGCTTGTCGGGAGCTGATAATCGAGAATTGGAAGGTCTCCGAGGCCGGGAGGATCTTCCTCGAGGATGCCTCTCTTCAAACTTCCGAGGTTGGCCGCTCTGAGGCTCTAAGGACTCGAGCTTTCCTTGAGAAGCTGTCTCCTGGCCTTTCTTGGCAGGATGTGGAAGAGGGAGTCGTCGCTCTCTCCCAAGTGGAGGTTGAGGCTCCTCGAGGAGAGGGTGGCGCGGAGGTCGCTCAGGTCGAGGACCAAGCTCCTGCTGCTGCCGATCTCGAGGGCTGACGTCCTCGCACCCATGATACCGCCTCCCTAGTCTTCCTCTTCCTTCCCTCTGGCTCCTACAATGGTTAATGTTAGACCCTTATAGTTTAATTCTACTTTCTAGATGTCCCTTATGTTTGTAACCTTTGCCACCTCAATGGCCTGTACTTCTCTTGATTAATAAAATTTGCTATTTCTCCCATCGATGCATTTCCATTTTAACAAGTTTATGCCTTCGAAATTTTTCTTGTCCATGCTTGGTATAACTCGATAGGTGTATTACAACTCGATACCTGAATACTTAAAGCACATATTTCGATGTTCTATTTGCAAAATTTGCTGAGTCAGCTTGATATAACTCGATAAGTGTATTACAACTCAATAGGTGTATACTTAGAGCGCATATTTCGATATATTATACTTGCAAAATTTGCTGGGACAACTTTACAAAAGATGGCCTATCATTCTGCCAAGGATGGGTGTACAGAATAGATGCCCCTAATTTCGAGGGTTGAAACTTTAAGATGTAGAGCTTCGAAGGCCGGACCCAGTCTTAGACATAAAACTTTCTGAGATTGTCTGCATTCCAAGGTCGGGGCAGGGGGCAGCCTTCCTGGTCTTCGAGGCGGTACGTGCCAGGTCGAACGACCTTAGTGATCTTGTAAGGCCCCTCCCAGTTAGGCTGCAGTTTACCAAGGCGAGGTTCCCTGCCTGTGGCTTCGAACTTCCGTAGGACCAAGTCGTTGACCTGCAGAGGTCGATGTTTGATTCGTCGATTGAAGAGTTTGGTGATCTTAAGTTTGTAGGAGATGGCCTTGAGGAGCGCGTTGCCTCGAGTTTCAGGGAGTAGGTCGAGGTTTACGCGTTTCTCTGCTTCGTTGCTGTCGTGGTCGTAGAAGGTTATCCGTGGTGAGGGGATACCGACTTCGACGGGCAGCATAACTTCGCTCCCATACACCAAGTTGAATGGTGTTTGTCGTTGTCCTCGTGGAGCACAATATCCCAGGTAGGTCATCGATCCATGAGCCTTTGGCTCCCTCTAGCATTGTCTTCAATCCCTTCAGGACTACTTTGTTGGCGGCCTCAGCCTGTCCGTTGGTCTAGGGTCGACTGATAGCGGAGAATATGGTTTCGATGCCAAATTGAGAGTAGTAATCTTTCGTTGGCCCGCTGTTGAATTGTCGCCCATTGTCCGATATGAGGACTCGAGGGACGCCGAATCGAGTGATCAGATTACGCTAGATAAACTGTTGAACTTGCTTGTCGGTGATGGAGGCTAGTGGTTGGGCCTCGACCCACTTTGTGAAGTAGTCGACAGCGACCAACAGGAATCTCCACTGGCCTAATGCAGGGGGAAAAGGTCCCAACAGGTCCATGCCCCACATGTCGAAAGGCAGTGGGGCCTTGATGGTAGTTAAGGGGCTGGCAGCTTGATGGGGTAAGTTGGCATGCATCTGGCATTCTTTGCATTTCTGAACTAAGTTCGAGGCGTCTTCTTTCAACGTTGGCCAGAAATATCCAGCTCGAAGGGCTTTAGCGGCGATGGTCCTTGCACCCTGATGGCTCCCACAGGCTCTCTGGTGTATTTCTCGAAGTACATAGTCGCCCTCCTGCGGGGTTGAGCACCGAAGGAGCGGGTGGGTGAAGGACTTCTTATACAATTGTCCTTCATGGAACACAAACCATCAAGCTTGCCTCCTTACTTTTTCTGCCTCAAGCTCGTCCGCAAGTAATACCCCATCCCTTACAAAGGACACTAACTTGTCCATCCATGTGGGGATCCTGTCGAGGGTAGCTACCCCTCTGTTGATGCTGGGGGCATTGAGTGCCTCCCACATTATGGGGCGGGGTGACAGATCTTCGGCGGAGCTGGCCAATCTCGACAGTGCATCTGCCTGTTGATTTTCCGACCGTGGGATGTGGGTGATGGCAAAGGTGGCCAGATTGCTTACTTTTTCCTTGATTTTCATGAGGTACATCTTCATACTGTCTTCTTTGGCTTCGAATTCCCCAGTAACTTGTCCCACGATGAGCTGGGAATCTGAGTGGGCCTTGATGCTTCGAGCGCCCGCCGCCTTACAGAGTTATTGCCCAAGTAAGAGGGCTTCGTACTCAGCTTCATTGTTCGAGACAGTGAAGGCGAATTTCACGGCGTACTCCGTTCTGTTCCTTTGAGGATCGAGGATTAACATTCCGGCTCCGCATCCTGCTTTTGATGACGACCCATCGACGAATAACTCCCAGGGGCCTTCCACGATAGGCTCGGGCCTCGAGGTACATTCGGCGATGAAGTCAGTCAGCGCTTGAGCCTTGATAGCTCGACGAGGTTCGAATTCTATGCCGAAATCCGACAGATGATTAGACCAATCTGTTACCCTGCTGGATTAGTTCTTGCCTTTGATTACCTTGCGGAGGGGCTGACTGGTTAACACCTTGACTTGGTGAGCTTGAATGTACGGCTTGAGCTTGCGGGTGGCAATTATTAGTGCGAATATCTTTTTTTCGATCGGGGGGTACTTTGCTTCTGCGCCTCGGAAGGCGTGACTAATAAAATAGACGGGGTGTTGGCTCTTTTCTCTTTCAACGACGAGGATGGTGCTCAGCGCATTATCTGACACAGCTAAGTACACGAACAGTGTCTCTCCTGGCAAAGGAGACAAGTTTGGGAAGGCTGGCTAGGTGCGCCTTTAGCTGTTGGAATGCCTCTTCTGCAGGCTGATCCCAGTCGAAGGTCGGCTGCTTTAGTGTCCTGAAGAAGTATAAGCTTTTATCTATTGACCTCGACAGGAACCGTCCTAGTGCCGCCATACAGCCGGTTAGGCGTTGGACTTCCTTGACGATTCGAGGGCTTTTCACCTCAATGATGGCCTGGACCTTATCTGGGTTAGCCTCGATGCCTCTCTCATCGACTAGGAACCAGAGGCACTTTCCCCCTTTCACGCCGAAGACACATTTCTTCGGATTCAGCTTCATGTTGTGGGCGCGTAAGGTGGACACGATTTCTTTCAAGTCAGATACATGTTCGCCTTCTTGCTGGCTCTTGACGACCATGTCGTCGACATAAACCTCGACATTCCTTCCTACGTGGTTTTCAAACATCTTGTTGACGAAGCGCTGATAGGTGGCACCAGCATTTTTTAGGCCGAATGACATTACTCTGTAACAATAAACCCCTGAATTTGTGGTGAATGCTGTGTGAACTTGATCTTCTTCTGCCATGGGGATTTGGTGGTATCCGGCGTTGGCATCCATAAAGCTGAAGAGGGCATGCCCGGCGGTTGAATCGACAAGTCTATCGATCTTGGGGAGGGGGAAATCGTCCTTTGGACAGGCCTTGTTCAGGTCCGTAAAGTCTAGAGGTGATCATTTCCGGGCTTGGGCGGGTTGCGGACTGGGCCTAATCTAAAAAAATTGTCCAACGGGCCTAATATGTCTAGTCCAAGCCCTTTTATGCGGGCTTAACTACTTGTCCATGACCCGCCCTAATAAATGGGCGGGTTTGCCCGCGGGCCTAACGGACCTATTAATACTTTTATTTTTTTCCAAATACTCTAGTTTATTTCCTTTAATATTTATAGATTAGAATATAATTTTGGTTAAAATAGAAAAAAAGTTGATAATCACAACGTAAGATAAAGAGAAAGTTAAAAATATTCGTAACAAAAATGTTAGAGGACGACAAATTATTAAGAAAGTAAGTTAGTAAAGGTAAGAATAAAGACAATTATGTGTTACCAAAGCTATATTAGTGCAAATAAACTATATATTCCAAAAGATAAATCAACACTAAATTAGTTAGATAAAAAATTATATTTAATAGAAAATAGATATTATGATAAACGGGCCGGGCGGGCTTGCCCGTGGTATATTTGAGGTTGTCCATATCCGCCCATTAATATTAGTGGGTCGGGCTTGGCCCGCCCATTTAGATTTTTTTTTTTCAAAGTTTGTTGTCCAAGCCCGCAACTTTAGCGGGCTGGGTTAGGCGGGCTTAGCGGGCCGTCCCGTCCGTGAACAGCTCTAGTAAAGTCGACACACATTCTCCACGAACCCACTGATTTGCGGACCAGCACCATGTTAGCCAACCACTCGGTGTACTGGCATTCTTTGATGAAACCTGCTGCTAGCAGCTTTTTCACTTCTTTAGCTGCTGCTTTACTTCTCTCGGCACCCTGATGCCTCAGCTTTTGCTTTACTGGTCGATGTCCCTCTTTGATGTTAAGGCGATGCACCATGATTTTAGGATCGATGCCTGGCATTTCGTCGACCGTGTATGCGAACACATCTTGGAACTCACGGATGACATTGATGATCTGAGCTCTGGTGCCGTCGGGTATCTGTTTGCCGATCCTTATCATTCTCCCCCTTGTATCGTCGATACATACCTCTTCATCCCCATCTATCGGTCGGGGTCTCTCGTACCGCTTTGGGTTCTCGGCAACGTAGAATCCCATCGTGGGGAGAGGCCCTTCCGGCTGGGGATGCTTTCTTTTCTTGGTTGCATCGTCATGCTGGTGCTTCATGCTGTTGATATAACATTCCCAGGCAGACTTCTGGTCCCCGAACAGTTGGGCGACCTTACCGTCGTCGGCCTCGAACTGCAGCAGTAGCTGGTAGGTTGAGATGACAGCTTTTACCTTGTTAAGGGTGGGACGCCTAATTATGATGTTGTAAGGGAGGTCAACGTCAACATTAAACCTCTTGATATAATCTGCCAGATCTTCTTCTATGCTTTGTCTTATCGACATTAAGTGAATCTTTGGTCTTTCGGTGTCTTCTTCTATGCAATAAATTTTGCTTGAAGGCGGTCTCGAGGAGGCGAAGTTTGAAATGCTGCCCGGGGGTAGTTCCGTGAACCAGGTGAGTGCGAGCCCCTTCAACGTGGTGGGAAAGAATTTACACCAAGCTGCCTCGCTCCCTGTCTCCACACTCATTTGTGCTTTAAAGGCTGTGAGGTGATCGACGGGATCTGTTGTTCCCCCATAATGCTCGATAGGTGGCACCTTCACCTTTCGAGGGTTGGGAGTTCGCATGATTTCTTCGCTGAAGGGCGTGATGAAGCCAAGGTTCCCGAAGTGGGCGTTAGATTCCCCGTTCGTTTCAGAACTGCTAGCCTCTTCCTCGTCGTGCTCCCGGGCTCCTCTTTCACGCTGTCGAGACCCTTCCCGCCTCTGGCCATGGTTCGGGGGTGCCTCTCCCTCTTGTCTCGAGCGAGCCCGGCGCTCGTCGAGGATTTCGCGAGCATCTCGATTACCGTACCTGAGAGATTGCTCGTTGATGATGTGTCCGGCATCCCTCTGGCTTGGAGGGTCTCGGGGCGGAGCTCGAGGGGCCCGAGTGGGATTTTGGAGGGCTCGAGCCGACGCTTGTGGAGCTGGGTCGTCGAGGGGGGAATTGCGTCCGTCTTGCCCCATAGCGACTCGTGGGACGGGAGGTTTGTTGGATGTTCCCTCTCCTCCGTTTCGGAGGCCAAGCGAGGGCCCTAAGTCTCGCTCGAGATTGTCATCGAGGCACTATGCCAAGCTGGCTGTAAGTCTTGCTGGTTGACATGATTTGGGCTGGGTTGCTCCAATCGAGGGGCTCGGTCGAGGGAGGGTTCCTCTTCTCGAGGTTGTCCCCGATTTCTTCTTGGCTGCCTCTCGAGGCACTATTTCCTCAAGGATATGTTGATGTCTCTCCGAGAGCACGGGGGCCCTACGAGGGTCGCCGTTGTTTCATCCGCTACCTCGGGAGGGGGGTTCCCTCCTCGAGGTGGTGAGCTTGGAGGTTGCAGGGCTCGACGGGGTCTTCGAGCATTGGCCATGGCTTTTTGTTTGGCACTCCCCACAAACGGCGCCAACCTGTTTCGGGTAAAAACTTGTGAGATGGGGGAGTTAGTCAAGATGAGGGGTCGATGACCGTTGAGAATAGCCGAGTGCTTGAAAGGTACCACAGAGACCTGCAAGAATGAAGGTTAGACTACCCCGGGGGTGTTTCTGGGATCGCCTCTCTGACGCTCAAGTCAGTTAAGATGTTTAACTGTAAGTATTGAGCAGTTGATCTAGAATTTATTACCTGTTAATTGATGAGACATTGAGTATTTATAGTGTTGTGAATTCCCATAAAGGGAACATTGATAGGATGGGCCTTAGGGAGCTTATTGGCTATGTTGCCTTTTCAGGCAATAAGCCTTTTTTGCCCCTTATCTGGGATCCCTAGGCATCCTGGGATTAGGGTAACCATCCTGTAGGACCCATTGTGCCCCCTGCCCGGGGTTTGATGGTCCTTCTAATAAGAACCGGACCTAGAGAATATTGGGCCCAAACAATTAGCAATGTAATTTCGTTAATATTATCATGCCATTAATCCACTTTCCTCACGATGTTCCACTGATAACTCGCCACGTAGTCGCTTTAATAGATGGACATATATAATCTCAAACTTAGTCCAAAAATGAACTCTTAGGGCGCATTATCCCGAACATTTTCGGTTCGATTCGATTCGGTTCAGTTCGATTGAGTTTAGTTCAATTCAATTCAGTTCAGTTCAGTTCAGTTCAATTCAGTTCAGTTCAATTCAATTCGGATTCGGTTCAATTCGGTTCGATTCGATTCGGTTCGGTTCGATTCGATTCGATTCGGTTCGGTTTAGTTCCTAAATGATAATCATTCTTATTAATTAGTTATAATTTAATTCGATTCGGGTTCGGTTCGATTGATTCGGTTGATTCGATTCGGTTCGGTTCGATTCGATTGGTTCGGTTGATTCAGTTTTTATCTTGAAGAAGAACGGCGCTACTTATCATTGTCTTCAAGTTTCTATGAAGCATGTTTCATTGACATTTCAAAAGCCACATAATCCCTATATTTTGCCAAATGATAGCCACACATATAGAAAATAGAGAAATGAAGTGTCTTTGCACGCTTACCAGAACCATGTCCACAATTGAAACTTTGAAATCTTAAATATGTGAAATGTATCATGTCTTGCTTGCAACATGCTCTTATCAAATCTATAATTTTTGTATATATATTAGAAGATCATATACCAATCATATAATTTGAAACAATCTTTAATATCTAGACCCCACTCACATGCATATTTTTGTTGTGACGCTAATATGCTATCTAGCTAGAGTTATACTCCAAGTTTAATTTCCAAACGTTTTTCTTTGACCTGGAATTCACATTTTTGTGATCAGCCTCAAAAGGCTCAAACTATCCACTCCATATATTATTTCAGTTTTCAACTGACATTTTCTGTCGACGTGCCTATTGCCTAACCATTGCATGTTAATTTCCTTTTAAATTATTAATTAGTTCTACCTATGTGTTGTACTTGGATTTCATTAGCATTCTCTTCCGTAGGTTTTCTTACAAAACTGATACTTTACTTAATTAAGTATTAATTACACAATAAATAAGAGATTCTGTGTATCAGAATATCCTTTTTGAACTATGTACATTACATAAGAAATCAAAGTCGAGATTCAATTTGATCAAGTACAATCATGCTTTGGCCTACCAGCCACCTGATCTTGATTCAGGATCATGATCCTCCAATAATTTTGTTCGACATATCTCAATTTTCTTATAAACTAATACATACGGAAGCTAAGGAGTGGTTGTGGTACTTACCTAAAAACTTAGGTTTTTTTTATAATTAAACGTAAAAATTTAGGTTGTGTGAAACCAAACTTTTATTTCATAAACTACTTAAAATGCTCAAAGTATATAAGGAAAAGTGTTTCAGTTTAGTTATCATCAAAATAGAATAATAAACCCTAAAATCTCTCAACAAAGTACTCATGCCTTTACTTACGTTTGTTGCATATTTATAAAATAGCATATGTATCTTTTTATTATGTCGACAAAACTAGTGAAAGTTGAGTAATTTTTGTATTGCTATCATAGTGAAATATTTTTAAAAAAAATTCAAGTATCAACCCTCATCCATTATCCTTTTTAAGTAGTGCAACTATCATTATACTTCCTCCGTTTCTTTTTATGTTCTTAGTTAATGTAATTTCTATACTAATCTATCTGGTTACTAGTCAAGTTTTTTTGATTAGAAAAGATAATTGGCCCGAAGACCAACCCCTGCTAGGCTACTAGCCTGCATGGCAGGTCAACTCAGAGGCTGAGTACAAGGCTAAACAACCCATAAGTATATGCCCCAACATATTGTTGGGATGAGTATTCAAACCCTGGGCAATGCCCTGGAATTCGAGGTGGTACTCCACTTAGCTACCACCTCTTCATCATCTGGTTACCAGTCAATAAACTACATATACTTACTCACAATTTGCTTTTTTTTTTTTTTTTTTACTATTATATGTACCCTTACCTACTTGACCATATATGCTTCTATAAGTTAGCATAAAATAACGGGTTACACAATTATGAGATCGACAACCATTTTAATTTATTATTCCAAAGAGTTCCTTCCTATCTAACAACTTCTCTTTCCTATAGTATATTTCAACATAACAATTTTCAAGTATCCTTATATTCAGTACATTATAGATCACAACAAAATATGTACTTTAATATGGTAATCAAATTGAACACATATTATTAAGTTTTAAACTTATATTTTCAACTTTCAATGTCACATGCAATCTTGCACATGAACTACACTTTTACTACATAAAGTTGCCAACCTAGGATAAGTCATAAATGAGTCATGAGTCATGAGTCGAATACCCCATATTTAAATGAACAAAAATTTAAGAGAGAGGTGGTAGTTTAGTGGAGTACCACCCTGAATTTTAAGAAATTACCCACGGTTCGAACAACAATATGTTGGGACATTCACCTTGTCGTGGCAATGTGCCTTTAAGCCTGTTGTCTTCTAGGTTAATTAGCCTTAGCCCTTATACTCAGCCTATGAGTTGGCCTGCCCTGCAGGCTAGTAGCCTAACATGACTTGGTTTTCGGACCAATTATCTTTCTTAATAAAAAAATGAACAAAATTTTACCGTAACTTCTCGGTATAACACACAGGGAATAAGAAAAAAGAAAGAAAATTAAATGGGGAAAAACAACTAAAAACAAGGAGGAACTTTTGGCAATAAATGCGATGATTTTATACTAATACAAGATCACGAGAAACCGAGATACGCTACGACTAAATTTCTTTACAGCATGGGAGCCAGAGATGCTTGGGTGGCTTACCAATTATATGGCTTTGCAGTTTGCGCAATTAATTAGTTGCATTTATCTATATGTATTAAGTTTAGTACTGATATATACATATCAACTTGTCTTCTTGACCTTCTTTATCTCCTCTCATTCTACCAAATATTCCATTATCCTATAGCAAAACTTGGAACGTAACTTGATTAATTTTTCTCCGTTGAAGATCAGTGTGTGTTACTGTGTTTTGCTTCAAGGGTCAAATACTATTGCTATTCTCAAAGGATTGCAACTACAAAGCTACAAGGTATGCTTACAAGTTATAACTCCTATCTATTTTCTACTCTTACAAATAAAGTTGTCTTTATTACGTATAAATTAAATATAATGTAGTAGTATATAGTAGCTCATTTCGTTTACTACTATTTTATTTTTAGTCATTAGATGTGGCTTAGTGGTAGTTCTGCATGGAACTATTGCGTGGTAATAGACTCTCCAAATTCCATCAACTAGTTAAGTATTAGCGTCCCTTTCATTTGAAAGATTTCAAGTACTTTTCTCAAAGATTTCTGTACAAACTCATGCAATTGCTTAAACATTAAGGAATGGACACTCTAACAAGTAAAAAACAAACATGTTGAATATATAAAGTAATGGGGTGGGGGGTTTTGTTTCTATATATTTAGATCTTACCCTGAACATCTTGCATATAACTTTTCACCCAAAATAGAACATTTTCCATGTAATAAGCGAAAACTCAATGTATGTTATTTGACAGACTTACAGTAAGCATTGGGCCTTTTCTGACGCTTGAGACAAGTCTTGTTTGCATACCTACGGCCTAAATAAGTATTTTGATAGTATTCTTTAATTGAAAGTCAAGATAAGTATAATATGAATAACGTCAAAATACAAAATAGTCATATAACTACATTAACGACATAGTAAAAAATTTGTTTTTAACTTGCCATTTCGAAATTTGGACTATGAATTGGGGTTGACTCAAGTGGTGAGCTTTTGCATCTTCCCCAACAAAGTCTAGGGTTCAATTCCTACCCCCAAGCTATCTTGGGATTTAAGAGGGGGGAGGGGAGAGGGGGGAGTATGGCTTATAATGGGCATCTGGATGGGGCTATGTGCAAGGACAACCCAAAGGATTTCTTCTTACTTATTAAAAAACAAATTCGAAATTTGGACTACCACGCTCAAGTAGCCAGCTACTAGCCTACTAGCCACATGACAAAAGTCAGCACGATGATTTATTGAAGTACCCAACTCAAGTCCAAAAATTTTATGGTAGAGGATATACGCACGCCAGCTTGTCTAAATTCGAACACATTTAATGCCATTCCAACTCACTTTGCTAAATGAAATTGAAGGATATCGATTATGACGTGAAACTGGATAGGTAGACTAGGTGCCACGTATGAAGGAATGTAGAATTTGTGTTACCCAAAGTTTTAATTAGTGTTGGATAATCAGGAATTATGAGATATTCACTCTATCTTATAATAAAGCTTTTTTTCTTAAAAGATGTTCAAAAAAAGTTTATATTTTAACATTTGTAATTAAATATTATTTTTATTTACCAAAATGCCCTCAAATTTGTCCTCTTATTACCTTTAACTAGTATATCTCACGACTCAAGTAATTGATATAAAAAAGATAGGAGCTAGGGCTTGGGAGAGTCTTAGTTTTGGATAAAGTTTCCAAGAGAAGGTAAATTAAACTCATATGTTTCGTGTATATATCAAAAAAATAAATGAATAAACTCTTAATTGCAATATTTATTTTGTGAAACAAATTTAAGTTTCTTCAAGATCAACGTGAGCGTTTTCCTAAACTGGTGTTAAAAAAAAAAAAGTAATTCCCTATTTGGTGTACAACTAAAAGTATTTCCACAATTTAGTGTTTAGCTAAAAGTAATTCCCTATCTGGTGCTCATGTTAGGTTTGGAAGTGAAATGGAGGTTTGGATAAATTATTTCCCCAATTTAGTTTTCTTGTTAGGTTTGGCCACAACATTCAAACATAAAGTTTTTAGATATCAGGTTACTATATCAGGTTCAATACCATTCTTCTCCATATTTTCTCTAAACATCAAAGCTTCTTCTACACCTTCAGACATACATAATCCGTCATGTTTAGGATATTGTAGTTGTATACATAAGGGAGAATCCCATACTTTAGCATCATACGGAGGAACACAAAGGAATGCTTTTGAATTTTGGTTTGTACGTGATGATTGATGAGAGCAAAGGAAATGAGGAGAAGAGGGAGGGTTTTTAGATTTTGGTTTGTTACACCTAAGCAACAACTTTGTTTATCAAACCTAAAAAAAATTAGCTATGTTTGCCCCAACTTAGAAGAACACTATATTATGGAATTATTTTTGACTTGACACCAATTTGAGAATTATTTTCTTTTTAAACACTACAATGGGAAAGCATTCGATCAACGTAGTGAAAATTTCAAATAATTATGTAACCTGTCAGGCAACTCACCTTAACCTCTCTTCATGAGTTGATTTTCAATCAATTATCACTTTAAATAGTATATAAATATAAAATTATTAATTACCCACGAAAATCAACACAATAATGCACACATTTTAAACTTGTGCACGAACTCCTCGACTATAATGACTCTCATGGTCACATAAAAACAAAAAAATAATTAAAACAATGTAGAACTGCTCGAGAAAGCTTTGGTGTCTTATTGTTGAAGTTGAATATGGACTTCAACCAACTACCAAAGTAATTTCATAGGTTGGAGTATAAAGTAAGTGTAAGTTAGTACCAGATCACAGTAAAGTTGATATATGGTATCTGCAGATTGCCAAAATACCCTTGTTGGAGTCCAAAATGTACTCCAACAATGAGACGTGTATCCAAACTCGAACTATTCAGCTTGATTCATAATATGGTCGTTTCTGTTTTTCATGTTTCATGGAAATTAAGAAACATGAAATATATCATAATTTATATTTAATGTTGTACTTGTATTGGTGAGTAAATACTGAACAAATATAACCAATAAGATTATAACAATAAATAATTAAAGTAGAAGGATTTAAAGTAGGAACATTTATTAGGACACCTAAAAAGAAAAAACAAGACTATTATGAGACAAAGATTGTCTTAATATGGAGGCGTTGTTCTTTTATTTTTGGTGTTAGAGAGTTACTAAGCGATATAATGTAGAATCTGAATGGGTTTTTTTTGTGTGTTAAAAAGTAACTAAACGGTATAACGTAGACGAGATTTAATAAGAGGTTTTCGATACCATCCACACACGACTTTCTCAAAGTATTATCGTAATGTTCGTACAGTACCCAAAGAATTCGATGTCTCTATTCTTTTGCAGTCGGTGAAACCATTAATTCCATTGACTCTCTTCTTTCATTAATTTGACACCTTTTATCAGAGTGATTGATACCCAACAATTTTTGTCGCTTTCCCGATCATCCAAATACTTTGTTATGTCAATTTTTTTCTTGACGTTATTTTGTCAATTTAGTAAGACTATAAGCAAATAATTATTGGAAATTCGTGGTTTCCGCTTTTAGTTGGTTTATAAAAATGTTTTGTAGACCAAAAAAATTCAGATTGGATAAGATCATAAAATCAGATCAGGTTAGATTAGAAAATTTAAATTGAATCAAACTATTCCTTTTTATTTACGTTTACTCATGACTAATATGTTGAATTCCATATTAGTGAATATTATTATTAGATTTTGTCGAGAGTAAGGGATAACTCAGTTGGTTTAAGCTTTCCTCACAATTCCAAGAGATTTTAGGATCGATTCTCATCACCTGCCCTAGTGGCTTTCTAGCAACAAAAAAATAATTATTAGATTTCCGAAATATCCACAACGAAATGAAGAAACAAGACTCATATAATTTTTTAGATAGATTAGCAATATGGTCATATCAAATTAGAAAGATTTGCTGACCTTGGTGAATCCGAACCACATCATCTTATTCGGTGAAAAGAATATCGCCAATATACTCCGAATTTAAATATCTAACAATCAGCTATTCAATCATTTTCCTATGATATATTCTCTCCGATTTAAATTTAATTGTAACATATCATTTTGGCATAAAAATTTTACACTAGTGATGAAAGGTACGAGTGATATCTAATTATAGGAGGAAAAATAGTGTTTGAAATTTTTTGCAAATAATTTTCGAAGAATATAACTATACCCATAAAAAAAGGATAAAACTGTAGCACACTTAATGCAATTGGAGAAAAAGTGTATATAAAGTTATGTGAGTGTGTAACTGGTTTTTGTTCTTTTATTCTTTAATGTAGAGATAAAGTGAAGGTTTATTACTCGCTTCGTTTATTTTTTTATTTATACACTTTATTTTAGATCGTTTCTTTATAATTTACACATTATAATCTGTCAAAGGACCAACTTAATCAAAAGTTTAAGTTGATGGTTAGAGTCCCATGAATAGTTTTATACTTTATCACGCCCCCTCACGCGAGAGCCCATTGGGGCTGAAGTGTGGATGCAAAGATGGCCCTCCTCATACCTGGGCTAAATATTCCACTTAGAAAGGAGAGGTGCATGAGATTTGAACCCCTGACCTTTATGTCACTCTGGCTCTGGTACCATGTCAAATGATCAATTTAACCAAAAGTTTAAGCTAATGGTTAGAATCCCAAACTCTATCATAATCTTACTAATTTTAGATATGGGTTCATAAATTATTTGTCCGATCCAAGTATCCAATCCTCATATGGTGTACTTTAAAGTCACTTTTCTTCTCTCTCATACCATTACTCTTGTTCTCTCACACTTTCACTTTTACGCTCAAATACTTTTTACTTTTTTTTATTTATAAAGTATGTAGATTAATTAAAAACTAAGGTAGTATATATATTATAAGAGAAATATGTTTTTGTCATAGTTGAAATAAAGTAAAGTAAGTAATTTTATGATATGGACGAAAATGGAAAGTGAATGGTTCTTTATACAATAAAGGGAGTATTAATTGGTAAATTGTAGAAAGTTGATATTTTGTAAATGAGAAAATCTACACTATGATAAATGCAATAACATCAAATATACTTAAATTAATAAGTCAAAAAACTATAGTCAATATTATTAGTTAGTGAAGAGGGTAAGAGTCAAAGGGCTGTAAATAATCAAACCCAAAGGTAGTAGTAATATTAGATTCTTTTTTCTAGTATGAAGAATTCCCTTGCAAGTAGGAGTGTATTAGTATTAGATTACATATGCTTATTACATTATGTATAGAAGAACATCACCACCAAGTTAAACTTGGCATAGTGGTAAGGAAAGAATCTTCCAACCTCAAGGTTGGGGGTTCGATCCCCACTAGGGGCACTTTGGGACAGGGTTTCCCCATACTACCCCCACTCTCAAAGTGTCTGCCCGGAAATCCAAACCGGGTTAACATGCGAGAGGTTCCAGTCTAGGAGGGCCCTTCATCTTAAAAAAAATACAAATGTATAGAACATCACCACCAAGTAATACTTGGTCGGTTAGATTTACTGTGTGAGGTTTTGATCCAATAGAGGCTGTGGAGCAATTCTCCTTACCAATTAAAAAAATGTATAGAACATCACCTACAGATATTTTGACAACAAAATTTTGTCACTGTTATTAATTTTCTAGATTTACTATGCTCTTCTCTGTTTTCTTCCCCACCTTTAGGGTGCTTACTATACTATTTTTGTTGAATATCTGCAGGTCCAAGTAAAGGTGAAGATGGGGAGTAAATATTTTTCTATTTAATATCAAGGTGAAAAATAAAGAAGGAATTATAACAAAATAAAATAAAGGTAACTTACCCAAATTGGAAAAATACACCCCTAGAAATAAAAATTGATGTGATTGAACACTTGATTAAAAAGAAGCAAAAAAAGTTGTACACGGTTGTAAGTTGTTTATATATATACATCCCCCTTTGGCCCTTTCCTCCATGATCATCACCCTTTCCTTCCTCCGCCATTTTCTCTCTCCTCTCTTCCCACTCCTTCTGTTAGTGGCTCAATACATAGGACATCTAACTATTTTGGTGGGTTTTCTTATTAAATTGATTTTTTGTTGGAATTCAACTCTTACATTTTCAGCATAATTCCACAATCATAGGAAGGTCGGTGGTTTTTTTTTTTTGTTTCTAAATTATTCTTGAATTCCGAGGTAAAATCCACCAATTATGTTGTTTTGAAATTAGTGTTCAACTATAATCATGTTCTTTTAGTACATACTGTAGTTTGCTTCACTGGGATCTCACATTGTTGTACAAAACAAACAAACTTTTGTAGGAAAAAAAAAAGTTGTAGTTTAGATAATTACTACTAAACCTCGTCCTAAACAAAACCATTTGCTCTTTATATATACACAAGTTAAGTAGTTGTTAGTTTGTTAAACCCTTGATTCTAGTAGAAAAGTCAGGCTTAGAGTTTGGGATTTGCCGGATGAAATATTACAACTTTGTTTTTATAGAAAATTTTGAGATATAATTAATATAGACACAAGTTTTGTAAAAAAATGGTGTTAGAGTATGAGTTGTGGAGAAATGAACCAACTAGTGTGGAAGAAAGACGCGACGTTTTCTTACGCGAAATGGGTTTTATTGAGCCTTGTTCTTCGTTTGATCGTAATGAAGTTCCTACGAAAATGGTGTTGGAAAGAACAATGGAACAAAATGAAGCTGTTTTAAGTTCATGTTCTTCATCTTCCTTTGATTATTGCAAAAGCAAATGCAATGGAAATTCAGCGGATGAATGTAAGGATGATGATTATGATGATTTATCTAGGCAAAATCTAGTTGTTTGTGACGATGATGAGCCATCAACGTCGAAGATTTACAAGTCACTAAACAAGAGAATTAGGCATTGGTGGAAGGAAATGATGATGAAGACTAAATGCAAGGAGGATAATGAGGAATTTAATGAGTTTGAGGAGAGTAGAGTGAAAGTTCAAGTTAGTAAAAAAAAGTTTAAGGAACTTAGCGCGGTGTTTGTAGCACAAGAAATTCGAGCTCATGATGGGATTATTTGGACTATGAAATTTAGTCCTGATGGTCAGTATCTAGCCACTGGTGGTGAAGATGGATTGGTGCGCGTTTGGCGTGTTATGTCTGTGGATTCTTACCTCAAGAGCTCTTCAGATGATAATACCGAGTTTCAAGCGCAAAAGAAGGTGAAAAATGTACCAGTTGTGGTTCCTGATAAAATGTTCAAGATTGAAGAGATGCCTGTACAAGTATTTTATGGTCATGATGCAGATGTCTTAGACCTTGCTTGGTCCAACGACTCTAATGTAAGTTTATAATTATATTTTTCCTTCTATCTTTGCCTTAGTATATAGAAGTATGTGACTTAATAGTGAATGTAACTTTTTTGTGTGTTTCAGTTGCTTCTTTCATCATCCATGGATAAAACTGTTCGATTATGGCAACTTGGATCCAATACATGTCTCAATACTTTCTATCATACTGATTATGGTAAGTATGTATGGAATCTGTGAAATTAGAGTTTCATGTGTCTATATTATCATAAAGTCTATGTTATACTTGGACTCTCCATATTACTTCAAGTGTATGTATGAAATTCTAGACACTTGGACACGTACCTATGTTCAAACTCTAGTACGCAAGTTTGTATATATACTGAAGTTCGTGTTTTGTGTTGTATCAGTGACGTGTGTCCAATTCAATCCCGTAGACAATCACTGCTTTATCAGTGGTTCAATTGATGGGAAAGTTCGTATATGGGGAGTGTCAAAGAGGCGCGTTCTTGACTGGGCAGATATCAGAGATGCAGTCACTGCTGTATGTTACCAGCCTGATGGACAAGTATGTATCAATTATCCTAGCTTACAAATTGTGTAATCTTTCCTAACATTTCAGTTTTTCTAAAGCATTAATCCTTTAAGTTTACCATCTTAACAATCTTATTTTTTGTTCAAATAGGGGTTTGTAGTGGGATCTCTAAGTGGTAGCTGCCATTTCTATGAGATAAATGGTACATATTCTTCCCCCACCTGAAATATGATTGATTTTAGTTGCTTTCTTTTGAGTATTGCTTCATTCTTAATTGTCCACCATTTCTGAGATTTTGTTGGTTGATAATTCAGGGGAATTTTTCGAGCTCAGTGCAAATATTCTACTTAGCAGCAAAAGATCATCTATCAATAGGATTACAGGATTACAGGTTGGGCTCTAAACATGTTTATCTTTCAGCTACTAATAAATTTAAGTGATTTTGCCAAAATTGTTCTAAGGAATTTGCTACTTTTCTCGCTTGCAGTTTTCACCAAAACATTCTCATAGAGTTATGGTAACATCAAAAGATTCTAAGGTCCGGATAGTTGATAAGATGGATGTTGTCTATAAATTCCGAGGTAAGGAATATTATGACAGTTTTAATCAGCAAAAAGGAAACGCGATTTCAATTAATAAAGTCTAGAAATTGCATTTAACAAGCACATAAAGAAGCTAGATCTGATCTGGTGAAAATCAATTATAATTAGTATAGATAGTTCTCTGATCAGCTGAAGAGAATAAACTTGCTGATTCTTTGTTCCTTTTCAAATTTAACAGCAGGTTCAGTAAGTCAAATGTCAGCTTCATTTACAACAAATGGAAGACATATAGTATCAATTGGACAGGCTGATTCACATGTATATATATGGAATCATGAAAATCCAATTGAGTTATCCACGAGACATACGAAGTCTACTCGTTCGTGCGAGCACTTTTTCTCAGAAGGGTTGTCTGTTGCAGTACCTTGGTGTGGTACCCAAACACTGCCAAAGGATTCTGATAGTGGGAGTACTGAGTATGAAGGTGCCAGTGCAGCTCGGGATCCCTATCATTTCTCCCTGACTAACGTGTTTTCGTTTAAGAGCTCTGCAATATGGCCTGAGGATATGCTTCCTGTCTTCATTGAACCTGAGCCTGAGGACCATTGTAGTCAAGCGCGCAATAAGGTTGCTCATTCTCCGGCATGGGGGCTTGTTATAGTCACAGCTAATTGGGATGGAATCATCAGAACATTTCACAATTATGGTCTTCCCCTTAAAGTTTAGAGTCTTGAAAGGTCGCAAATTCTTGCATCAAACGGTTTGATCAGTTAGACCCGTATTAGTTAGTCTATGAAAAGTTACATGGAAAACCTTCAAAGTTAAAATTCAAACAGAAGTACACAATTTAAGCTAGAAATTAGTGGTATGATTGTAAGAATGGGTTAGACATATTAATAGGATACAGGTTGAAAAATGTTATGCAACTTTCTTAAAATCATAGTAGTTTGTATGTGTATTCTTATGTAAAGCGTACATATATTTTTGCAATTCTTTCTTGTTCATTAATGTTTCAGAGGCTAGCAAAATCCAGTGGTTGTAGATTTAGTTTCTGAGTTCTTTGGTTCATTTGTGCATTTGTAAGTAGTTCAACTACTTGTATATGAAAATTTAATGTGGATGTTGTTTACATAAGGGAAATTTTCTTGAATGTGGCTTTGCTGCTTCCTTTGATATTTTTCAATTTTGTTTGTCCAAAGTGTAAGCTAAAAGTTGACTCTATACGAGTTGATCTACCATGTGACATTTTTGTTTCACGATAGCTTCATTCTTAGTATATTTAAAAGTTCTAATCTCTATTGACTTCAAATTACAACAAATATTTAAAACCAAAATAGTCATTCATTGGTGTGATTCTACACACATACAAAAGAAATATACTAAGGGCCTGTTCTTTTCGGCATAAAACAGCTGAACTGAATTGAACTGAAAACTGAAATGAATAGTGATATGTGAGAGTAAAAGTATTGTCCAGAGCTGAACTGAACTGAAAATTCCAACAACAATTAGAGGAAGTATGTGATTATTTAATGATTGTGAAACATATTCCAACAATTACATTATTTCTAATATTTGTTACTAGGTAACAACAATTAGAGGAAGTATGTGATTATTTGGAAACTTTAGTATTAATATAAACACCATAATTAGAAAATGGAGTAAATTAACGGATTTATTATCCACTTTTTAATAATATTTTTTATGGTAGAGTATATATAATATTAAAGTATATGCAAAATAAAAAAGAAAAAATATTTACCTTAATTAATACTATATGTTTTTTTTTTAGGGGAAAGTAATACTATATGTTAGTATAACTTGAATAACGGGTAATGATTAACCGAAAAAACTACACTGAAAAACAGTTAATTGCTTAGGCCGTTAATCGATCTAAACGGTTACGGTTTGAAAAAAAAAGCTAACTGAGACTTCTGATTATCGAACCACCCATGAACACCGCTAAAGTGTTAAATTTCATAGTTAGTAGACGAGGGCTAACTTAATATCAAATCTCATTCACTTCATTGCCATGTGTGACTTTCTACTCACATTAAAAAAAAGGTTAACCAATCTAGGGTTTTGGGAAATAAAGAGTTAAAGATTAAATTATTTCCATTTCCATGGGATGATAACAAAGCTAATCATATAAGTATCTCGGAATATAGGAGGTAAATTATGATAATCCTTGTCGGATTAGGAAAGGGGGAGATTCATAAAGTAGGAAAGATTATCTTTGAATAAGAGGATAATAGTAAAGTTTTTTTTTTAATGAGAAGATAATAACAAGGTTTAGAGCAATAAAAGAAAGTCTTCTCCCTGCCCTAGGCCCTAGCAGAAGAAAAACAGAAGAAGCAGAAGGAGAAGCTGAACTAGAAGAAGAAAAAGGTTGATTAACCAAACCTTGCAACAAAAAGTGAAAAGTGTAAAAGATAAAGCTTGTAGTATTCTCTTATCTTGTTATTAGTTACTGCTGTATACTGTATACTGTATACTGTATAGGAAGATAATATTTCATCTCCTGTAGGCTGTATTTATATATCTTCTCTCTTGTATCTATCTTATCACTTGTTGTAGATGCTGTACTCTTATCTCTTGTATTTTGATCTTCTCTACGTTGTTAGATTATCTCTGTATAAATACTTGCCGCACATGCATTAATGAAAAGTTTTCAATTCTCTCAACTAGTGTTACCCTAATTCCAAAATTGAAAAAGCTCATTAGCTTTCTTGACTTTTTTTTGTCCCATTTTGAGATTGGCAAATTAGATAAATTTGGTAACACTGCTCTCAACCTTTTCAAAAAGCTCTTAGCTTTCTTGACTTTCTGCAGAGATGACTAAACGGCCTTCAGGTTTCAATCCATGGGAGCGAAGATATTATGATTGTAATTTTCCTTCCTGTAAGTGTTTTTTTTTTTTTTTTTTTTTTTTTTTTTTTTTTTTGGTTTGTTAAAATGCTTGATGGGTCCGTAGTAAATTGTGAAATTCAATAAGTTGATACAAGTGAAGCTGTTTTATTTTACCTACAGGCTACAGCTGAGGCAGATGATTATTATTTTGAGCATCTATTTAGCAAGAGGCCCAAATTTATAGAGCGTCCCAGCAACAATTACTTGGACGTGAAGACGAAGAAAGTTGCTCTTTCCGTGTCTCCCTCAGTTGTTGCTCTTGTATCCTACTCAGGTACTCATTTTACAGCATTTAATTTGTTTCATCATACTGATACTAGTATGATACTATCCAACTTTTTATCCAACTAACTTGTGTAGGTGATGAGGAGCTCATCCAAGGCTGCGGTACCATTATCGAGGTGGAGGAAGACAATGACAATGTCCACACTGTGATTACTTCAGCTAATCTTATCCGACGAACCAGCGAAGAACGCTCTTGTGAGAATGCTTTGGCGGATAATTTGAAGGTGCTCTTTCTCTCTTTGTGCTTGGTTTTATGTAGTAACTGTAAGTAGTATCATCCTTGTTTAATAGCGCACATGGACATGGTAATGCT
Organism: Beta lomatogona; assembly: GCA_947646795.1. Taxonomy (NCBI): domain Eukaryota; kingdom Viridiplantae; phylum Streptophyta; class Magnoliopsida; order Caryophyllales; family Amaranthaceae; genus Beta; species Beta lomatogona. The sequence continues at coordinate 58,168 of CANSNZ010000422.1, read as the reverse complement.
GAGCTAATACTGTCATGTCTCCAAAACATGGTAATACTGTAAAACTTTTGGCTGGTGATACTGTAATTTCTGTTGGACGATATTTCGCCAAGCCTTATGATTTAATGGCTTCCCCTGGATGTTTCAGGTTTAAGCATTTCTTTTATTTTAAAGTTCTGCTCCTGAAATTGCATTTAATGTTTTTTTCACAACTTAATTAGTGACGTTGTATGTTATATTGAGGACCTATTTGTTCATTAAAAACAATGTTGTAAATTTATGTTAGTCTAACTTGTATTGTTATTGTGATGGGCTTACTTGGCAATCTATGTCCATGAATACAAAATTCCAATTGTGTATTGTGATAGACAAGCATGGGAAAATTAACTTACGTAAGCACTCCTTGGGAGTAAGTGACAATTTCATTAATATCTATCAACCAAATAAATGTAACTCGATCAACTTTAATGAAGTTTTGAATTCCCTCCCTGACTTCATATCACCAAACATGACTGAACTTCGTTGATTGGATCAAGTAATATGAAGACTAATTGGTTTTTTTTATATTACTTTCCAGCCTTCGGCGTTCTGAAGATGCAAGGAGGTGTTCCTGGTAACGTGCAACATAACCAGAGTAAGCCTCTGTCTGTCTTTGTTCTATGACTAAATTTCTTCCAATTCAATTATTTGCTGTGATCTATGTTGCTGACAATTTCTTATTTCTTATGTCTTTTTGAAGTGCGGTGATGGGAGTCCACTTCTTAATGAATCTGGAGAAATGATTGGTATTGTCTTTCATGATCTTACTTCGCTGACGCTTTGTTTGCCAATAAACATAGCTCGAAAATGGTGGGATCACTACAAGATTCATAGGTATGCAAGATGTGTAAATTTTATCACCTGTTGTTTGTTCTTGCTTCTGTTTTCTAATTTTAGTTTTGGTGAATATTGATGGGAAAAAGAAGTTTTGGTTTGACAGCAATTATAATCACCAGACACCAAGTATTGTTGATTACTTGATTTATGTCATGCAGGTATCCTACTTTAATAGAGCATTTTATTAGTACAATGACAGATATTACCTTTGTACGAACAGTGCCCTATGAACTTATGAGATCCATGGTCTTTTAATGATTTCTTTTTACTGAAACTATAGTCCATGAATTAATTTTTGTACAGTATAATGCTTGTCATTCCCCTTATCCATTATTTTTCTGTCACATGGCTTGTACCTTTCATAATGCTTGCTTTATATGATAATTGGAAATATCCCTTTTTTCAGTGAATTTCATTATGCTTACTAAAGCCTATTTTCTGTTTTGCTTCTTATCTTAAGGGATAAATGACTGTCCAAGAGAATTGTAGTTATATATTAGCGTCATATCAGCTTGAACTAGGGGGCAAATGACTGTCCTCTTTTGCTGTAAAATGTAAATGAATGCTCAACATTTTTCTCTTTAAGGTGTACATGGCTAACTATGGGAAATCATTTATGATTTAATTTTTACTTTTCATGTAACAGGGAATCTCGTCATCCTTCTTTTGGATTTGAAGCTACTAACATGAATTCAGCTGGTCTATCTCGGATCGATAGAGTTATGACAAGGTTTCCTAGCATCTCTAAAGGCGTTTACGTAGAAAATGTGATCCTTTTTTTGGAACTCTTTGGCTATAAGGGGTCGAATAACAAAGAAATTAGCAAATTGGTGTTTTAATTTTCAAAACTTGTTTCAACTTATGCTGTCCACGTAGGATTGTAGACTCGATTGTTCGTTTGTAAAATCTAAAGCACAAAGTCGCCATCTCACATGGTGTTGTTTTGTTGAAGTGTCCATTAATTATCGGAAAAACTAGATGCAGGTAATATCAGGATCGTCTGCTGATTCTGCTGGGTTGCAGCCGGGTGATATTATATTCAAGTGTAATGAGAGGACTGTTGGGAGTTTCTTGGAGGTAGGCTATGAAAATTCATGTTTGCTTTGTAATCATAGCACTTTGTTTACTATATATATGGATCACTTGATCGAGATATAAATCAATGTACAATGTTTGTCCTTTGCGAGAATGGTCAAGGTGTTAATGGTGGTGGTTCTAGTGAGGGGAAGATCGTGCCAACGACCGATGTCGTGGGTTGTGGCATGTGGCAGGGGAGAAGCGGTTTCGGAGCCCTTCTCTTAGGCCATGACTGAGGTGGAGGTTGAGTGTAAGGGAGGGCCGAGGGGAAAGGTGGCAGTAGAGAAAAAAAAAACAAAAAACAAAAAAAGGGAGCGAGAAGGAACATGCACGTTAGGGAGTGGGAGTCCATGATGTAACATGGAACGGGGTCCATTGTATAAGAATTGCTTGTCATGTCTATTTTGGTACATACAATGAATTAAATGACTTGACGGCAGGGCCGTATTTGGGCCAAGGCGAGAGGGCAGGTGCCTAGGGCCCCAAAACACATCGCCCAAATAAGAAAAGGCAAAAGAGAGAATAAAAGGAAAAGTAGAAAAAAAGGAAAAGAAAAGATCACTCAATACTGTAAATGCGGCCGAGAATTACGCTTACTCTTCAACCAACCCCTTCAATCAAATTCAGTTTCTTATTCAATTCTCCCACTTGTTTTCCAATTCAATGCCAAACACTCAAAATATTTAGGTAATTTCTCTATTTTCTCTGCAATTTTTGTTCTTTAGTCTATTTTTTAAGGTTTTGCAAATTACGAATTTTATTACTTTATTTTTTTGACCAAGAATTATTATATAATAATAATTTTTTGATGTAATATCCATAAAAATATTGTTAAATTAAATTTTCTTTAGAAGTTAGGTAAAAGCCAACAAAAAAAATTAATCCTGGTCCGGACCGAAAATCAAAACTTCAAAAAATTCGGACCAAACAATCGTTTATTTTTTCGGTCCGGACCGAAAAAATCAAACATTAAAAAAAATTTAGACCTAATTAGGGCCCTAATATGTAGGTTCGCCCTTGGGCCTCCAAAATCTCGAAACGGGACTCGCTTGACGGTTCTTGTAATTTTGCATGAAGAAAATGCAAGTAGGTGTGCATATTTCACATTGTTAACCGGTGTGTTTTGATCACTTTTCTTCTCCTTGGTGTTACAGTGTCGGGGAGTTTATGTGGGAGAAGGTTGGCGAGGAAGTGGAGCTGGTTGTAGCACGGCCTTGACGTTCCTCCTCTGTGAGTTTGAAGATATTGGTTGATGAGGCTACTCCAGATAAGTTAAACAAGTTAGTGTATTCACTGTAGTTGTTTCTTTGATACCTTGCATTACATTTCCTTTCTTTTCCTGTGTCACTTAATGCATCTTTCCTGCAATGTACTTTTAACAGTTGGCCTCAATGGAGTGATACTGATTACTGAAGTTCCAAGATCATCATTGACAAGGGTTATGCAAGGGTCAACAGCCCCATCAAGTTTCATGTCATCATGTACCCTATAAATTTAACTTAATTTATGGAAATGTCATGCAGATAATAGAGTAACTTAACCGAACCTAATTAAGCTGCTGAGACTGGCCTTCCCCTAGGCTTCAATTTGCATCATGTTCTAAATAGTTGGGGATTGTACTCAGATTTGTTTTTATGTACTTAGCACTAATTAAGGCAACGATGCTTGACATGATAACATTAACATCCAGTTGCTTGGGATAGATTAGCCATGGTGTTCCAAATTTTCAATGTCAATGCTTTGAGATCTTACACATATACATAAGTTATATAGTGGCAGTTTTCAGGGTACTACTGATTGATTGCTGTGGAATTATGTGTACTTTACTGCCGAGTTCATTTGTACAGAATCTCCATGTGTTTCCAGGTGATGTCTGTGCTCTCTTCATGTATGTTAATCTTTTGTAGTTGTCAATTCAATAGTGACACATTCTTGAATACGATTGTTTTTTCTAGTGGTTTCAGATTTTGTTTTCGATGATTCATCATGTCTATAACTTGAGTTTAGAGATGGCCACCGGTGCGGGCCGGGTGGGCTGGTCTGCGGGCCTTAGTGGGCCGGGTTGAGATTTCACGGCCCAGGATCGGACCGTGAAATTCACGGTTTGGGGGGGCCGATCCACGGGCTGAAAAATCTTGGCCCACACCGGTGCATTACCGGTTTTCACGGTTCGAACAACGGTTTTGGTGGTTTGTGAGCCTACTGGGCTAGCGGGCCGGCATGAGAATTTTTTTTCATAATTATTTAATCATTAGAATCATTTATTATTGTTACATAAAACCTTTAAAATTAATTAAAATATATACAATTATTAATATTAATGAATAATTTCATTAGTTTTGAATTTGATTGAATTATAATATATGAAATTTGATTAAAATATATACAATTTGATTAAAATATACACAATTTGGTTGAATAATTACTTGGATCGGGCCGGTCCTGGTTCATGGGCGGGCCGGACCGATTTCGTGGACCGGACTCGGGCGGATTTAGTAGCGGGCTTTTCGTGGGCTCAGCCCACACCGCCCAAGAGGCGAGCCGGGCTAGATTGGCCCGCACCGTTGGCCATCTCTACTTAAGTTCTAGTGACAATTTATTTATAGAAGATAAAAGGTGATATCTTTTTGAACTTCGTTGACACCGATATAAAAATGTGTAATTGGCATAATCTTGCTACTCGAAATAGAGCAAAGCTGAAACTATAGTGTATAAAAGCCTTCTGTTTATAGGTAATACATGAACGACAAGACTTGTACTGAAATCCCGTCTATACCAATGGCATGCCTTCTAGTCAGAGTACATAGTTTTCCACCTGTGCTAAACTTAATTCTGAGAGCATTCATGTGCAATACATCTTTTGCATTGTCATCCTGAAGAATGTACAAACATCTATGTAATAATCAGTCTATTAAAAACCACCAAACTAAATCAAGTGCAAAGTAGCTTTGGTTTGCAATAAAAGAAAATGTAAATTTTGATCTACCAGAAGGTCGATTTTGCTAATCAAAGAAGAGATGACAGCCTGCATGATGATGTGGGTTTGAGCCAACATTTGTTGTAGATGATTCCATTGAAGCTCCTTGAGATTGCCTTGGCCTTGCATTCAAATGGATGATTCCCAGGTCATAGAAGTGCCCAAAAGTTTTGACAGAGATCTTACAACTTCGTCCATATCCGGCCGATTTGATGGATCTTTTTTAGGCACAATTCTACCAATCTGGCTACAGAGATGACAGATTCAGGAGGATAGTTCCCCTTTAAGGAAGGATCTACCAGGCCCCTTAGCCGGTCTTTTTCATTCTCTTCGCTGGAAACACCCACCAAAACCTGTGTGAGATCCCCATTTAGCCCTTCATGTAGTACTTCAGCTTTTTTACCTGTGATTACTTCTAGCATTAGGATCCCAAAAGCATAAACATCAAGCTTTGGTGTGATATGTCCTTTCTCCCTGTATTCGGGAGAAGTAAACTTTATCTGATGCTATGATCTCTTTCTGCTCTTCTGCAAATCTGGCTGGGCTGAAGTTGCTGATGTTTGCCCTGAAACCGCTATCAAGAAAAATATTACTGCTTTTTACATCCTTGTATACATAAGGAGGGCTGTTATAACTATGGATATAGTTCAACCCCCTAGCTACATCTAACACAATCTGGACTCGCTGTGTCCAGCTTAAGAACTTCACATTGACATTTTTGCTAAAGATCCAGTCACTGAGAGCCCCATTTGAAGCATATTCATAGATAAGATACCAATGGCCTTCATTGAAACACACCCCTAAAACTTGAATAATGTTGAAATGGTTGATCTTGGCCAAGGAGTTGAGCTCCTTGGAGACATCACTTTTCATTTTCTTGATCGCTGTAAACGGAGCCCTTGATCAGGGAACCAGGGCCGAATTCGTCCGTTGCGTACTGAAGCTCAATGAAGTTCTACACTTTCAGAGACTGATATATTGGCTAAGCTTTCTAGAGACTCACGGTGCTCAACCTCTGTCTTCTTCCATATGGGGTTCTCGTATGCTTCGAATGTCTCCGCGGGTAGAATATCTGCATTTGTCTTTGTTTTAGGTGTAAATGCACAATAAATTGAAGTTAGAATGATCAATATTACAGCTATGCCAACAACAGCTCCAACGATGGCATAAGCTGACATGTTTGTAAGAGCTGATGAAGATACTCGAGGTTGCTTGGCAGCTCTATGAATTCCAAATATCTAGGGGCATGAACACAAGAATGTTGCAGAGAACTACGCAGATAAGGTGAACATTGTTCTCTACACAATGATAATGTTGTTTAAAGAATGATCATTAGCTTTTTGCAATGATCATAGTTTTTTGTTTGAATGATTGAATGAAATTCATGAACTAGACAGACTCAAACGGAGTAAAATGTACAAAATGATGATGTTTGTGGGAGATTCACCGTGCAGACTATCTGTGTTTCACCACCTCCAATATTTCTATTTACATTAGCAATATCTAACCTGTCAACTTTCATGGTGGCCAAACATCCACTTTATTTTATTTAGAATTGGAATGTCATGCCTTCCACTCACTAGTCACTACACACTGTGTAGAAGGGATATCTCCCAACTGCACCAACTCATTTGCCTACAAGTCTTACAATCAAATTTGTCACTTTTGCACGTGGTCTCCTCGACTTTAATATTTTGCGCATGATACCATTGAGTTTGTACAATTGTGCATACGGTACCACATTTTTTAACATCCGTCAACAAATCCGTTAAATTTGACTTTTTTTTTTTTACAGTTGACTTCATCTCAAGTCAATTAGTGTAATTTAAAATTTTTAAATCAAAATTAAAAAATAATTGTACATGGTACCATCCAAGTTATAATTGTTTGTACATGATACCATCATTGTGAAAATATTACAAAAATTTAAGTTAATTAGACAACTTACCATTTGAAAAATCGTAAAGTTGAGGAGACCATGTGCAAAAGTGACGAACTCGATGGTACCGTGTGAATTTTCCGTTTTATCTTTATATTATGAAATTATGTCATCCTTGGACCTCAAATGCTCTTGCAATTTGAAAACGATTTCATCAAATAGCGTGAACAAAAAAAAAGAATTTAAGTTAGATTTTAAAGCTCATTACTAATAATATTTTTATTTTCTGATCTTCAATGATTTTGTAATTTCCAAGTGACTAGCACGGACATAGGCACATAGCATAGGAAAATACTCCCACAAGGGTACTATTGTATAGGTAAAAAAGTAAAACAAGAACTGCCACATAATTATTGCAAAAGTGTAAGGTTAACACACAAAAATTCCCCTGTTCTAAACTGAGAAGACCAGAGTAATTATGTGGAAGATCAGGTGGGAGACTAATTACTTGAGACAATGATAGAAGCGTAGCTTACGTGATCTTCCACTGATTAGGTTCAGAACTAACAAATTCCTGGAACAATTTATTGAATGACAAAAGGAGGTTACTTAGATCGCAGATAAATCTAAAAGAGCCAAGAAGTTAAGATTGAAAGACGCACAGACCGACCATTTCAACCGACCAATATGTTAATGAATTTGTAAGAATCGAAGTTGAACATTCGTAGTACAAAAGTATGATGCAAGAGCCAAGAGATGTTGTAGAATTGACCGCTAAAACATCATGATGTTGTAGAATAAGCTCCACAGCGTAGCACTAATCATTCAAGAGATGAACTAAAAAGGACATTATATGCATTTCAAAGAGATACATGGACAAAGAGTCAAAGAGTCATGCAGGCCATCTACAAGCACAAAAAGGAAGAGAGCTTAAGCACTTCTATTCAAGCTGCCCATAGATTCTGTTATAATTTGCCTTTCAAGTTCTCCGTCTATAAATATTGTAGCACTCAGGTCTGATATATATTGTTTTGTATACGGGAGAAACCAAGTCTCTGACATCTGTAAATTGTTACATTTTTCAAATTAAACCATGCACGCGACTTGTTCAGCTTGCCGATCCTCAGTCTCAAATGGGGCAATTTCCCATCCATTTAGCCGCTTGATTAACAAACTCTTGGCTATGATGATGTAGTAAGATGATAATTAATCAACCAGAATCTAATCCTTGGTGTTCAAGTTTGGCTTACGTTGAATGTTGAACATGATTGGTAGGAGCCTATATTAGAAGGAGGAGATGGCCTGGTTAACTTCTACACAAGATTTCCTTCCGTAATGCTTAAAGCAATCTCAACTTGTCTGAATGCTGAAAAGTATCCAACTTAATGGAGTACCAACATGGTGCCTATAACATCATCCTTCACTAACAGATTAGCCACCATCAGGCTGTTGCAAGAATGCAAGGCCCAAAGAAATAAAAAATATTAATAATTCAAAAGCGTATATCTATTAAGCACTTTCACCATATCAGAGGATCTATACTTTGTTGACCATTATGAAGTCTCACGTATATTAGCTCTGTTTATTGATAATAGGGAAATTTCTTGTGGTAACCCTGAGTTTTTGGATTTTCCCTCTGGTAACCCACTCCTATACACACTAGCTCTGGTAACCCTTAGGTTCTGTTTTTTTCGATTTTTTAATGGAACCGTTAACTCCCAGTTAGATCATTGTAATTCATACTAATTAGCTTTTTTATAACTTCCCCAACCTCTAATTAATAGTTAAACTTAAACTCATGTCCTCTTCCTCTTACTCTTCCCCCACCCCCACCCCCCACCTCACGATCATCTTCCCTACCCCCACCCGAATCTTTCCTCCTTCCCCGCCTTCTTCTGAATTATATGGTGGTCCTTGTTCTCGCTTTCCACCGCTCTTCTACTCCCTCACCAACACCCTCACAGTCCACTTGCTCCACTGGGAATCCCATCGACGACTGCTGGCGTTGTGACCCCCACTGGGTCTCAAACCGCCAGCGCTTAGCTGAATGCGCCATTGGCTTCGGCCAAGCAGCAATGGATGGTAAAGGGGGCCAGATCTATGTGGTACTGACTCCTCTGACTCGGTCCACATCACTGGTGCCAACTGCATTACCCTCCAGTACGTCTCCAATGTCATCATCCACAACCTCCACATCCACAACTGCTACCCTTCCTCCGGCAACGCCAATGTCCGCTCCAGCCGCACCCATGTAGGCCTCCGCTCCAAGTCCGATGGAGACCGCATCAGCATCTTCGGAGCTTCCAACATCTGGGTGGACCACTGTACTCTATCCTATTGTACTGATGGCTTGATTGATGCCACCATGGGGTCCATTGCTATCACTGTTTCCAACTCTCACTTTTCTCACCACAATGACGGCATGCTCTTGCATCACCATCTTAGACGCTGGTAAGCAGGTAGCCGCCTCGAATATTGAAATTTTAATTATGAGCTCCAATATCATTTACTAGCTTATTAAATTTAACTATTAATTAGCCGCCCCACAACTGCTACCCTTCTTCCGCCAAGGAGAAGGAGGAAGGGAATGGGTGGGGGGTAGGGAAGAAGATGAAAATGATTACCAAAGCTAGTGTGTATAAGAGAGGGTTACTAGAGGGAAAACCCAAAAGCTCAGGGTTACCATAGGAAATTTCCCTTGATAATAAAACTAGCTGCTTCTCGACGGTGTTAGTAAGATATGTGATGACTATAATCAACTATATATGTTTATTCTACACGTTCAATCGCCAAGTGTAGTTTCTGGAATTCTTGGACAGATGCAAACCACTTCAAATCATATTGAAAGGCAACGTGTCCTAAAAGTGCATGTGTGAAACGTTGGAAAACTGAGGGGCAAAAAAAAAGATGAAATGTCAAGAAACATATTTACCAGTTTCACTTGTTTTCAGATATATAGCATCTCCGCTTTCCAGAAACAATACGCCTACACAATCAGCCCTAAACTGTATCACATGTGAATCTCATGCTTCATAGCAGTCACTAACTCCTACATATTCGATTTTTAGAAGGCAGCATAATCCTCTTAGTTACTCTAAATGTCTTTTTATGGGAACTGGAAATACTAGTGCTGGGCTGCTGCCCTGGCCACTCACATTGTCGTGCCACGATTCACCATGAAATTTACCATCTCCACTCTCCGTCAACACACCACAATCTTGGAACATTCAGATTTCTCTTCAATAACATGTTTCTACATAAGGGTATGTTCAGGAAAATGCTCAAAATTCTCTGTGCTCACTTATCTACTCATATATCCCAAGTACTCCAGAGAAATCAGACTCCTCACATTGTCAATTTGACTTCTAACATAAATTTACAGCTTGTGCACTTCTCCTCAAAAAAAAAAATTGAAAAGTTCATCTTTAGTCAATCATAATCAAAATAATACTCACTGCCAGAATCATGTTTCTTTTGGTTGACAAAAAAATCAGCAGCTACCTTCAAAAGTGACCTGACAAGAACATGGCAAACAAAATAGGGAAGGCGAGAAGTATACAAGTACTGGTTTTTTGTGTAGGAGAACGGCTACTAATGACAACGCCTTCATGGACAAACAAAGGCTTGACCGAGTTGTCCTCTTCTTGGAATCTTTGGATGGGCCACTACCATCTTCTTCAAGTGGATCATCCTCATGATTAGTCTACTCCTTGTCTTTCTTTCGACTTACCCAGGTCGAGAGAACCTATTCAGAAGAAAAAATCAGCATATATACAAAGATTGAAAGTAGTCTCTAATTCTACAAGAAGTAAGAATATAAACTACAGCGTTAGTAGTTCACAAAATAGAAAAAACACCTCTCTAAGGCTGGTAACATGTACGGCAATCTCAAAAACACCATGGGCATTATTGTGCATCCCCACCACAGTTCCATCCCGGTTAAAAACCGGACCTCCAAATGCTTCCGGCCGCGAACCAAAGCTACTACATTGGATAATAGAGACTTCGGGTGTAATTTTTTCTCCCTTTTGAGCAAATCCCCGAGCTCCTTGTCCAGTCTTGCAAAATACGACCTATTCCAAACATGGCCGAACTTCCGATAATGGGGAGTTTTATCACGCACAATTGTTTTGAACTTATCGCAGATCATATCTCCACTGAGAGCTGACACTCTCTCAGTGTAGGGGTAATTGGCACACCCCGGCAACAAGGACCATACGAAGTTACCGCTGTGACCTATGTAGAAGATTGGATCTTCTGCCCTCAAGGTGCCATCGTTGGCCAACACCGCAACATCACACTTGTCTTTGAGCCCCTCGATCTTGAGTAGAGCAATATCTCGTTGCGTAACCAAAAACACTATTTCCACATTGTAGAAGCGATTGACATCACTGATTTTCCGAGCCTGAATTTTCAACTCGGTCAAGCCTTTGTTTGACCATGAAGGCGTTGTCAATTGTCATTAGTAGCCCTTCCCCTACACAAAAACCAGTACTTGTACTTGTATACTTCTCGCCTTCCCTATTTTGTTTGTCGTGTGCTCTTTAACTTCTCATACAAATCCGCCAATGTCTCCTGAAAAAAAAAAAAAAAAAAAAAAAGCGATACTGCCATCAATTCTAATTTGAAATACCATATGAATTTTTGTTTTTAATTTTTTCCTTGAACTGAAACCACCCAAGTTTAGCTTTGGCATTCGACATTGGGTATGTGGGGTGGGGGATAATAGATAAATGTGAAGAATTTAAGAAACCCAATTTTTAAGGGGTTGGAACAGTTCTGTTTTAATTTTTTTTTTATTCACCAGATTAATTAATTTTTTTGTTTATATGGAAAAAGTAAGAGTGTAGAAGTACTTTGTCGGAGTGGTGTCTATCAATGTCGGCGTTATAGGTTGGTCGGTGGAAAGGGTCAAAGGCAAAACTAGAAAATCAATCTATGCAATTTTCAGAAATTCGAAACCCACTTCACGCCTAAACATCGCAATCGAAATAAAGAACACATAAACTCCACCAAATCGAATTTCATCAAACAAAATGCCCAAATTCAAAATAAAACCAAAATTAAAATAGGAATGAAAGCTTACCAAGAATCAAGGAAAAATGGGAAAATGAAAGGACAAGAAAAACTCGACCAACAGACCACGAATCTGACCCGCGAAACAACCCAGAAACCGTTCCAAAAACGCGAATCAAAGCCCAGAAATTCGACCCGAAAAATCGACCCAAAGACTTGTTCTTTCTCTCTCCTTTCTCGGCTTATAGTGACGGCTCACGAATTTGGTGATGATATATGAGATGATGATGAAGATGTATATGATAATGGAGGACGATTCTAGTGATTATGGAGAAGGTGATAGTGCTCGGCTGGGAAATGGTGAGCAAGAAAAGAAATGAAAATGAGAAAGTGAGAATGAAGAGGGAGAAGTTGTGTGCGGGGTAGACCTGTTCAACGGGCCGGGTCGGGTCGGGTCATGCTATATGTGGGTCGGGTCGTGTCTGAAGTCATTGCTAACGGGTCGGGTCGGGTCAAGGGCTAGACTGACCCGACCCTGACCCTATTTTTACGTCAAAATCAAGTATCCTAATCTTATCTATCTTCATGCATGCAGCATCTGCGCAAGGTGTTAGCAACTGCAAGCCTTTACATTTTCATGTATCAGATGATTACACTCAAATTCAGTGGTTTCCTCTATATCATGAATATGAATCCCAATAGCATTTATTCAATACACTCCACTAAATCAGACCTCAAAGAAAGTAGATTTTGCCTTGTATGTTAGTAAATTACTTACTACGAGCCAAAGTGACTGCTAAGATGTAGAAAAGAAAAAAAAACTCGAAAATTTTATGATTCACAATCTTAATACTCCACACAGTTCATTTATCCTCCATTTCAAACAAAATTCCACAAAGAAATGCTTAAAAATTAGAAATTAGATCAAATTTCATTTTTTTACACTTCACCTTATAATCAATTTCTAAAGTAGTAACAACAAAATTACCTAGAAAAAAAAAAACAGAACACTCATAGATTTTATATAACAAATTACAGCTTCTATGAAAGCTGCGAAAATCAAATTACTGTAAAGATCTTAATTAATCAATTCAAAGTGACACGGGGGTTGACATTGAAGTAGCTTCCATGGTAAAGTTTACCACCTAAAAAAAGAGTAAATACAGCAGAATCTAAACATTAGAATTCAAGCATTGATTCTAATAATGTTAGCAGATAGCTTAGTTTATGAATAAGTTAGTACTCACTGCCTTTTTATTGTTTAATTACAAGTCAAAAATAGTAGAATCGAAAGAACATTGCTACTTATTTAGATTTTTCAGCAATCTAAAACCCAAACTCTAAATATACAAACGTTATTATAACAGTCCAAATAGACACTAAACTGCAATAGAAACCAGTCCAAATTTGGGTTTCATACTGCAGGCACCAAAATGTCATATACGTCATGAAAGTAAGAAAAGAAAGCTTTCCAGAAAATTCTGCAGAAACCCAAATGCAAATACACTAGAAACCCAAATTCATACTGCAAGCCAAACACTAAAGCTCACACTCTAGGTTCAAAGTTTAAACTATATGCTCAAAATTCCTTACTTCAGCACCAAAAAATTCACCAATAAATAACATAAGCAAAGATAAAATCTTCAAGCGTTATAAATTCAAACCAAATACTTATGCTATCAATAAACACTTAACCGGGAAGAAATCAGAAAAAAATCGAACTCAATCTAAACCCTAAAAACAGAATTTCAAGCATTGATTTACAAATCAGAAAAAAAAAATCGAAGAGAATACTAAAATGTAGATTGGAAAAAAATCGAAGAGAATAATACAATGTAGATCGAAAAACAAATCGAAGAGAATACTAAAAAGTAGATTTAAATACCTCGTGTTTGTCAAGCTATGGCGTCGCAATCAGTGGCGTATCCAGGAATTACGGGATGGGGGTACGGAATTATCAGAGTGAATTTACGACTAAAAATTCAAATCAAAATACAATGCCAATACTTGAGTTTAAAGACTTTTGTGATTTTCCTCCACCTCTCTTCCAAAAAGATTGTAAACTTTTGTTTTCATCTTCCAAATCTAGTATAAAGTAAACATATTATTAGATATTAATTCCAAAGTCCCTTGTTTCAAATTACATTTCACAACACCTCTAATTCCAAATTCAATTAATTTCAATTCACAACCTCTATTTCAATTTCACAATTTCTAATCTCTAATTTCAATTCAAGTAATCTCAATTTCCATATTTCACAATTGCACAACATTGAAATTTCATTTTCATAATTTCTTATTTCAATTCAAAATATCAATTCACATCAAAATTCCAATCATCAGTTCACATCTAACATAGTTCTAATCATATCTCCAAATTCCATTCAAAAAAAATTGAGAAGTCTTATAAATTAACAGAAATAAAAAAAATTACCTCAACCAGTAGGGTTCTGTTGTTCTGGGCTTCTGGCGACTGGCCTTCTGCCGTTCCGGGCTAGTGGCGACCGGCCTCCGCAGGCGGCAGTCAGCAGTGTCCGGCGAGCGGCACTCCAGCCGTAATCAGAAAAGAAAAAGGGATATAAACAGATCCCCGACCCTAGTCGACGGATCATCACGGCGCAAATACCTCAACAAATCCTTCAAATTATCTAACAAATAAACGAAATTCAGCAAACAATTAAATCAATGAATGACAAAAATTAGCTCCCACAAACAAATTAGGGTTTTTCGTAAAGCATATTTTTACCTAAGCAAAATTCTTCCTTGATGTAATCAATATTACCCTCTTCATCTTTATCAAAAGAACCGATCCCGGCACAGATTATCGATAAACCTTCAGTGTCCATTGTTGATTTCGGAGAGGAAAAAGTATGAGGGAGAGGGAAAAATAACGTTATGAATGACAGAGAGCCCAGAGGAGAGAGAAAAAGAGCGACGCATGAGGAAGAGAGGGATACAGTGTAACTTTTTTTTTTACCCTTTTGCTTTTATTTTCTTCATAAAAGTTTTGGGGAATGGGGGTACCCGTGTAAATCCGCCCCTGGTCGCAATTCACATGAAGAAATACGTGCAATTTTGAAAGAAAGAAGAAGAGAGGAGAGAGAGAATTTTGGGTTTTTAGATAAAAAAAATGAGGTTGAAAAGTGAAACCCTGCAAAAAACTCAAATGACCCTTTTTTAACCCGACCCGAAACCCGGTAATCTCTTATTAGGGTCAGGCCTTATATGACTCGGCCCTATCTTAATGGGTCGGGTCATGACCCTATAATATAGGGTCGGGTCAAGGGTTTTTTTTGGGGACCCGACCCATTGAACAGGTCTAGTGCGGGATAGAACTCAGCAAAAGCCAAAAGGGTAGTTTTAGGTTTTCATTTGTCTTTTCTTTTTGTAAAAGAAATCAAAGTAAAGGGTCAATTGGACTAAAGACCAAGTCAAACAGGGTCAAATAAGCTAAGGGTCAAGTCAAAGCTCACCATAGAAAACTACCCATTTTCTGAAATTTCTCAAAATAAATAGCTCAAAACTCCTTTTTATGAAATTCCCCATAATTTAAAATGTTCAAATGAATAATTCAAAATGAATAAATCATTTACGAATTCCGAAAATAATATATAATTATTATAAATTATTTATGAAAATACGGGGTGTTACAATTAGAATCACCTGTGTCAATCTTTAGAATTATCTCGTTAGTGCATTAGAATCACCCCTGTGTTTTAAATTTAATGCTCTGTCTGCAATTTGTGTTTCGGTTTCATGCCTGGTACTGAAAAATTACAAAGACTCCAACAACGGAAGAGATATCCTTTGCTCATTTATGAGCTTTTGATTTGTACCGAGATCGACTTTGATGTTATGTGGGGTGATTGTTTAAGGTAGTCGGGGTGATTGTGTAAGGTACTCGGGGGTGATTGTGTAAGATAAATTGGGATGACTAAAATTATTATGACTAAAATCAGATTCATCCCGTCCGTTTTGCTCTCACTGCTTCTGATTTCTCTTTCCCTTGCTTTTCCTCTCCCTGCATTTCCATTTTCTCCTTCAGGCTTCATCATCTACTGTCACCATCGACCGATATCATGTCCCATTCACCAAAACAGGCAGTGATTGGGCTCTAGTTGTTGAGTTTGTTGGGTCTTATTGTTACTGTGGGTCGGTCGAATTATTGTTCTGAAATTCGGGTCAGTTTCTTGTTCTTTTTGAGCGAGTTTCAGGTTGACTGATTTAGCGTTTGTTGGTCGAATTTGGAGCTGCATCATTCTCGACTCACATGGGTGGAATTTGTTGGTGCATTAGGGTCGGTTTTTCTCCCTCTTGGTTTCGAAATTACGGGTTTTGTTGGAACTGGATGTTGCTGAATTACTGGTTGGTTCAGCTCGCATTTGATGGTGAACTTGGGACTGGGTGAGCGAATTCTTATGCTGGTGGCTGGTGCTGTTGTATTTATTTGACCTTGCTGTTGGTCGAATTTCTGGTGGGATTTCTAAGGGGAATGTTGGGTGATCGTGCTCATGGCATGGTGCGAACTTGACTAGAGTGTCAAGTTGTCATTCCGGAGCAAACTCGCAGTGGTGCAAGCTTATCTCGATTTTTTTTCATGACAATATGGTACTGGACTAACGGTATACCTTTTCCACTGAACTTCTATTCGTCGCCCCTAAAGTACTTAAAATCGCCCCAACAACCTTGTGAATGTACCATTATGCCCTTAACTCCTTTTTACCATTTTACTTTACTTGAGCATTGAAATTTATCCTTCATTTGAAATCTGAATTTTACCAATATACAATTCTCTCTAAAATCACCAACAACCAATCGCAACTCATCACCCAACACCATCATCCCCAAAGAACCCAATGCTATCATCGCCGAGCAAGGATGTCTTCTTCGACGAAGAGGTAAATTTTTTTTTTTTTTTTTTACGTCTCAGAACAACGCCAACGTTTGGCCGAACGTTGGATCTTTGGAACCAACGTCCGGCCAGGACGATGGTTCCCATGGATCCAACGTTTGGCCGTAACGTTGGATCCATGGAACCATCGTCCCGGCCGGACGTTGGTTCCAAAGATCCAACGTTCGGCCAATCGTTGGATCCAAGGAATCAACGTCTCGCCCGGCGTTGGTTCCAAAGATCCAACGTTCGGCCAAACGTTGGAACCCTCTATATGTTTATCTCCTTCTGTTATTTAACTTTTTACAAATCAAATCGTTTTTAAAAAATTAAAATAAGATTAAACTAGTATTTGTGAATATTGTGATATTTTCGTGTAATAAAAGATGATTTGTTTTTTCAGGAGCTTCGTTGGTGATCGGATTAATTATAACCCGTATTTCGATAATAGTCCGTAATTTGAAACGCGTGATGCTTTCCGCCGAGTGGTGTAGAAACATTGCCGTTGAGCTTGGGTTTTTCTTGACGATCACTAGTCACAAAAAGAAGTATCAACTTTTGGATTGTGATCGTGGCAAGAAGAAGGAATCTCGTGATTTCGGTTCGGCAATTAGAAGAAAAACAAAGAGAAAAGCATGTGGCCGTGAGTTTCGGTTGTTCCTAGTCCCAAAAAACCACTACGCGTGTTGGGTGGTCGAGACTAGGGTTGAACATGGGTTTCATAATCACCCAATGATGTTATACCCGGAGGGCCATCGACAAATCTCTCGGTCTCGGTCCCGCCGCCAAGAAGTTAGTTGGAGAACTAACTTCATCCCATGTGAAACCACGAAACATTATGAAAGCCATTGAAGGTGCATTTCCGTCTTTGAAGCCTAACATGAGGCACATATACAATTGCGAGAGATATATTGAGAAGGGAGAGATCGAAGGCGTAAATGCAGCCCAACAGTTTCTTCAACAGCCGTTGAAAGCAAGTATCTTTTTTGGATTCAGTCGGACGAGATGGGTAGGGTGACACATACATTCATTGCACACCCGACGTCCGTGAATTTAGTGCGTACATATCCGCACGTGATTCACATTGATGCAACGTACAAGACAAATAGGTACTTGTATCCTTTGGTGGAGATTGTTGGGGGTGACACCAACCAACAAGAATTTTCTTGTTGCATGGGCATTGTTGCAACATGAGGATGCTCGAGTTATCGCTGGATGTTGGACGAGACTAAAGAACCTCATTGGTAGTGTGGCTCCGAATGCCATTGTCACCGATCGAGATTTGGCTTTGTGCAAATATATCTCGGAGATTTTTCCCACATCCGCACATCTACTTTGCACCCGGCATATCAATCATGATGTGGAGGCCTGGGTAACAAGGAAGTGTGGTGGGAAAAGAAAGATCGGAATTAGCTTCGGACGAGGAAGTTGGGCTAGGGTAATGAAATCCAAAACCGAGGCCGAATATGAAATAAATGTAGCCAACATGATGGAGGAGTGGGGTACAGTTGGGAATACCACATCCATTGATTTTCCTACCTACATCCACGGGACTTGGCTTGTGCACAAAGAGAAGTTTGTGCAATGTTGGACTAACCGAGTAAGACACTTCGGTAACACAACCAACAACAGAGTCGAGAGCTCCCATTCGGCTTTGAAAGCGTGGATTGCTACTCCAACTGAGGCAATCGACACATTGTTTATGCAAGTTGATGCTTTTGTTTTAGGGCAGTTGAAAGAGATAAGGAACTCATTGGAAGCATCGCGGCGTACTCATGGGACTGAATTTGATCCGCCACTATATAGCGCATTGAACGGTATTTGCTCTCAATATTGTTTGGAGCTAATTCGGAAGGAGCTTGGAAGAATAGCGAGCTTGACCGGGATTGGAGTAGATGCGGATGTGTTGTTGAGACTACGCATGGTATTCCATGTGCTTGCCATACTTTTTTCTCCTTGCAATCAGATCAACTCTTATACACTCAGGAGGTTGATGCATTTTGGTGGAGACTAGCTATTGGTGATGGGACAGATTCGGCTGAGATACTATCGGAGTGCGATCAGGACCGTCGGTTCTTCGATACATTAGTGAACGAGGTACATGATAGAGATCCTGCGGTCATGAGATCTATTTCTCGGGTACTCCATTCAGAACTCCACCCTGAACGATATTCCTTTGAGGAGCCTGATGTTAACGTGACGAGTAAGGGTCGTTCTAAGTTGAACAAGGGCATGCGACGGGAAAAAAGTGGGTGGGAGCACGTTATGGGCAAGTCTCCTAAGGGTAAAGGCAAAACTTCTGGGTCGGCTCCTGGTAATAATATATTTAATTGTTTGTTTCGTATAATTGTATTTGCGTATAATTGTAGACATTGAATTAAATTGTTGTATATTAACTTTGCAGAGTGGAGATTCGATATGGAAAATTTTCCATACTTTCATAAACTTCCACTAGCCATCCAACACCACATAGAAGGCCGGCATGATGTAGTTGCCGATGGTAATTGTGGTTTTCGATGCGTAGCGATGCTTTTTGTTCCGGCCAAGAAAATTGGGACATTGTACGCCGATCGCAGTGAGTGAGTTGAATCAAAATGGTCGTCAATTTCATTGGGTCTATGGTCGAGGACCTCAAAGAGGCAATTAGGCGTGTTCGATGGGAAGGTAAAGGTTGTGGGGAGGAACATTACATGGAGGCCATTGCGGACTTGTACCCCATTGCGAACCACTACGGATGCACGATCTTTTTTTCGCTCTTAATGGTCGTATTGATATGTCGACTACAGTTTTCCCACTTGATGTTGGGGGCATGAACGCTTTGCCACAAAGGGAGTTAGCCATAGCTCATCTAGGGAGTTACAAGCATTTTATTCGGCTTCAACTTCGCCGAGGTCATCCGGTCCCTACTATTCCTCAACAATGGGTTTCGAGTTGCTTCTCAAGCCGTTCGTCCTTGGGCAAGTCATTATTCAAAACGGATAGCACAGTGGGATGATTCATCTACCTCAACAACCCCAACAACTACTTCTTAGTTTTACCTCTTGCTAGTTGTACTAATGAACCAATTGTGTTAATTTATGAACCAATTGTGTTGATTTATGAACTAATTGTGTTGATTTATGACCTAATTGTGTTGTTGTATGAACTAAATCACAATATAACTAATTAAATATGCAATTACTCATAATTAACATGCATTAAAGTGTTATGATTTAAAAAGCATACATAAACATTGAGTTCAAATTAATAGCTAAAAGTTGTTTAACATAACTAAAACCCGCTACTCGTTCTCTTCATTCGTATTGTGTAACACTTTGTTCCAATCCTCAATGAGTTGCTCAACATTCGCACGTGCATCATCCCATTCAGATTCGTCCCGATGTTGCATGAATGGACGAGTTGCATTTATCCACCTATTCATCCACTGTTGCATAAAAAAATACTAGATCGTCAATATATTTAATTTTGGTACATTGATACAAATTATGAATCCATTAAAATACATTTACCTGCTCGGTTGCGGTACGATCTGGTATGGGTCGAGCACTACTACCTCCATCATTCAACAAATATGGATGTGAATGTCGCTGATACCAAGACAAGTAGTCAGTGGCGCAAGTGGCCGGTGCAGAACCCTTCTCAAACATCTCAATGTTTACACAATTACCTGTTTGTAAACAAAATAACAATTGTAATATACTAACAATAATAATAAACATAATATTAATAATATATTAATATAATAACAATAATAATAAACATAATATTAATATTATATTAATATACTAACAATAATAATAAACATAATATTAATATTATATTAATATAATTACCTGTCGGGAACGAGAACCAGCCCGATTCACAATGGACAGCAGAAGATTTCACAGAATACTTTCCCTTGCTAGGCCTAGATGCGGACTGCGGAGCAATAATAGGAACAGTACGATGCATACGGCCTAACCGCCGCACACATCGATCGGCATATATGGCTCGATAACTCCCCGATAACGAATGGTGCCCCTATATAATGTTCTCCGAATAGTGTTCGGATCAAAATGATGACCATAAGGCAACCAATCCACCTGTATTACAAAAAAAGCGATTTTATTTAATGAAATACAAGTAAAAAAACAAACTGTTAATAATAGTACATAAATAGTCACTTACATCCTCTGCTGTTAGTGTGTCTAACTGTCTCCTGATAGAACAAAGACGGTCATGAGACCTCGGCTCTGGGTACGCAGTCC
This sequence comes from Beta lomatogona, assembly GCA_947646795.1. Lineage (NCBI taxonomy): Eukaryota > Viridiplantae > Streptophyta > Magnoliopsida > Caryophyllales > Amaranthaceae > Beta > Beta lomatogona. The sequence goes on along the minus strand of CANSNZ010000422.1, from coordinate 37,226 downwards.
AACTCTGCGCTCGTGGAGCTTCCCCACCAATAATATGCTGTGCGCGCGGCCTGAAGCATGGAAAATACTCATAAATCCATGCCTGGAGTAAAGTCAAACAGCCGCTAATCCCGACTGTGGAGGTACGACTAGCCTCACCCAACTGACGATACAAGTACGCAAGTGTAGCCGACCCCCAGGAGAATGTGTGAACGATATCCGGAGACCTGGCCTCAACAATGTCAAAGGGTCTCAACCTCGATCCACTCTTATCTCGGGAACAAACAAGTATCCTAGAATCAACCATATAATACATGACAATTTGTTTCTCCAATGAAGCGAGGTGTCTCCCCATCTCGATAGAATATCAAGAACCCCTTGTGCAAAGAATAGCACCATTCTCCCAAAGTGGACTCCCGAGCTCTGCAATTGTCCTACCGATCGAGTCCGCAACCAAACCCCTAAGAGCAACACTCGGAGTGGTGTCATTCACCGTGCACCCCTCAACCGGAATATGCAATATATGCCACACATCATGCATCGTGATTGTCATCTCCCCAAACGGTAGGTGAAAAGAACTCGTATCGTCGCCACCGCTCGACAAATGCCGAAATCAAGGGCGCATCAATGTGCGTGAACATAGTAAAGGGGATATGGTACAGGGACGTTCTACGAAGACGATCCTCGTATCGGTGGAGGCAACGCCCTAGCCCACGTCCTCAAACGTGCACAAATCCTCTCTCGTGTCGACACTTCGGGAGAATTCTATCCCCCCCTCCCAAATCTCCATAGCTACATGTCCACCAAAACTAGGGATAACGGACCCAACAATAGGTCCTCCCGCAATCGGACTCCGTGACCTTCCAGCTAAGGTCATCGGCATCCTTCCCCTTCCCCTTTCGACTCTCAACAGTCGATAAACTCCCCTCACCGCGTATAAACCGCCCACCCCTACCCTTACGTACATTCCAACGATCACCTACCGTAGGCTCTACACTGGATCTCTCTCAAATTCCCGCATAATTGCATCCCGAACATCATCATCGTAAAGAACATCGTAACCCGCCTCATATGCATCCCTCTCATCCTCATCCCCCTCATCCATCTCCCGATGCTCCCTTGCATCGTACGATCCACCAACCCCTCATCGTGTAACCGAAGCCGACGTCGCGGACCAGTCGGCTTCATCCGCGTCCTCCTAACTGAAGCTGAAACACCACGTGAGTGGGGATGTCGCGGACCTGAATCCTCGTTGTGTATGCGAAACCCGGAAGTGTCTTCCCGGCAAATTGTCGAAACCCCATATGGCTATTCAATACAACAATATTATTTAATAAAATAATTTTTAATAATTCATAATTCAATATATTAACCATACAACAATAATTAATAATAATCAAAACATATTATTTATAATTTTTTACTACCTATAATAATTATTATTTATAATCAAAACATATAACATTCTACAACCTACAATATTAATTATTTATAATCAAAACTTACTATTTCTAATTTTCTACAACCTACAATAATAATAATTAAATTAAAACATACTAAATAATATTATATGAATTATTTTTATAAAATATTCAAAAAAAATATCACTTACATTTCATGAATTAATAAAATAATAACATTTTAAATATGAAAATATAACATAAATAACAAAATTAATAATAACAGAAATTTAAAAGAAAAAAAAAAAATTTGCTGCTTCCATAGAAGCAACGTTTGGCTTGCCCGTTGCTTCCATGGAAGCAACGGGCAAGCCAGACGTTGGCTATTTTTTTTTAAAAAAATTACCTGCGATGCTTCCGCCTCTGCTGCCGCCATCTCCGCCGCTGCCGCCGCCTCCTCTACCGCTTCTTGCCGGCGTCTTGCCTCTATAGCCCTAGCAACTGCATCCTCCGTTTGACGCTTAAGTACAATTTTCTTTCGTGGCCTTGAATCTTCCGACATTTTTTGAGTTTAAATGGTGGTGGTGGTGGTGGTGGTGGTGGTGGTTGTGGTTGTGTGAAGAAAGATGTTTGTTGAAGAAAGATGAGAGGGATGGTGATGGTGATGAATCTGATGGGGTGAATATGAGAGAGAAAGATGGTAGGTGGTGTTAAAAGGGGAGTAAAAAACAAAAAGTAAATTAAGGGTATAATGGTCCAATAATATAATACTTGGGGCGATTTTAAGTACTTTAGGGGCGATGTTTAACAATCCCCCTTTTCCATTATCATTTTGCTGCTTTTGTCAAGTGTTGAACCTGCTTGTTTCCTTGGGAACACCTTTGATGGGACTGAATTCTCCATGAGACGTATTCTAGGTAAGTTTTGATGTTGGGTCGATACATTTGATGGGGTACTGTCACCGTCAAATAGTTGCCTCTTTTCTTAGGTCTATGACGTTGACGGGTTTGATTGGTGCTGTGCGATTTTGATACATGGTACATACGCTAGCTATATATATAGTTGTGAACTTGTGATAGTAGCACTAATGGCGATTGTAGTTCAGGGGTGATCCCATTACATAGAGTAATATAATAGCCTACGTAGGACTTGAACCTACATCCTCCATGCAATTGCATGGTGCTCTGCCTATTGAGCTAGTAGACGTTTTGGATTAGGAATATAGGAGCATAAGCTACAATGTAAAGCGGTAACCACCTAAGTAGTAGTACAGAACCAAATACTACCAATTGATTCTAAAACAACCTGTTAAGTCTCACAAATTGAAACCCATTCCAAGAACATTGAAACATCGTCCACTCAACACAAATGAACCACCAAATTCATGCAAAGTAATAAACAAGAAGGAAGCAGTGGTTATCTAAAAAAACTGGAAACAAGAGCAGCTCTTAAGCTCATGTAAAGTAGCCCCTTGTTCTTTTTTTCCTCTTCAAATAGGCAGAGAACTTGGATGTACTTATTCAAAAAATAGGGGTGATTCCCCAACTGTGTGTTTTTATCTCAAGCTTGTCAACAAACCTGCTACAACAATAAGACTACAAAATATATCACATGATCGGATATGTGATATGGGCTTGTTAACGTCACTGGAACTCATAACAGGTGATTCTAAAGGTACCTTGATTCTAAAGCTACTGTCAGGTGATTCTAAAGATACCCCGATTCTAAAGGTACTTGTCGATGATTCTAAAAGGGGGTTAAGGTGATTCTAAGCGTACGCTAAGGTGAAAATGACAACCAGACGAAGGTGGAAGCGAATCAGCCCAGATTGAGGAGGGTTCTTTTGTTTTGTGAGAATTGACTTCTTGTCAGTTTTGAGCTCTCTTCCTCTAGAGCATGTGTTTGAAATTTTTTGTTTGTGATCTATTTGAACTGACGAAGAGAACAGCTTACCAGCAAGGTCGGGGCTGACTGAGAGGGACACATTGTCGATTGAGGAGGGAGGCTTACAAAAGGATGGAAAGTTGCTGTTGTTGAAACAGAGCTTGGACATTGAAGTGCGGGAAGCGAGAATCACCCCTTGTAACTAACAGAATCACCCCTCGTACCTAACTAAATCACCCCCCCAGGTAGCAAAACCACCCCTCGTAAATAACAGAATCACCCCCGGTGGGGTTTTCATCAAATGGCTTCACAAGCAAAAGAATCGGAATCTCATACTTTGAGGCAAACTCATGGTCACGTGTATCATGTGCAGGTACAGCCATTATAGCTCTAGTACCATAGCTGCAAGAACAACCAGAAGTAATAATATAGCCAATAAACAGTACCATGTGAAGCAGATACATGTAAGCAGCCAGTAGAGCACAAGGGAAAGCCCAACATAAATCATGTCATGTGTATGACTCAGGCACTAGAATTGAGAAACACAAAAATAAAGAAAGTTTAATACAATCAGGCTAGGCATCTACACAACGGAACAGTAATAACAATGACAACCAGGCGAAAATCCATTATCATCTGATATACAAGTGAATCTGTACTTGAATGCTAAAGCTGTAGTATATGCAGAGTCTATGGAAGAATGCTGAACCAAAAAGTATCAAGAAACACACCTTCCTAGAACATAATCTGCCACCCAAATGGGAACAGGTGCTCTATTAGCTAGATTATTTGCATAACAGCCAGTAAAGACCGTGAAATAAGTTTATCCTACTAGTACTTGTTTGATGAGAAGATTACTTTTAGACTCAAGAACTAAAGGTCAATCCATGAATTGATGTGCTACTGTGTTAGTTTCTCCAATACCAAAGAATTCTTTGCTGATCGATTTGCTTCTCCTGGAACCTATCACTAACTATACGACACACATATCCACAGCTTCATCAAGCTTTAATTAAAACTAGATAGGCTAGGTTGGAGCTGATTGAGAGCGAACTTGGACATTGAAGTGAGGGAAGCGAGAATCACTTCCTGTAACTAACAGAATCACTTCCTGTAACAAATAGAATCAGCCCCCCCTAGTTAGCAAAATCACCCCCTGTAATCACCCCTCGACATTGTCCAAAGTAACTCAAAAAGTACAATACTTAAACCATAAAATGGATGACTCACACTGAAATAATCACCCCTCGTAACTGAGAGAAATCGCATCAATCTACATTATAGAATCACCTCACCACATCAATAAAATCACCCTTTCAGTACAATGGAATAACCCCACCACATCCATAAAATCACCCTTTCTGTACAATAGAATCACCCCACCACATCAATAAATTCACCCTTTCAGTACAATCGAATCACCCCACCACAAAAATAAAATCACCCTTTCAGTATTATGGAATCACCCTACCACATCAATAAAAATCACCCTTTCAGATCAAGGTGACAGCGGATCATGAATTTGTTCATCTGTTTCACCACCTTCGACTAGTTCAGTGTACGTTTTGTATTAACACTTAACTAATTTGGAAGGTTACTTTATTTACCAAAAAAAAAAAAAAAAGAGTGACTAAGTGATGTAATGTAGGCGAAATTTAATTTTAGGTCTTGAATACTTCCTCCGTCCCAAAATATAGTTTCGTTTCTTTTTACACAGTCTCCAATACGTACATTTGACCTATTATATCTTCTATTTCGTATTAGTAAAAAATATAAAAAATTGATATCATGAATGTACACGTTGAGACGAATCTAACAATACTCCACTTGAATATGTTTTCTTGTATATATTAATGAGAATATTTGGTCAAAGATTTTAAAGTTTGACTCCCAAAATAGAAACAGGAACTATATTTTGGGACGGAGGGACTACCATTTACACAAGACTTTCTCAATTAAGTTACAATTTACTCCCTCTGTATTTTTTTATCTTTCTCACTTAGAATCTTGATACTATTCACAATTAGATATAATATATAAGAAAAAAATATAGTCATGTGGGGTTTGTTTGATTTGTCTCAATGAGTACTTTATAAATATTCAATTATTATAATTTTTACTAATATGTAATGAAAGATATTTAATGTAGAATAAGTGCATTTAGCAAACGTGCAAAGTCAAACTAAAAAAAATAAAAAAAATAGAGAGGGAGTAGATGATAGTGTTTACTGTTTACTAAACCTAATCAAACACCGGGCCGAGTTCGGGCCGGGCCGCGCAAAAAAAAAGTGCCCATCTTGCGGGCCGGGCCGGGCCCAAATCCGGGCCAAAAATATGTGTCCAAAGCCCGGTATTTCGGGCCGGGCCAAGCGGGCTTTTGCGGGCCAAAACGGGTCGGGCCCAAAATTTAGGCTAAAAAGTGTTTTTTTGCTTGACCAAAGCCCGCCCAAAAAAAAATTTTGACCGGGTCGGGGCCAGGCCCGTCCGGCCCGCGGGCCCAAAAAAACTGCCCAAACCCGCCCAAAAACCGGGCCGGGCCGGGCCGGGCTGGAGTTGATCAGGTATACTGTTTACTAAGTATTGTCGTAATTGGCCGATGCATATAATTATCGTACAATACCAAAAAGAATTCGATGTCTTTATTCTGTTGTAGTCGGTGAGACCATTAATTCCATTGACTCTTTTCTGAGAGATGATACACATAAACAAGGTTTATGTGGGGACCATATACACCACCAATTAAATTGTGCCACCTCAGCTAAGCCAAAAAAATGGGAGGGAAAATGGAGAAGCTTTGGTGGGGGGAATTTTCAGCATTTGGAGCCAAGAGGGAGAGTTGGGCGGGAGTTTTGGAGCCAAAATTTCATCTCTTCACCAAAAAAAATTTCCCTCTCTAGTAAATTTAGAAAAGTTATTGAACTTTACAGTAATAACTTTTGTTCTAAGTTCATCTTCATCCATTACCAAGCTAAGCCCTTAAAACCGATGAGTTTTCCGGCCAAAAAAATTTTCCGACGAGCAACGTTTTACCCCATTAAAGAAGCCAAGGGTTCCTTCAAATCATTGTCGTGCATTAAAGGTGGGAATTATAAAAACTCCATATATTTCAGGTTGGGCTGATAAGTTGAAATTAGTTATGAAACTCTCTCATGGCAGATTTCACAAAATCCATCGCATAAGTCTCCTTCAACTCTCTCCTCTTCACGCATCTCCTCTTCTACCAATTTTGACAGAACTTCCACCCACCATGGCTGGTGTTCATCGCGGCCCATGATCTTCTCTCTCCTCTGCTTCTGCGGTGCTGCTGTTGCCGCCTGTGTTATGGTTTTCCGCCGGCGAGCCACTGCATAGTTGGTGTTGCTTACGCCGTCGCTGCTGGTGGCTCGAATCACCACCGATGTTGCAGCGTTTTCTCTCTCCTCTGCTCTGTTTTGTTGCTGCTGTATGTTGTTGTTGCTGCTCCTTATTCGTAGCACCTTTTTCTTTTCTTTTTTTTCTTCTTTAGTTCTGTTTTGTTTTTCTAGATTTGTTTATGTTTCTGAATTTTCCTTTTTTTCGTTTATTTTTTATTTTTTGTTATTAGTTCTGTTTTTGTTTTTAAATATATTTTTGTAGTTAGGATTTGTAAAATATCATTGTTATTGAATATATGAAGTTGTTTTATATATTCTTTATAAGTAGTGTTTGTAAAATATAATGTCTTTATAGTAATTATCCGATGATAATACGACGAACATTCCGGATACAAAGTTCGAGTTCTAATTCCACATGAACGAAATTTTCCAGCTAAAAAGTCTGGTAGTGCATCGGTTAGGAATTAGGATAGAGAATATGTTTGAATGAGAAAAGGGAAATTTTCTGATGTGAGATAATTGTGAGGCGAGAGAAAAAATTAATTATGGTAAGGCTAATTTAATGTGTTTAATACATTTATATTCATAAAGATTCTATTTATAACTTTTTGTTACTAATTAAATAGTTAAAATAAAACAATAATTTATTTCTATATATGTCTTTATTATAAATAATTAGTTTTATTTAAAAAAAGTTACATAGATCACCAATTATATATACAATTTAGGTGAATATCGTTTAAAAGTGATCAACACCACTATTATGAATTTTTTTTCGGGGGTGATACTGATTACGTTTGTAAGGAGGGCGAGACTCATTGAATTCAATAAATGTAGTAGTATTACTTTTGTTCATATTTATATATAATTAGTTAAATCCAGTAAATTTGATCAAATAGTTTTCGTTCATATTCACATAAAGATTAGTAGTATACAATTAAACAATAACAATAGCGATCAAACTCCGATCTAGCAAGTTTGTTAGGAAGGACAGACTGATTAAATTCAATCTTATAGTTGTCGTTCACATTCATATACAATTAATTAATAATAATATTTTTGCTTTCACTCAATAAGAGTCATCAATATCCGATAAAACAAGATTGTTACTTTAGCAAGACTAATTAAATTCAATCTTATATTTCTCGTTCATATTTATGTACAATAAGTCCATAACTAGTTTTATTCACATTGAACAATGAGTGATTAGTCTCCGATCTAAATAATAATTTAGGAGAGCGAGACTAATTAAGTTGCATAAGTTCAATTTAATAATAATTTAAATAATAATTTTTTTTTGAGGAAATAGAACTTATTAATATTAATGTGTGTTTAATTTCATGTTCAGATTAAGAACTATTATTATAAGTAATGTGAGTTAGTAATTGACATTGAATCATAAGTTCATTTTCAGTAACATAATATGTATTTTAAATGTTAATCAAGAATTATTATTAGTAGTAGTGTGTGTCAGTAATTGACATTTATAATTGGAAGCATAAGTTTATTTTTAGTAATGTAAGTAATTGACATTTATAATTGGAATCATAAGTTTATTTTTGGTAGCATAATATGTATTTTAAAATGTTTTTTATGGCCTGATAAAGGAAGGCAAAAAAACGTTTCGTACAACTTCATTGTTGTGAAGGTTATGTTATGTCGGGTTTTCAATGTTTGAACGACTTATATTTCAAATATTTTTCGTTCATAATCATATACAATTAATTTATAACAATATTGCTTTCACTCAACAAGTGTCATCAATTTCCAATAAAACGAGATTGTTACTTTAGCTAGAATAACTCAATTAAATCTTATAGTTCTCGTTCATATTCATATATAATAAGTCAATCGATAGTTTTATTCACATTGAACAAACTAGTCTTGTTGTCATGTTCATATATACTATTAGACAAGTGTGTGCTTATTATTAGGAACCAAAGTAAAATTTTTTTTTTTAGGAAATAGAACTTATTATTATTAATGTGTGTTTAATTTCATGTTAAGATTAAGAACTATTATTATTAGTATTTTTGCATCTATTCATAATCAACTTTGTCCTCCAATGTTTTTTAGGAAATTAAGTACAAAAACTAGGACCAAGATGTTGAATTAAAAAAATTCACAATTTATTGTGGGAAAATTAAAATATAGAGAGAGTAAGAAATTTAAAATGAAAAAAATTTATATGATAGAAAAACAGAGGTCGAAAAAGTTATCCTACAACTACAAATATTTTTCCATGCCCAAATATTGTGATACGAAAGAAAATATTATGTTAGTACTAAAAATAGTGTGATTCCAAAGCAAATAATATGTTACTACTAAAAATGCTGTTATACTAAAAAAATTATTATGTTAGTACTTTTAATCCGAAATCCCAAATCCGATGACAAAACGAAAAAAATTTCGGCTACAAAGGCCCAGATCTAATTCCGACAAGACTTCCGATGATAATACAACGAACATTCCGGCTACAAATCCGAGTTCTATTATCGGCAAAAACAAAATTTTCCGGCAAGAACAAAATTTGTCGGCTAAGAATTCCAGTGGTGCATCAGTTAGTAGAGAGAATATGTTTGAAAGAGGAACGGGTAATTTTCTGAGGTGAGAGAATTTTGAGGAGAGAGAAAAAATTCAAGTACTAAAAATAGTGTGATTCGAAAGCAAATACTATGTTACTACTAAAAATTTGTGTGATACTAAAAAAATTATTATGTTACTACTTTCAATCTGAAATCCCAAATCCGATGACAACGAAAAAAATTCTTGTTACAATGGCCCAGATCTAGTTACGGCAAGACTTCCGATGATAATACAACGAACATTCTGGCTACAAAGTTCGAGTTCTATTTCCGGCAAGAACAAAATTTTTCGGCTAAGAATTCCGGTGGTGCATCGGTTAGTAGAGGGAATATGTTTGAAAGAGGAAAGGGTAATTTTCTGAGGTGAGAGAATTGTGAGGAGAGAGAAAAAAAATCAAAGGGGTTAAGTCCTTAGGACCCACAACAAATTTGAGATTCAAAACCAAATTTTCAGATTTGGTTTGAAATTCAAATGAAAATTTCAACTTAGTGGAATTTGGACCCCGCTTCTTCTAGCCAATGAAATCACTTACGTATGTGGTCTAAATTATTTGGGCTAATTTAATGTGTTTAATAAATTTATAACCATACAGATTCTATTTATAACTTTTTGTTACTAATTAAATACTTAACTTATAACTTATTTCTATATATGTCTTTATAATAACTAATTAGTTTATCTTTAAAAAAAGTTACATACGTCACCAATTTATATATACAGTTTAGGTGAATATCGTTTAAAAGTGATCGACACAACTATTGTGAAATTTTGTTATGGGGGCGAGATTGATTAAGTTTGAAAGGAGGGCGAGACTCATTGAATTCAAAAAAATTAGTATTATTATTTTTGTTCATATTTATATATAATTAGCTAAATCCAATAACTTTGATCAAATAGTTTTCGTTGGTGTTCACATAAGCATTAGTCGTATACAATTAAACAATAACAATAGAGATCAAGCTCCGATCTAGCGAGTTTGTTAGGAAGGGTAGACTGATTAAACTCAATCTTATAGTTTTCGTTCATATTCATGTACAATCAATTAATAATAATATTATTGCTTTCACTCAATAAGAGTCATTAATATCTGATAAAACAAGATTGCTACTTTAGCACGACTAATGAAATTCAATCTTATATTTCTCGTTCATATTTATGTACAATAAGTCCATAACTAGTAAATCTTATATTTCTCGTTCATATTCACATTGAACAATGAGTGATCAATCTCCGATCTAAATAATATCTTAGGAGAGTGAGACTAATTAAGTTGCATAAGTTCAATCTTACAGTTCTCATTCATATTCACATACAGTTAGACAATACATAACACTATTGATTTCACATTGAACAATAGTGATCAATCTCCGATTTAATGATTGTTTTAGGAGGGCAAGACTCGTTCATGAATTCAATAAATGTAGTATTATTATTTTCGTTCATATTTATATACAATTAGTTAAATCCAATAAATTTGATCAAATAGTTTTCGTTCGTATTCACATAACCATTAGTCGTATACGATTAAACAATAACAAGAGTGATCAAGCTCCGATCAAACGAGTTTGTTAGGAAGGGTAGAGTGATTAAATTCAATCTTATAGTTTTCGTCATAATCATATACAATTAATTAATAACAATATTGCTTTCACTCATCAACAAGAGTCATCAATTTCCAATAAAACGAGATTGTTACTTTAGCTAGAATAACTCAATTAAATCTTATAGTTCTCGTTCATATTCATATATAATAAGTCAATAGATAGTTTTATTCACATTGAACAAACTAGTCTTGTTGTCATGTTCATATGTACTATTACACAAGTGTGTGCTTATTATTAGGAACCAAAGATAAATTATTTTTTTTAGGAAATAGAACTTATTATTATTAATGTGTGTTTAATTTCATGTTAAGATTAAGAACTATTATTATTAGTATTTTTGCATCTATTCATAATCAACTTTGTCCTCCAATGTTTTTTAGGAAATTAAGTACAAAAACTAGGACCAAGATGTTGGATTAAAAAAATTCACAATTTATTGTGGGAAAATAAAAATATAGAGAGAGTAAGAAATTTAAAATGAAAAAAATTTATATGATAGAAAAACAGAGGTCGAAAAAGCTAATTTTCAGTAACATAATATGTATTTTAAATGTTTATCAAGAATTATTATTAGTAGTAGTGTGTGCCTGTAATTGACATTTATAATTGGAATCATAAGTTTATTTTTAGTAACATAATATATTTTTTAAAATGTTTATCAAGAATTATTATTCTTAATAACGTGTGTTGGTAACTGACATTTATAATTGAAATTATAAGTTTATTTTTGGTAGCATAATATGTATTTTAAAATGTTTATTAGGGCCTGATAAAGGAAGGCAAAAAAAAACGTTTCCTACAACTTCATTGTTGTGAAGGTCATGTTATGTCAGGTTTCCAATGTTTTAACGACTTATATTTCAAATATTTTGTATCTAAATAATAGTTATCAATAAACAATAGGTGTATTTTTGCATCTGTTCATAACCAACTTTGTCCTCGAATGTTTTTTAGGATATTAAGTACAAAAACTAGGACCAAGATGTTGAATTAAAAAAATTCACAATTTATTGTGGGAAAATTAAAATATAGAGAAAGTAAGAAATTTAAAATCAAAAAAAATTTATATGATAGAAAAACAGAGTTCGAAAAAGTTATCCTACAACTACAAATATTTTTCCATGCCCAAATATTGTGATACGAAAGAAAATATTAAGTTAGTACTAAAAATAGTGTGATACCAAAGAAAATACTATGTTACTACTACAAATACTGTGATACTAAAAATGAAAAGGGTTACTCTTTGCCTCACCTAAGTAGTGTTTAGGTTCCACATAATGTGGAAAGTTTTTTTTTTAAATATGAATGATACTATATATAATCTTTACTTTTCTTTATAATTAATCTTCAATAAATATATTTTTTGGGCGCTTATAAATATGTTGGTACCCCCTAACATCTTGGTTCAATTGTTAGTCGCTAAACATATTAAGCCTCGCCTCCACGTCAGTGTAAGAGTTTCAATTTGGACTAATTTAATGTGTTTAATAAATTTATAGCCATAAAGATTCTATTTATAACTTTTTGTTACTAATTAAATAGTTAAAATAAAAAACAATAACTTAATTCTATATATGCATTTATTATAATTAATTAGTTTTATAAAAAAAGTTACATACATTACCAATAATATATACAATTAGGTTAATATCGTTTAAAAGTGAGCAACTTCACTATTATAAATTTTTGTTACGGGGGCGAGACTGATTATGTTTGTAAGGAGGGCGAGACTCATTCAATTCAATAAATGTAGTATTATTATTTTTGTCATATTTATATACAATTAGTTAAATCCAATAAACGTGATCAAATAGTTTTCTTTCGTATTCACATAAGCATTAGTCGTACATAATTAAAAAATAACAAGAGTGATCAAGCACCGATCAAGGAGTTTGTTAAGAAGGGTAAACTGATTAAATTCAATCTTATAGTTTTCGTTCATATTCATATACAATTAAACAAGACCAATATTGGTTTCACTCAACAAGAGTCATGAATCTCCGATAAACTGAACTGTTTGGATATAACCATAACTGTTGTAAACTGAACTTATATAAACTGAACTGTTTGGATATAACCATAACTAAACTGTTGAACTGAATTGACACCTTTAGTTAAGGGTGGAAGTGCGGTGTACAATTTGGACTTGGGTCTAGTCCAATCCAATATGAACAAAATTTGGATTTCAAATTTCTAATCCGAACAAAATTTGGATATTCTTTCATATTTATAAAATTTTGTTATGGGGGAGAGACTGATTAAGTTTGTAAGGAGCGCGAGACTCATTGAATTCAATAAATGTAGTATTATTAATTTCTTTCGTATTCGCATAAGCATTAGTCGTATATAATTAAAAAATAACAAGAGCAATCAAACTCCGATCAATGAGTTTGTTAGGAAAGGTAAACTAATTAAATTCAATCTTATAGTTAAAAAAAGTGACTTACATCACCAATTATATATACAATTTAGGTGAATATCGTTTAAAAGTGAACAATACCACTATTATAAATTTTTGTTACGGGGGCGAGACTCATTCAATTCAATAAATGTAGTATTATTATTTTCGTTCATATGTATATACAATTAGTTAAATCCAATATATGTGATGAAATAGTTTTCGTTCGTATTCACATAAGCATTAGTCGTATATAATTAAAAAATAACAAGAGTGATCAAGCTCCGATCAAACGAGTTTGTTAGGAAGGGTAGACTGATTAAATTCAATCTTGTAGTTTCCGTTCATATTCATATACAATTAATTAATAACAATCTTGCTTTCACTCAACACGAGTCATCAATTTCCAATAAAACGAGATTGTTACTTTAGCGAGAAAAACTCAATTAAATCTTATAATTGTCGTTCATATTCATGTATAATAAGTCAATAGATAGTTTTATTCACATTGAACAAACTAGTCTTGTTGTCATGTTCATATGTACAATTAGACAAGTGTGTGCTTATTATTAGGAACCAAAGTTAATTTTTTTTTAGGAAATAGAACTTATTATTATTAATGTGTGTTTAATTTCATGTTAAGATTAAGAACTATTATTATTAGTAATGTGAGTTAGTAATTGACATTGAATCATAAGTTTATTTTCGGTAACCTAATATGTATTTTAAATGTTTATCAAGAATTATTATTAATAGTAATGTGTGTCAGTATTTGACATTTATAATTGGAATCATAAATTTATTTTCAGTAATATAATTTGTATTTAAATGTTTTCCAAGAATTATTATTCTTAACAACGTGTGTTGGTAACTGACATTTATAATTGGAATTATAAGTTTATTTTTGGTAGCATAATATGTATTTTAAAATGTTTATTATGGCCTGATAAAGGAAGGCAAAAAAACGCTTTGTACAACTTCATTGTTGTGAAGCTTATGTTATATCAGGTTTCCAATGTTTGAACGACTTATATTTCAAATATTTTGTATCTAAATAATAGTTATCAATAAACAATAGGTGTATTTTTGCATCTATTCATAATCAACTTTATCCTCCAATGTTTTTTAGGAAATTAAGTAAAAAAACTAGGACCAAGATGTTGAATTTAAAAAATTCACAATTTGTTGTGGGAAAATTAAAATATAGAGATAGTAAGAAATTTAAAATGAAAAAAATTTATATGATAGAAAAACAGAGGTCGAAAAAGTTATCATACAACTACATATATTTTTCCATGCACAAATATTGTGATATAAAAGAAAATATTATGATAGTACTAAAAATAGTGTGATTCGAAAGCAAATACTAAAAGTTTCCGGCAAGAACAAATTTTTTTCGGCTAAGAATTCCGGTGGTGCATCGGTTAGTAAAGAGAATATGTTTGAAAGAGGAAAGAGTGATTTTCTGAGGTGAAAGAATTGTGAGGAGAGAGAAAAAATTCAAGTACTAAAAATAGTGTGATTCGAAAGCAAATATTATGTTACTACTACAAATACTGTGATACTAAAAAAAGTATTATGTTACTACTTTCAAAACTGAAATCCCAAATCTGATGACAAAACGAAAAAATTTCCGGCTACAAAGGCCCAGATATAATTCCGGCAAGACTTCCGATGATAATACAACGAACATTCCGGCTACAAAGTCCGAGTTCTAATTCCGGCAAGAAAAAAATTTCCGGCAAGAACAAAATTTTCCGGCTAAGAATTCCGGTGGTGCATTGGTTAGTAGAGAGAATATGTTTGAAAGAGGAAAGGGTAATTTTTTGAGGTGAGAGAATTGTGAGGAGAGAGAAAAAATTCAAAGGGTTAGGTCATTGGGACCCACAACAAATTTGAAATTTAAAATCAAATTTTCAGATTTTGGATTGAAATTTAAATGAAAATTTCAACTTAGTGGAATTTAGACCCCACTTATTCTAGCCAATGAAATCACTTGTGTATGTGGTCCCCACATAAACCTTGTTTATGTGTAGCCTTTCTCCTCTTTTCTTTCACTAAATTGATACTATATTCTATCAGAGTGATTGATACACAACAATTTTTGTCGTTTTCCCAGTCATCCAAATACGTCAATATTTATTTTTACGATGTTTAGTCAATTTAATGAGACTATTATTGGAAATTCGTGGTTTCCGCTTTTAGTTGGTTTATAACATGTTTTGTAGATCCAAAAAATTTAGGTTCGATCACATCAAGGACAAATTAGAAAATTTAAACTGGATCAAACTATTTCCTTTTATTACGTTTACTCATTTAGTAATATGTTAATATAAAATTTATTATACACCTGGATATACCATGAGCATAATACACCCAAGACTATTTTTTTTGCTCATTACTCATTTGAAATCATGCAAATGAGCAATATATACTAAAAATGAGAGTTTCAAATGAGTAAATGAGCATAAATTAGTTTATATACTAAAAATGAGAGTTTCAAATGAGTAAATGAGCATAAATTAGTTTTGGGTGTATCATCAATCATGCACATAATACACCCAGGTGTACGATGAATGAACTCAGTTTCATATTAGTGAGCATTATTATTAGATTTCCAAAATATGCACAACCAAACGAAGAAATAAGATCTCATATAATTGTTCTAATAGATTAGCAATATGGTTAGATCAAATCAGAAAGATTTGCAAACTATGTTTCGGTAAGTTCAAACCACATCATCTTATTATAGGTGAAAAGATTATCGCCAATATACTTTCCGAATTTAAATATCTAACAATCAGGTATTCAACCATTATTCTATAATATATTATCTCCATCTTAAATTTAATTGCAACATATCGTTTTGGCATAAAATTTACAATAATGATGGAATAGAGAGACAAAAGTGAGCAGGTATGAGTTGTGATCGTATGAGTCATATCTAATTATAGAGGAAAAATAGTCTTTGTAAAAATTGGCAAAAAATGTGTGGCAAATAAAGTACAACAATAGAAGAATATAACTATACCCATAAAATAAAAAAAGATTAAAATTGTAGCACACTTTAATGCAATTGGAGAAAGTGTATATAAAGTTACACGAGTGTCTAACTGGATTTTTTTTATTCTTTAATGAGGACATAAGGTGTAGTCTATTACTCGCTTCATTTATTTTTAATTTATGCACTTTATTTTAGATCGTTTCTTTATAATTTACACATTATAATCTTACCATTTTTTAATATGGGGTCATAATTTTTGGGTTTGCTAAACAACGCCCTAGAATTTCCTATTAACGCCATAAATACAGTATTTTTATACTGTATTTATATACATCCAATTCTTTTCTCTCTCCTCCCCTCGACTCACTTCCCTAACCCCTCCTCCTCCAATTTCGAAAGACGACACCACCACCACAACCACCACCATCACCATCTTCTTCTCGACGGCACCACCACCACCACCGTACACCGACACACCACCACCACCGTACACCGACACACCACCACCACCGTACACCGACAAATCATCACCACCACCCCTTCTCTCCTCTTTTTTTTCTTTTTTTTTTTTTTTTTTTAAAAAAGGCAAAGCTGGGCGGGCGCCTAATTTAGGTGCCTGCACCATTGGCTATTTTCTATTTGTTTCCTATTTTTACTCTAACTGCTTTACTGTAAACGTGACATAAGTTGTGCCCAAGAAGTTGACTACTTCTTCCCCAAGTTTCTCCCAACTAACTGATCATGGGTTAGTGGAGAAATAAGTGGAAGTGGTGCTCAAGTTTTGAGCGTACTATAAATAAGAGGCTTATGTATTCTTTTTTAAGTTGTCCGACCGGTGTCTTTCCATAGTATCTGACTTATGTCATTCCATAAGGTCTTGCTTAATGAATAAAGTTACAGTAAGAATTATATTTTCTATTCCTTGTTTTGAGTCAGTTCCTGTGAGTTCCAAGTTACTACGAGTGCCATGTTCCTTTACAGTTATTCAGTTTCTATATACTAGGGTTAATCCAAATTATCAAGCGTATGTATTTGAGTTTGTGGTTAAAGGGTTTGAATGAACTCTTGTAATGGGAACTTGGTAAAGGGTTTGAGTGAATTCTTGTATCAAGTTCGAGTGAGGAACTTGGGTAAGTTCTTATTGTTTATGCGTAGACTTGGGGTGAAGTCTATCCAGGGGTAAAGGGTTTGAGTAAACCTGTTGTAAAGAGTTGTGGGAACTCTTAAGGGGCTTAGAGTTAAGTCTAGAGTGTTAAAGTTCTTAGTGGAACTTGTAAGAGAGTTGGAGTTCTGAGTGGAACTTGCGCATGTAATAGGTTGTAACAAAGGAGGTTCCCTATTATAGTGAAGAGTTTAAATCCTGAGGAGGTCGTGGTTTTTCTTCTTGTATTGGGACAAGAAGTTTCCACGTAAAAATCTCTCTTGCACTTTGAGTTCCTTATTACTTATGTTTTAAATTCCGCATTATTTGGCAATAAGTTCCACACTACAATTCACCCCCCCTCTTGTACGTGTTCCATTGAAGTATCAATTGGTATCAGAGCCGGAACTTGTTGATAAGCAGGCAACCCTGCTGAGTGAAGTTCCTGCAAGAAGAAGGAACCCGTACGAGAAAGGAACTCCACCCTACGTTATTCAAAGGAACAGGTGGAAGCTGACTTTTTATCATCAATTTAAATTCACTCAAGGATTATCAACCACCCCTTTGATGTAAGTATCTCTTCATTGAGATATTCTTTATACTCATATATTAAATTGGAACTTGTTCCTTAGAGTATTTCGAGTAAAAGGGTTTTATTTGGCTTTGATGTTTTTATAGCAATTTTGGATAACTTTAAAATTGTTTTTGAAAAACAAAATTAAGATTTCCAAATTGTTTTTTAAATATCAAAGAATCAGTATACTAGAAATGTTTCAAGGAACTATTCGTATTGGAACAATGCATATTGTCACTCTTGGAACTTAGTTTCCCTACAAAAGGAAACTTTATTCTTTAGGCAGTGGAATATATGTCTATTTCATTTATTTGCCAAAGAAGTGTTTTTCCATGCATATTGAGTTTATTGAATATTTATTATATGTATGCATGTTGATTTTTACTAAGTAGAGATAGTTATATAGATTTGTTTTGGTTGGAAAAGAGAAGTTATTTAACAAGTTTATATATATTATCTTCTCTTTATATGTTGTGCAGGTTATTAATGTTTATTTTGTAGGTTTGATAATTGAGGTAACTAAATATCAAATGCATAAATATTAGTTTTGGATCAAGGAACTCAAACTTTGATTTGGTGAAATCAATAGTGTTCCAAGAACGAGTAAATGGTACAGGAACAATTCAAAATTTGGAAAGAGTTCCTAATTCTTTTGAAACTTATCTCGGTTCAAAGGAACAAAGCAGAAGTTCCTATTTTCACATGAGATTATTTTTTTTTGGAACTTTATGCTTATTCTTTTTATGCTGTATTTTTATTTACCTCTCTTTTGACTAACCTACTAACATTTAAATACACAAAGTATTTCTTTTTGGGTTTGTTTTACAAATTATATTTTTTAGTTTATGTCAACCCAAAATGAAGGAACAAGTTCATATTCTTCCATCGAAGGAACGAACAGATTGGGAACAAGTTCCCGAAATTAAAAAGAGAGCTCCAGAGATTATTTCTTTCGGATGAACAGAAGATTCATATGATGGCCGGCAATGCCTAGGAACTTAATTCCAGTTCCAGATGAGTTTGAAGATGTATGCAGGAACAAGGTATTCATTATAGGGTGAATATAATGAATGAAACTTTGGAGGACATGGCAGAATACTATTTGCTAGTGTTTTCCAAAGGAACAAGTAAGAAAAAGCAAGCGAGATCACTTGCTAAATCATCAACAAAGGAATGATTAGAAGATGATCAACAAGACATCCTATGAGATCTTCAAAGGAGAAACCACTTGGTATTTTGTACTTAAACGTTTTATTCTAAGTGTTTTGGTACTTAATAGTAAGCGAGAATCATTTAAGGAACTTTGAAAATAGAAGCGATGAGGTTGTGTCGAACGCAGCTCTAATTGTTAGAAACACGTAGTTTTAGCAAAATGATATATATATATATATATATATATATATATATATATATATATATATATATATATATATATATATATATAATGTGTTATTAAGAGTTGACGTATTTGTTATGAGACTAACTTGTTTTTTCCCTGTAAACAGGTTAAAGATGTTTTTTAATTTTTTATGTTGAACTCACAAGTTCCTATAGAGATAGAGTTCCAACATATAATATGTCACTCTCAAAAGCAACAATAGCCAGCTATATGACCTCATGGAGAAGAGCTTAAAAAGTGAAGATTAAGTTCAAGTTCATAAAATAAAAAGTTCAACTCAATGAATATGTGGAAGCGAGTTCCTATCATATTAGTAGAAACAGACAGTTCCAATAACCAAGTTCCTTGATTCTAACTGGAACATAAGAACTATTCCTACGACTCATTCACAGAGACATCGGCAAAGGAACTCTATACAGTTAGTTGTTGAGGGGAACAACTAAACAAATGTATTGACTTTGAGAAAACTTGTATTCATGTAGCTAGGTCATAAAATAACTGTACATTATTTTCTCTTGTTGCTTACATGGGATTTAAGTTGTTCTAAATAGATTTTCAATGCGTTCAAAATAAATTTTATTGTTGGAAATCTATGAGGAACAACATCAAGTTTCTTCTTAAAAAATAATTTCAAAATTAACAATAATTCATGTTTTCAAGAGGAATTGACTTAGTAGTTGTACCTTGTTATATGGATAATATTTTTGGTACAACTAACTATTTTATGCAAGGGTTTTTGCTAACCTTATAAGCAAATGTATACGTGAGCATGATAAGGGAACCCAGCTACTCTCTTGAAATATAATGATGCAAGGACAAGAATCTGTCAAGGAACTTTTGAAGAAGGATGAGTATGAGTCGAGTTGGTATGAAAGTTTCCATTAGATGTGAAGACATCAAAATGATGGAACTAGCAGTTCGAAACTCAAAAATAAGTCATCAAAATCAGTCCAAAGACTTGAGGTAATTTTATATTCATGGTGAGATGTGACTTAAGTTATGATGTTCCTATTCACATTGTATCATGATTAATAAATTACATTGTTAAATTATTAATCTGAATGCATAACTTTTATAGGTCTTGCTTTAAATGATGTGAATATATGTTCTTTATAGTTTCACCTATTCATGGACTGTTTAGAGGAACAAGACTTGATGAAGTATGACTTAAGCGTAAACATGTTCTTTTCCAAAAAGTTTTGTCGAATTGGGTTCTTACACATACTAAAATTGAAGTGATTATATGCACACTAGTGTAAATATGTTACACTTAATTTTTGTGTCGTAAAGGCATACTCACTTGCCTAAGAGTGTTAGAGGTCTCATAATAGAACTGTGGATGCTGTCAAACATGAAAGTCCTAAGTTGCCAAAGGTACAATGAAAGAAACATTGATGGAACAAGACAGGTAAATTCCCATAATATATTTCATTTAACCTTTAGAGGGAACAAACATATTCTTAGCCAACTATCACCAGTTCACACCACATTTCTTCTTCATACCCTTTGATTGATTAATTCTTCATTCCATTCATATCATGTCACTTTAAATCTCCTATTTCCCATGTGCTCTAAATTAAAATTCATGACTTTTTATGGTTCAATAATGCATAAAGAGTGATAAATGATAAATACATTTTGAGGGGGAAGTTATGGAAAAAGTGAGAAGCAAGTATTTTATGTTTTATCAAGTGATGCTCAGAAGGATATATCATTAGATGGAACTACTCATATAAGTTCCTAATGAGGAAGGAATGGTAAGAAACTCAGGGGGAATAAGGAAGGAATCGATATATATGTTTTCATTCTTGGTGGTGGATTTCATGTATGTGTGAGTAAAAAGATAATTGAATTGTTCAAGTTTCTTCGGGCAATGAGTTCCTCATGGTTGGTTGGTTGAGTAAAAGTGAACTTGATTGATACATATCAAGGTGTGTGTGGGGTTTGGCAGAGATTTCAAAAGTGTAAAGTGAAGTAATCAACTCTAATTATTGTTGAGAACCTCTTATTAAAAGTCTAAACCATAGAGCACACAATATCTCTCAATTTCCCTCTACTCAAATTATTCCAGAAACTTCTTTCATATTCTTTGAGCCGAATATTACAATGTCCTATCTCTTAATCCATTCTTGACTTTCAAATCTGATTTTTTTTTCTTGACTTTTATTTAATTATTTGTCAAGTTCCTTCGATGGTTTTGAAGTTGGGTCTTTGGATTGTGAGTTGGAAATTTGTGTAATACATGTATCCTAAGTTTGAAAATTGAGATTCTTGAGGCTTTTGGGACTAACAGGTGTTTAACCTTTATGGTGGTAAGTGTAGCATATAACAATATGTGTATATGATTTACCTAAAACAAAATGTGTTTAAGATGATCGTTTTCGATAATGACAAAAGGGGAAGAATATGTATGATGCTTATAGTCAAGCATAGTAGTCTAAATCCTTATATGATGAAAGTTCTATGTATGATGTGTTTATCTTATATTGATATTTCCTTCATATACATGCATGACTTGTTTGTTAAGGGGAATTAATGTACATCGTTTATTATTTGTTTGTCATCATCAAAAAGGGGGAATATTGTTGAGGCATGTAGTGTTTTGATGATTGTAAACAAATAATGATTATCTAACTAACTTGTGTGTTTGAGATGTGCATATTACGTTACCATAGAACAAGTCATGAAAGATTAAATATATCACATCATGAAGAGTTCCTAGAAGAAATCCAATAAGTGAAGTTCCTAAGGAAGAAATCCAAAGAGAGAAGAAGTTTGATTATACAGATGTGCTGCTAGATTCTATGTAAGTTCCTAAGATGGAACCAAGCATGAAGAGTTCAAGAAAAATGTTATAGAAGCAAGCATAAACAAAGTTCCTAGAAGGAACACAAACAGAGCAGTTCCTAGGTATATCCTAAGAGGAACATTGAATATGCAGTTCCTGAGTGGGAGCAGTTCCTGAAGTTTCATAGTTGAAACAAGCAGTTCCTGAGCAGGAACTATAGGTGCGAAATTCCTTAAAGGAGCTAGCACGTCGAAGTTCTAGAGGTGGAGCTATCAGCATGCAGTTCCTGAGTTGGAGCAACATGGAGCATGAAGACAGGAAGTATGAGTTTACTTTCTAGGATTCATGTAAGTATGTGGAAACGTGAAAGGTAAAGGAACAAAGGTGTCAAAAGGAACTCGTGGAACTTAGAGTCAAAAGTATTTAAGAGTCAGCAAGTTGTTACATATTATTATCTTAATATGTAGGATTTATTTAGAGTTTGTTTATTAATAAATCTCTACTTGATTAATTATTTTTAAATAATATGCATTAGTTGTTTTAGGATAAGATTTAGTTTTTAAATAAAAAAGATAAGTTTTAAATAAAATCAGTTTTAATTTAGGATTCTGATTTTAATTTATTTAATTCTATCTTATCAGTTTTTGGAAAATAAAAGCTAGATTTATATTACGTTCAATGAGTTTTTGAGTGCAGGAACTTGTAGACGCGAGTTCCTGTACGAACAGGAACTCATGTACTTATGTCAGGTTTATGAAAAAAAGTTTTCAGTAAAATATTTTTGCATAAGAAAATAAATAAAAAGTGAGTTTTGGAAAAATATCTCTTGGATTATA
Organism: Beta lomatogona; assembly: GCA_947646795.1. Taxonomy (NCBI): domain Eukaryota; kingdom Viridiplantae; phylum Streptophyta; class Magnoliopsida; order Caryophyllales; family Amaranthaceae; genus Beta; species Beta lomatogona. The sequence continues at coordinate 14,280 of CANSNZ010000422.1, read as the reverse complement.
TTTTGATAGAACGTTGCTTTTTCTCCAAGTATTTATTTTCTTTTTGTTTCCTATTTTTACTCTAACCGCTTCGTAAACGTGACATAAGTTGTGCCCAAGAAGTTGACTACTTCTTCCCCAAGTTTCTCCCAACTAACTGATCATGGGTTAGTGGAGAAATAAGTGGAAGTGGTGCTCAAGTTTTGAGCGTACTATAAATAAGAGGCTTATGTATTCTTTTTAAGTTGTCTGACTGGTGTCTTTCCATAGTATCTGACTTATGTCATTCCATAAGGTCTTGCTTAATGAATAAAGTTACAGTAAGAATTATATTTTCTATTCCTTGTTTTGAGTCAGTTCCTGTGAGTTCCAAGTTACTACGAGTGCCATGTTCCTTTACAGTTATTCAGTTTCTATATACTAGGGTTAATCCAAATTATCAAGCGTATGTATTTGAGTTTGTGGTTAAAGGGTTTGAATGAACTCTTGTAATGGGAACTTGGTAAAGGGTTTGAGTGAATTCTTGTATCAAGTTCGAGTGAGGAACTTGGGTAAGTTCTTATTGTTTATGCGTAGACTTGGGGTGAAGTCTATCCAGGGGTAAAGGGTTTGAGTAAACCTGTTGTAAAGAGTTGTGGGAACTCTTAAGGGGCTTAGAGTTAAGTCTAGAGTGTTAAAGTTCTTAGTGGAACTTGTAAGAGAGTTGGAGTTCTGAGTGGAACTTGCGCATGTAATAGGTTGTAACAAAGGAGGTTCCCTATTATAGTGAAGAGTTTAAATCCTGAGGAGGTCGTGGTTTTTCTTCTTGTATTGGGACAAGAAGTTTCTACGTAAAAATCTCTCTTGCACTTTGAGTTCCCTATTGCTTATGTTTTAAATTCCGCATTATTTGGCAATAACACTACAATTCACCCCCCTCTTGTACGTGTTCCATTGAAGTATCAATCTTCCTTTGATTGCGAAAGCAAATGCAATGGGAATTCCGCAGATGAATAAGATGATGATGATTTATTTAGGCAAAATCTAGTTGTTTGTGACGATGATGAGCCATCAACATCGAAGATTTATATGTCACTAAACAAGAGAATTAGGCATTGGTGGAAGGAAATGATGATGAAGACTAAATGCAAAGAGGATAATGAGGACTTCAATGAGTTTGAGGAGAGTAGAGTGAAAGTTCAAGTGAGTAAAAAAAAGTTTAAGGAACTTAGCGCGGTGTTTGTAGCACAAGAATATCAAGCTCATGATGGGATTATTTGGACTATGAAATTTAGTCCTGATGGTACGTATCTAGCCACTGGTGGTGAAGATGGAGTGGTACGCGTTTGGCGTATTATGTCTGTGGATTCTTACCTCAAGAGCTTTTCAGATGATGATACTAAGATTCAAGGGCAAATGAAAGTGAGCAATGTACCAGTTTTGGTTCCTGATAAAATGTTCAAGATTGAAGAGATGCCTGTACAAGAATTTTATGGTCATGATGCAGATGTCTTAGACCTTGCTTGGTCCAATGACTCTAATGTAAGTTTATAGCTATTTTTTTCTTTCTATCTTTGCCTTAGTATATAGAAGTATTTGATGTTAATAATGAGTGCAACTTTTGTGTGTGTTTCAGTTGCTTCTTTCGTCATCCATGGATAAAACTGTTCGATTATGGCAACTTGGATCCAATACATGTCTCAATACTTTCTATCATACTGATTATGGTGAGTATGTATGGAATCTTTAAAATTAGAGTTTTATGTGTCTATATTATCATAAAGTCTATGTTATACTTGGACTCTTCATATTACTTCAAGTGTATATATGAAATTCTAGACACTTGGACACGTACCTATGTTCAAACACTAGTACGCAAGTTTGTATATATACTGAAGTTCGTGTTTTGTGTTGTATAAGTGACGTGTGTCCAATTCAATCCGGTGTACAATCATTGCTTTATTAGTGGTTCAATTGATGGGAAAGTTCGTATATGGGGAGTGTCAAAGAGGCGCGTTCTTGACTGGATAAATATCAGAGATGCAGTCACTGCTGTATGTTACCAGCCTGATGAACAAGTATGTTTCAATTATCCTAGCTTACAAATTGTGTAATCTTTCCTAACATTTCAGTTTTTCTAAAGCATTAATCCTTTAAGTTTACCATCTTAACAATCTTATTTTTTGTTCATATAGGGGTTTGTAGTGGGATCTCTAAGTGGTAGCTGCCATTTCTATGAGATAAATGGTACATATTCTTCCCCCACCTGAAATATGATTGATTACAGTTGCTTTCTTTTGAGTATTGCTTCATTCTTAATTGTCCACCATATCTGAGATTTTGTTGGTTGATAATTCAGGGGAATTTTTCGAGCTCAGTGCAAATATTCTACTTAGCAGCAAAAGATCATCTATCAATAGGATTACAGGATTACAGGTTGGGCTCTAAACATGTTTATCATTCAGCTACTAATAAACTTGAGTGATTTTGTCAAAATTGTTCTAAGGAATTTGCTACTTTTCTCGCTTACAGTTTTCACCAAAAGATGCTCATAGAGTTATGGTCACATCAGAAGATTCTAAGGTCCGGATACTTGATAAGATGGATGTTGTCTATAAATTCCGAGGTAAGGAATATTATGACAGTTCTAATCAGCCAAAATGAAACGCGATTTCAATTAATAAAGTCTAGAAATTGCATTTAACAAGCACATAAAGAAGCTAGATCTGATCTGGTGAAAATCAATTATAAATAGTATAGATAGTTCTCTGATCAGCTGAAGAGAATAAACTTGCTGATTCTTTGTTCCTTTTCAAATTTAACAGCAGGTTCAGTAAGTCAAATGTCAGCTTCATTTACAACAAATGGAAGACATATAGTATCAATTGGACAGGCTGATTCACATGTATATATATGGAATCATGAAAATCCAATTGAGTTATCAACGAGACATACGAAGTCTACTCGTTCATGCGAGCACTTTTTCTCAGAAGGGGTGTCTGTTGCAGTACCTTGGTGTGGTACCCAAACACTGCCAAAGGATCCTGATAGTGGGAGTACTGAGTATGAAGGTGCCTGTGCACCCTATTATTTCTCCCTGACTAATGTGTTCTCGTCTAAGAGCTCTGCAATATGGCCTGAGGATATGCTTCCTGTCTTCACTGAACCTGAGCCTGAGGACCATTGTAGTCAAGCGCGCAATAAGGTTGCTCATTCTCCGGCATGGGGGCTTGTTATAGTCACAGCTAATTGGGATGGAATCATCAGAACATTTCACAATTATGGTCTTCCCCTTAAAGTTTAGTCTTGAAAGGTCGCAAATTCTTGCATCAAACGGTTTGATCAGTTAGACCCGTATTAGTTAGTCTATGAAAAGTTACATGGAAAACTTTCAAAGTTAAAATTCAAACAGAAGTACACAACTTAAGCTAGAAATTAGTGGAATGATTGTATGAATGGGTTAGACATGTTGATAGGATACAGGTTGAAAAATGTTATGCAACCGTCTTAAAATCATAGTAGTTTGTATGTGTATTCTTATGTAAAGCGTACATATCTTTTTGCAATTCTTGCTTGCTCTTTAATGTTTCAGAGGCTAGTAAAATCCAGTGGTTGTAGATTTAGTTTCTCAGCTCTTTGGTTCATTTGTGCATTTGTGCATTTGCAAGTAGTTCAACTACTTGTATGAAAATTTAATGTGGATGTTGTATACAGAAGGAAATTTTCTTGAGTGTGGCTTTGCTGCTTCCTTTAATATTTTTCAACTGTTTTGTTTGTCCAAAGTCTAAGTTGATCTGCCATGTGAAATTTTCGTTTCACGATAGCCTTATTCTTAGTATTTTTAAATTATAATATCTATTGACTTCAAATTACAACAAATATTTATGCACCAAAATAGTCATTCATTGCCATGTGTGATTCTACACACATACAAAAGAAAGTAGTGCAAATATGGTTAGATTATACCAACTAGGAGAACTACACAGAGGGACTAGGGGTGTAAATGATGCGAGCCGAGTTCGTCGACCCGTTAGCATTTCGAGTCGAGCTCACTCGAGTCGAGCTTTGACCTAGTCAAGTTTTTATCGAATAGATTTCGAATAACTTGCAAGCGTCTCGTGTTAAAAGCAACCTTAAGATAGAAAATATGCCAAAGTTAGGTATTTTATATAGAGAATTGGGTATTCGAACTTCTCACGAGTTGTCGAGACGAGTATCGAGTTGCTCAACTCGACTCGCAACATCTCGAGTCGAGCTCGAGCTTGATACGAGCTCACTCGAGTCAAGCTTTGACCGAGTCGGTCTCGAGTAGCTCGCGAGCTATCTCGTCTCATTTACACCCCTAAAGAGGGTCACCTAAATTCTTCTATCCATTGATGAGTAAGAAAGAACAACAGAGAAAAAAAAAACAATTTGACATATTTAGTGAAGGTATTTAGTTCACTACCTCTCATTTATATATCTCTACTTCTCCCATAAAACTGGTCGTTTGGGACTGTAAATATAATCTCAATGATAACTAGGGGTGTTTACAAAAATCAAAACAGAAAAACGTATCGGAAAACCGGTTTAAGTGGGTAATAACCGTACGGGTAGAAAGATATTTCAACGTACGGTTATCGAACCAATAAAAGTAACGGTTAAACGTTTTGATTATGCATGGTTATGATTTTTGAGTAAACGATTAACCAAAAACCAATTTTTTTTCACCCCTATTTTATTATTGTGAAACATTTTTCAATAATTACATTAATTATAATATTTTTTAGTAAGTAACAACAATTAGAGGAAGTATGTGATTATACGGAAACTTTAGTACTAATATAAACACCATAAGTTGAGTAAATTCTTAGTATTATTATGTTTTTTAATGGATTTATTTATATTAGAGTATACTCTATATAATATTAAAGTATATGCACAAAAAAAATTTTGTAAAAAAAATTATATTTACATTAAGTAAAATATATTAGTTCTTTCAAAAAAAAAAAAAAGTAAAATATATTAGTATCACTTGAATAATGGTTAACCAAAAAACCGTATCGAAAAAACAGTTAATCGCTTAGGTGGTAACCGGCTCAAACGGTTACGATTACGGTTTGGAAATAGTGATCCGAGACTTTTGGTTACCGAACCGATATATTATTTCTTGAAAGTTAACCACCCATGAGCCCTCCTAAATTATTAAATATCATAGTTGGTAAAGCCAGGGTTATACACTTATACCGATGGCTAATTCAATATCAAATCTCATTCACTTCATTGCCATGTGTGACTTTCTACTCACATAAAAAAAAAAGTTCAACCAATCTAGGGTTTGATATGGCAAAGTACTTTTACATACCATTGGGAAATAAAGAGTTCAAGATAAAATTATTGGAAAAATTGTCAAGAATAAGTCAACTTATAAGTCATCAGCTAAAAACAAGTCAATTTTTGATAATCCTTGAATAGTCAACCTTTAATACCAATCTATTTTTAACAAGTCTTTGCCTGTTGTTAACCTATCTAATCGATTAAATATGATATGTGTTACTCTTCAGAGGGATGAGAGAGAAAACAAAAATGAATTAAAAATTATAAAAAAGAAAGAAAAAAGGTCAGATTATTTGTAATTTAACTAGTTTATAATTGATAAGTACAAAAAGTAGATATCGTATATGTAAGAGCAATTAGATATCAAACGTACTTCTCTTTCAAACCCTAGCCTCCCTCTCTCTTTCTCTCTCAAACCCTAGTCTTCCCTATCCCTTCTTCATCAATTAGGGGTTGCCATGGATGATTTCATCCATGGTAAGCCCCGTTTCCCCTTTTATTTTCAGTTTTTAATTCATTTTCTTGTTTTGTTTAATAAATTACTATCTCTTTATGAGATCTTTTCAAACCCTGTTATGGGGTTTTTAGTTTCTGTTTTGGAAATCTCCTTCTCCCATATGGGAATTGTGAGTATGATTTTTTTGTTTTTAGGTATGAGAAATTGTTCTCATTGGTTGAAGTTCGAGACTCAACATGAAGGCATTGGAATCTCGGATGCGTTCAACATGACTCGATCAAGAATGTTCTTCCCAAACTATATCATAATGATAGACTTCCTCGTCAATAGCTGCTTGATTCAGCAAATACAAGGTGGTTGCGCTGTATTGCTCTATCTGGTTCATTGTAGTTTCTTCGAAGACGAATTTGATTTAGCTTTGTTTAGTTGTATCTTGTTTTTCTTTAATACCTATTGTAGATGTCGTTTGGCCTTCAATTAATGAAATTTGTCTTTAAAAAAAAAAAGTACAAAAAGTAGACTTATTCAAGAAATGACTTATTTTTAGCATACGACACAAATGTTGACTTATTATTGACACTTTTCCTTAATTATTTCCATGGGATGATAACAAAGCTAATCATATATCTCGGAATTTAGGAGCTAAATTTTGGTAATCCTTGTCGGATTAGGAAAGGGGGAGATTGATAAAGTACGAAAGATTATAATAGTAAAGTTTTTTTTTAATGAGAAGATAATAACAAAGTTTAGAGCAATAAAAGAGGTGATTAAATTTTAGCCGACTCAAAGTGGCTATATAATATATATATTGGACTTAGTGCTAGAGTCTCCTCTAACTTAAAAGTTTTCCATTCAATGTCTAGAATTTTTAACTTTTCTCTATGCACTTTGCAGTAAGTTCAAAAGAGTAAATTTCTTCGTCCAAGAAGGTAGAATTTTTCTGTTTTACGTGTTTCGTTTCTAACATATGCATAATTATTATTTACTATTTTGTCAAATTACATTGAAGTTAAGGAAGCATGATTTTTATTTTAAATTATTATATTGATTGTTTGGCTTATGATTAATTTTTTTGTTTTTACGAATCGAAGTGACATAGGGCTGAATCACAGTAAATCGTGTGGTAGATTAACTGTGTGGTAGTTATAGTTAATCTGTTTTTTTTTTGTCCTACTACGAGGAGTTTCCCACCGCCTTCGGCGAGTGGACTAATCTTTTGGGATTTTTTCCCTATCCAAGACTTGAATTCGAGACCTTGATTAAGAAGCGAGAGGTCCTTAACCACTCACGCCAACCCTAGTTGGTTAATCTCTTTAATTGCATGTTAAAGTGTTTGATTTTGTTCAGTTTAAAAATATTTTTCTTGCTTAGATGATGGTGTTTTAGTTAGAGATGGGGTTCTTCGATGATCGGATTAATAGAGCATGGCAGAATTTAATTATTTAAATATTTTAAGTTGTAGGATTCCAAAGGTTTTCTTTTGAAAATTTACTATATAATATTATTTTTGAATATGATTTTAAAATAAATTTGTTTTGGAAAAATGACAGGATAGTATCAAAATTGTAGTTTAATTTGATACATGGTACAATAGTCTTATTTCCTTTAGTTTGGAGCATTAGGTTTGGTGTAATAACAAAAGCAATCAGAAAGAAAAATAATAGTATAGGAGTGTATATCAACACACGAACTTATGTGGCTAAGAGAATTAGAGAACGGATCTCATTAGGATTTTGAGAAAAATTGTATTTCTTGTGTTTATTTTTAATTGCAACATTTTCCTTATTTGAAAGTTTTCATCTTAACTACAACGTTTCCTTCTTTAGTAACATCTAACTTTTTATATGCCAATGAGATATGTTGCAATAATTATTCCGTAGGTTTTAGTTGCAAAACATGACACTGTATCGTTATTTTTCAGTGATAATTTTATATGTGAATTACAAACTAAGAATGAGTTGAATTGACAATGAATAATTCTTTTCAGTTGCTAAAGATGGCCTTTTGTCACATATGCGAGGTGAAAGGCTCAAAGTACCTTATTCATTGTGTGCAATGCCAAATTGTTGCAATACATAGGTGCGTCTTATATGGTTCTTGATTTGTTTGATTTATATTTTTCCAGTGGAATTATTATTGGGTATTTGTTGGATATTTTATCTTATTAAATGAAAATTTAATTTTAGTTAGGAATTATATTTGATTAGATACCATTATCATACATGATCTTTAAGTGTTGTATTAGTTTATTCTAAATCTCTATAGTAATAATCTAGAATATATGGAAGTATAATGCATATATATATTACATGATAAAAGAAACAAATTAGTATTAGTTATTCAAATCCAAATTACTTAGATAATCCGATTTTAGCTTGAACAGATAAATGACTATAATGAAATTGTCTTAGAAATTAATGTGGCTAAATGTTATTTAGTATAGCATAAGAGATTAATGATAATAGATCTACGCGACCTGACCGGGACATATATGCAAATGATCATTCAAAGAACTTGGCACCATGATATGACTTAACCTAGTGACGATGTTGAAATTGCTATGAACAAGCTTTTCTAAAACTACAAAATTTGCTAAAAATTTTTGGAATGTAAAAAAAGTAATCTATTTTGTAGTGCGAGATTCAAAGACTAGTTTACAACATATTTTGTTTTAATAACCTAGTTCGCAATATTTTTTTTCCATGTTACAAGTTTAAGTGGATTTCTTTGATTTATAATATTTTCAAATTAGTAAATAAAACAGTAATCACTCATGATGTGCGAAGATAATTTTTGCCAAATACAAAATATTTAGACTTTCTTATTAGGAGATTATATAGATTTCTTAATATAATAATTTCGTAACCTTTTAACAATATTTCAGTTATTGTGTTCTTGATCCTTTAAAAGTCGATTATGAAAATAATACTTGGTTGTGTGAAAATTGCGATGCGAAAAGCGCAAAACCTACTCCTTTGAGAAAGAGTAACCACATATTGTCAAAAGTAGATCAAGAGACATCAAGAAGAAAAGCTCAAAGACAATGGGGAAACCGTTGGAATATTCGTAAGAACCTTAATTGTGACACAAAGAGAGCAATAGATAATAGTGCATTGGCTGAAGAAAGTATCAATCATAAGATCTCTTATTTGGATAATAATGTGGATATGCATGTTAAAAATATGGGAAGTGATGGAAGCAACTTAGAGATGTTGATTCAATCAACCGATGGAGAAAAGTATTGTGACCAACCCATCTCATCAACAATGGGAAAGTGTGATTCGGATTCCAATAATTGGAGAGTTGACAAACAAGAGATTTTACAAAATAGTGTAGGTGATATTTTTATCAGACAGGCATATTATGAGAAAGAAAAAGAATCAAATTTTTCCAAAAGAAAATTTGAAGGATCTTTATGTCAAAAGGGAGACGAAAACGACAACGAAGGGAAACAATATGTTAAAGTTAAAGAACGACGTCATATTGAGAGTTTTCCGTCTAAAGGTTTCAACAAGTTGCGAAGAAAGTTTATTCTTGAAATGGAGGATTTCGATAAAGAGACAAATTACTTGACGTCTAGTACACCTAAAGATGACGGTATATCTCCCACAAGGTTACATGACTGTGTTGTTGCTTCAACGCCTTCTATGAAACAATATGTTAAAGTTGAAGAACAACCTTATAGTGAAAGTTGTTTCCCATCTAACGGTTCCAAAAAGTTGCGAAGAAAGTTTACTCTAGGAATGGAGGATTTTGACAAAGAGACAAATGACTTGATGTCTAATACACCTAAAGATGACAGTCAATGTGACAGTGATTCAACGCATAATATATCTCCCACAAAATTACATGATTGTGTTGTTGCTTCACCGCCTTCTGTGAAACAATATGTTAAAGTTGAAGAAAGAGCTCATAGTGAAAGTTTTCCATCAAACGGTTCCAAAAATTTGCGAAGAAAGTTTACTATAGGAATGGAGGATTTCGACGAAGAGACAAATTACTTGACATCTAATACGCCTAAAGGTGACAGTCAATGTGACAGTGATTTAACGCATAATATATCTCCCACAAAGTTACATGACTGTGTTGTTGCTTCACCACCGTTTGTGAAACAATATGCTAAAGTTGAAGAAAGAGCTCATAGTGAAAGTTTCCCATCTAATGGTTCCAAAAAGTTGCGAAGAAAGTTTACTATAGGAATGGAGGAATTTGACGAAGAGACAAATTACTTGACGTCTAATACACCTAAAGATGATAGTCAATGTGACAGTGATTTAACGCATAATATATCTCACACAAAGTTACATGATTGTGTTGTTGCTTCAACGCATTCTGTGAAACAATATGTTAAAGTTGAAGAACAACCTTATAGTGAAAGTTTCCCATCTAACGGTTCCAAAAAGTTGCGAAGAAAGTTTATTCTTGAAATGGAGGACTCCGACGAAGAGACAAATTACTTGACGTCTAACACACCTAAAGATGATAGTCAATGTGACAGTGATTTGACGCACAATCTATCTCCCACAAAGTTACATGACTGTGTTGTTGCTTCATCGCCTTCTGTGAAACTAGATGATTGTGTTGCTCAACCATGTATTAAAACATCGGAAGACTATATCGTTGCACAACCCATTATTAATCCAATATGGAGGTATGTGCATTTTGTTATGTTGTTTCATTTATTTTTATATTGATATATTGTTCTATTAACTAAATGTTATTTGATAGGGGGAGATTTTCCGTGATTTGCGATGTACAATATTTGTATTTTGAGCTTTTTGGTCATTTGTCAAATAAAGCTTCATTGAAAGTTCATGGAGTAGTAAGTGCTCTACCAGAGTTGATCAACTTAAAAATTGTGCCAAAGTACAAAGCTTGGCCTAAAGTTTTCAATATCTCGCCACCTACAAGTAAAGATATTGCTTTATATTTTTTACCTGTAAATGAGAGGTATTTCATATCTAAATTAATAATTTATCATTAGCATACTTTATTTATATTACTCATTGATTATAGGGTTTTTTTATCAATGTAGGGATGAAGAAATGTATAACGTTGTGCTTGGAGAATTGATTGTTCATAAACTTGTTTTGACTTCGAAGATTAATAATTTGGATTTATTGCTTTTTTCTTCACGGGAATTACCTCATGAGCAATGGAGTAAGTTTAATTGTAGCGTTATACGTACCAATGTACTGGAAACATAATTATTTGAAAATTATCTGATGTCTCAAATTCTCGCATATTGCAGGAATTCAAAGAAATTATTATATTTGGGGGGTGTTTAAGCCAAATCAAGATTTTTCTTGATTTAAGCTTGTCTTTAGTCATCAAAACTGATTTGTGATTGAGGTATAAGCATTGATTTTAAAATCACGATCCGCATGTTATGATCCTACGATCCTGAAGAACCTCATCGATCTTGATCTTACGTACAATCTTATTTTGTAAGATCTTTCGACCTTATCTAACTACAAAATTCACATGGTAGGATCTTAATATGATTGTATGATCCTACGATTCAATCCGATCTTATCACAAAAAATTCTTAGATAATCTTACACATTATCTTTTTATTATTAGATTTTGGTTGCATCTTACTTCAATCTTAAAGTATCGAATTATTATCACCATTTGTGAATGAAATAAGTCATTATTAATGTGTGTAAAGTTTTATCATGAGTCTTTGATCATATTATTATTGGGTTTTTAATATGATCTAATCATATTGCGGAAACAAGTGTTTTTTGGATCCATGTATAACTTGAATAATTATATACACTGGAAAGATTACCTCTTGAAGCGTGCTTGCTAGAACGAATGGGGCCTTAAAAACGCAATGCGCAATTCCTTTATCGGTATTTGTTACACGATCGAATCTCATTAAAAGCGTTAGCTTATAATGGAAGCAAAGATTTAATATTTATGTACTTATAAGGTTATAATTTTAGGCTTACTATTTAGATCTTGGTTAGGGATTTGATAGAACGGCTAGTATGAATTTCTTCTTACTCGTTAACCTAATCGACATACTTAATATATTTATATTTAATATCAAAACGGCAAAATTTATTAGGCTTAGGATTTTGGATGGGAGTGGGAAACTCCCACTTAACCCCACTCCTACCATCGCCAGCATACAGTGCCTTGCCAAGGCCAATGTTGTTGTCGGCACTTAGCACACGTACGAGGCCTTTCACCCAAGGCCTTTGACCAAGCGACGCGCACGACAAGCCCATTGTGCCCGTCAATGGGCTTGTCGTGCGGTGCGTTTGTCTAGTGCTCGCATGAGACGAAGCAAGGCCAATCGCTCGTGCGATGTGACGCAAAGCGTAGCCCATCGCTCGTAGCTTGCTCGCATATGCCTGCGGGCTAATGATGCGATAAGTACTCGTTAATAGTCTTCGCGTGATGCCAATCCACATGAATGGAGCTATGATGGGTTCTGGGTGGCATATGTCCCTCTAAAACAAAACAAAAATCTATTTATTCTGAATGCGTCAAATATACAGAAAAAATTATTAAAATAACTTTTTCACGCCTTTATTTCACAAATTGGAGCTTGCTCTAGTGGTTAGTGAAACTATTATATTCATGAATCCACATTTGGCCGGGTTTCGATTCCCTCCCTAATCAACTTCTATGTTTTTGCTTTTTTTTTTCCTTCTCATTTTAAACAAATGTTTTTTGGCTCACTTGAAGGTTGAAGCCTTATTCCTTGCTTTTTTTCTACTTGTTTGACATCCATTTTATTAATTATCTAAAGACTTACAATTTATTTTATTTTATTTCCAACTCTTAGTTTGTAAATATCGATTTTTCTATCACACATCTAAAAATGGCACTATTTCGTTTTCAATTAAATACAAAATTTGGCTATATGCACTTTTTATATACTAAGTTTGGTCAAGTAAAAAAAATTATTATATAAGGTATTGAACTTGTTGATCTCTAAATATATTTTCTGAGTATCAATTTTTTCTACTTTTTACTTTTTAGTAATAGATAAATATTAAGAAATGAATAGTCAAATTTGTGTATTTAATTTGAGAGTATAAAAATCAAAGTGCTAGATATGTTAAAAATATGGATGAAGTATCAAAATATAATAAACAAAAGTATTTAGTAATAGTTGACATGAAAAGTGTAAAGTTATAGGGTTGTCATCCAAAAACTCAGCTTCTCATTGTTAATATGTATTATGAATTTATTGTTCAATTTCCTTATTATGCTCATTATGTTCCTAGATGGCTTATGTAGGACCCCCAAATTTGAAATCCCGAATCCGCCTCTCGTTAAGTCAAATACGTTAAATATGAACATTGTCATCTCCGTCTTCTTCTTTTTCCCCATCCCTTATCTTCTTTTTCCCCATCCCTTATCTTCTTTTTCTTCCTCTTTCCTACTTCCTCCTTCCTCCTTCCTCCTCAGTGCATTCAAACCTTTAAAAATAAAACTTCTTTTTTCATTGCTCACCATGGAATCACTCCCATTGTTTCGGTTCCGCCATAACTCAAAATAATGGACGGTTACACCGTGGTAAACTATTTGTTTCTTCGTTCACAAGGTCTTTGGAACAAAATAAGCTATCGGTGCAACAAAAACACGAGATGGTTTTATGCCAACAAATTTCTTAATTTTTATATTTTTGAGATAAAATAAGTTTTAAAAATATATAATACGTGAAAATCTACATACGGTATTAGTAAAATACGAGCGGCAAATAGCAACACCGTATATAAAAAGCTACAAGTCTAGTATCGCAAACACAATCCTCATCCATTTTAAAACAAATGAAATTAGGGTAGGCAGTAGGCACATGGATTAAGGAGAGGAAACAGATAGAGAAAAATAAAACCATCATGTTCTTTGTCGCTCGTATTTACCATATATACAACTCGTATTTATATAGTATTTTCTTCTTCTTTCTCCTTCCTCTACTTCTTCTTCCTCCATAAACACCGCTGCCACCACTGTCGCCACCACCACCAGCATGCAACCTTCTCCCCCGCTGCCACCACTCCCACCCGACCCCCAACCACCACCACCACCCCCCGTCCGACCTTTACCTTCCCGGTCCCCCCCATGACCAACCCCAACCCCCACATGGCCCCCATGACCAACCCCAAGCCTTCCCCATGCGCATCCCCAACCCCGCCGCAACACTTGGAGCGCTCCCCAGGCATCCCCCCACCCCTTCTTCTTCCTCTCTTTCTCCCTTCCTCCTCCCCTCGCTTTGAACTTTTAAAAAAAGAAACTTTTTTGTATTGTTCATTATGGAACCGATTTTTTTTTCCAGTTCCACTATGTTGGACCACACTCGATTTTTTTTGTTCCATCATGGTAGAACCGGAAAAATAATATTTTCCACCATGGTGAAATCGCATATGGTCCAAATGAAAAATTGGTTCGGTTCATGCAAAAAAAATCTGAATTTTTTTATTTATGAGGTAAAAAAGTAAAACATATAATAACAAAATCCATATAAAAATACGACCTTTTTGTTAAGTTATACGGGCGTAAATAGCAAGATTTAAATCAAAAGGGAC
>CANSNZ010000421.1:827500-1148853 GCA_947646795.1 Beta lomatogona | reverse complement strand
TGTTTGGTGGGTAGTGCAAGGCTCTTGGTTTTCTATGACAAAAGAAGGATCTAGGAAATTCCGTGAATGTAGCTAATGCTCCCCCGGAGTCGGGTCGTAAGGTTTATGCCGCTTTAGGACTTCTCGAGTGTTGGTTAAGATGAGAGGAGGTTCTCACTTGCGACCGTCAGGCGTCGTTCTTCAAGGTCAGAGATCAGGGAAGTCGACTTGGATCACAAGGGGGCGAAGTTCACACCCAACTCGCCTACTTTCTGGGGTGGTGATGACAGGCTGCAAGTGCCATCACTCCTAAAAATACATCTTGTAAGGGAGGCTCCTCCAATTTGATTTTGGAGCATCGTGATTCCCTCCACCTCCTGAGGCTTCTCGGGCCAATGTGACTAAACTCCGGGTACCTCAGAAGAGGGTCGAAGTCACCAAAGGACGTGACTCCTCCCCATCATAGTCGTTTCCGCAGAGAACCCGTGAGGAGGTTGCTTGCACTGCCCACTTTGATGCAATATTGGCCTACTGGACATCGGGGTCCACTCAGCTCTAGTGCAACAAATTTCCTTCACACAGACACGCTTGAAGCCAGATCACAACAAGCCCCTCCCCAGATGCGCCTTTTTTCATCACATGAGAATATCCATAATTTGCAATCATATCGCTCAAGACAAACTATTTCGACTTGGACATGGAATAGCTAGTTTAGCCGAATTAACTGCACGCCCGGCCCTATGGGCGGGCTAGGCATGGCCTCACAAGGGCTGGGGCCGAGCCCGACGAATAGAGCTTACATGCTTTTGGACAAGCCAAAAAGACATTTTTAGTCTATTTTTGCCCTACCCTGCTTTGGTCAGTACGATCACACCCAACATAATAACTGCTTCGGACACTTTTTTTTAGGCCCGGATTTGGGTCCGCCCTTGGCCAATGGCAAATTTTTATTATGAAGGCCAGCCTCATGATCACCCTAGTTTTTTCTTTCTAAAGATGTAGCAGCCTAATGGCTCTCCCGGCATTATTAGCTATACGTATGCTTTGGCCAGGACAAGATTAATAATCCACTTGAGATGAGCAATGCAAAATTTTCCACATGTCAAAAATCATAATGATATATAAAAGATAAATAAAACAATACTCGCTCAAATCATTAGGGAAATATAAGTGCCTTAGAATAATCATAATAAGATTCTTTTCAATGTTCAATAATCTTGGAACCAAAACAATAAAGGTATAGTTTTCTTTTTTTTTTTATGTATAAATAATATTTATTTGTTGAAAGCTGTATATATATCACGTTTAACATAACAACAACTGCTTTTTTCTATTGGGATCAGTTAATATTCCATGCTAAAGTTCCATCACGTCTAATACTTCTCACTGCTTTAGTGGAAGGGGAAAGGAATAAAATACTTAACGATATAAGTGTTGAATATAATTATATTTATATATACTTTTAAGGAAAGACAAAATCCCCTTAGTATGTTTTATAGAAAATTGGGGATTTCGTTCACTTGTAAAATGCTATTGATCCTCTGAAGCTTAAAACAACTCTTGCCTGGTAGTCGTTAAATATCACTTCCTGATAAAGAATCAAAGGGTTAGATTTTCTTTTTCCAAAAATCAAACTCCCTTGCGAGAAGTATTACAATTTACTCCAACCAATCTTTGAAAATAACTGAGCCCTATATTTATAGTTAAACTTGGGCATATATGGAAAAGTGTCGGCAGCATATCTCCTAATTTAAATATTTCTTAGGTGTACCTCGGTACTCCAAAAAGTTTCTGAATGGGCTATCACTTTTTTCGGTATTAAGTTACCATAATTTCTCCCCCAAAGAATTACATTTGCATGTTTACTTCTATGTAAAAGTGACCCATTTACATAAAATTACCCTTATTATTTACAAGGTAGAATCCTTTTATAACTTAACAAATTACCCAGAATTTAATCCAAAGGAAAGCAATCCGACAAGAATTTATTTGCTTATGGTAATTTATAGCATACCATTCACAATATTAATTATATATTTATATTCTATAATATCTTAATTTGAAGGCGATGATAAAAATATCTTTTCGGTCAGAAGGTAGATAATCCGTGCTTCGAACTCTTTGGTTAGTGACAAAAGCTGTCAATATCAATAGATCCACATTATTTCCTGCCAGATCAAATTAATGCAGCAATTTCTCACCTACGCTTGGGTAGGATACTTACAAAGCAAAAGAATTTTGTATTGTGCTAGTGACTACGACACGCACCTGCAGAACACTTCATCAAAATTGCAGCCAGTGGGGAAGTGTTTACTTAACGTTAGAATTCTCAAATGCATGATTTTGATTGGGATTGTGTCAGGAAGTCATAATATGATGTACGGAGAAGTGGAGAAGTGGAGAAGTTTCCCGGCGCACAGTCAACGAGAGAATTTGCATGAAAATCATCAATCAGCGGGCATCTCCTGGGGATCACAACGTATTGGTGGCATTGTAAGAGATGTGCAACTATGTGCGCTAAACTTTTTTAAATAAAAGTATAAAACCAAACATATCGTATGTGAATAAGTAGTGCTTATCTCTAAATTTGCTTGGTGTAGTGGATTCAATATATGAGAGATTTCGAGATAATATCAGAAACTCAATATCCGAGACTGTTAAGCCAATATCGAACCAACATATTCAGAGCCATTTAGACTAATGTGGGAGGCTGATAATGAACTGGCGTGTTCGTAAGCAGATGGCTATCGAGAACGTGGCAATTTGCCACAAGCTCCTGCAACAGCTGGATTTGTTTGAGCTTCGTCAAAAAGACCTGCTGTGTCAACCGAAGTATAACAAATGGCTCGGGTACCGAAAAGGCTCGTGAACGAGTCGACATTATATATATATGGAAATAATGGATTATGTATGTATACATAAATATATTTATTCTAGTATACTCCTCCATTTCTTTTTAATCTACACACTGCTTGTTTGCTTATATTACTTTTAGATCTACACAATATTGTTTGTTTTTATTTTTGGTAACATTTGTCATCATTTACTTTTCTCCTCTTCTTTTCCATTGATAATAATCCATTTTTTAATATTTTTAAACGCACTTTGTAGATTTTCTCTCTCACTTTTGAGTTTCTATAAATGCTTTTGTACTTCCTCGCCGATTCCACACAGAAGTGAAGTGAGTAAATTAAAAAGAAACGCGTAGTTAGTATTACACAATAGTAGGTTAATAGTTTTAATAGAGGTCAAAAGAATAAACTCAAAAAAAAAAAAAAAGAAAAAGAAAAAGACAAAGTAAATTAAAGATAAATGCAGTCAATTGAGTTGTTGAAGTGACACCTTATTTCGAGCAGGAAGGCCCAAGGTCAGCTGACTTGGTTAAACCTCGGCTCGGGCACAACTTCGTCATGTTTCGTGCTCGACTTGAGTTCGAATAAAATTATAGGTTTAATAGGCTTCGGTGTTAACGGAATTTAGGGCTTGAACCGATAAACACCCCTGTCACCTATAGTACCTCCCCAAAACAAAATATTTTGCATAATAAAGATATGTAATTTTTCAGACATTTTTTTAAAAAAGTTCCCACTTGCAAGAGCCACACTTGTTTCTATATATATGGAAACTTCTATCTCGCTTTTCACTCACACTTTGATAAGGTTATAAACAAGAAAAATGTACAAAGGCAAACACTATCACTTCCACTTACTATCCCTCTATTTTGTGCCTTCTTTCTAACATACTTACTTCCATCAATGCTACTGATCAAGCTGCTAACTTATATAAATTGCTAAAGCAAAAGAAGTCAGAAGGAACCCATCTCTTGCTGCGTCTTGGGCCGACATTGCCAGCCCAAATCAAAGAAACTCGGGTTCATGTTGGGCCTCAGAATGGGGTTATGAAGGCTGACAAAATCACCTCCTTACCGGGCCAGCCCGATGGAGTGGACTTTGATCAGTATGGGGTAGTGTGACCGTTGATCCAGCAGGCAAGAAGGCACTATTTATTACTGGTTGCTGAATCTCCAAAGAGAACCCTTCTTCAAAACTTGGTTTATGGGTCAATGGAGGTAAATAACTCAATATTCTCAATAAAGGTTCAATTTTATTGGTCTTTTATTATGCTGAAATTATTGCTTGGCATTATCTTGAATTATACGTCAGAAACAATCAGTAAATCCAATTATCAACCATAGTTATTTACGAAGGTAAATTTTTGACGCGCACGGTTAGTAAAAAGCGCTCATTGTAAATAAGATACTGGTTTCTCTTTTTGAGGAAGCTTATATTCTGACTAATGACTAGGTATTTAGATTTTGGTTTTATTTTATTTCACTTGAAACGTTTGGGTTTGCACAACGAGTCAACGACGAAGGAGATGAGAGAACTCCATGTACTAAGAGCCTAGGAAAAATAAAGAGAGAATATATTGCTAGGAATAGAAATATTATAAGTAATAGAGAATTGTCAAAGTGAAATACGTCTCAAAGCAAAGAAGCTGAGGAAGTAGAATTTTTGTTGTGTGAACACGTAAATTTGAAATTTGCCTCAAAACACATGAGGTTTGATTATATATGTGTATATGGTGTTCCATTATAAAAAGCCTGCTTTTTTGCATGTTAATTATGAACTGTCATCCTAATGTCTGTGAGTGAGAAATAAAGAATTACTATGCCATGCTTTAGGAAGTAATTTAGAAGTAGCACAAACGCACACTCATCTACTCTCTTATCGGATCAGGTTACAATTTCGAGGGAATAGTCGAAGACTGTCAACATATATGTTATGACTTTCTATTATAAGTAACAATGAACATACTTCTGTGAATATAGATTAGGTTACAACTTCGAGAGAAAGTCAAGGACTGTCCAAAATATGTTGTGTGTTTTCTATCATAAGTAATAAAGAAATACTTCTATGGACTATACTTTTGTTTTAGAGTTGATCAACTGATTAACCTACTTTGAAATAGGTTACACTCCTGTGTGTATAACAAAGAAATACTTCTATGAACTATACTTTGTTTTAGAGTTGATCAACTGATTAACCTACTTAGCAAATAGTTTACACCTCAGGTGAACACTGTATGAGTGGAGTGATCCATGTATTATGAAAATAACCAAGCTTGCTCTCACTCTCATGGGATTATGAGGTCCATGAGGTTCAGCCCCCACTATCTCTTTTATCATGGGAATAAGAATTTCCTTTATGCCCCGCTTGCCCGAACGTTGACGGTGTAGTGAGTAGGGTGACACGGCCCACAAGGCTTCATCCAGTCAGATATGGTCACTTGCTCTTCCTCAAAGGATTACCAATGGGGGCCCCAAAAAAAATTGTATTATGAAAACATCAAAGTACGTATAACTTATTTTTATTTGCTTTCGCCAAAAAAACTTATTTTTATTAACGTAAGTCTTTCTTTAAATAGACTTGAGTGGGTGATTACTCTATAAAAAGATTTTTCAATTAGTGGGAAACGTGAGACTCTATAATAAATTAATAATAGGAACATAAACAATAATAGAAAAGTATAAATATTGGAACAACATCCACAACTCATATCATAGCCGGTCATACCTTCATTGGAAAACGGAGATGCTAATAATATGTCTATGTAATTATAAGTTTCTCAAAGAATTGAGGTTGGAGTTACCAATGGCTGAGTTGTAGGTCTTCGTTAGCGTAGTTAAGGGTCACCGCATTCCCTGCATAAGATATTTGGTCGGGATTTAAGGGGAGGGGGTTGGGGGTGTTTTGCTTGTACTGGGCCTCTCAATAGGGGCTCTGTGTGAGCGAAAGTCCATAAGGGGTTTCTACTTACCCTTCAAAAAAATGTGCTAACTCTCTCAAGATGATAATACAATTCCGGTATATTCCAAGTCAAAATATGCACTCAATGACAAAAATTAAATAACTCTACTTCCCCTTTTTTTCCAAAGAACAACTCTTTTATACTTGAGACATTTTTTTTTAAGACTTTTGATTTTTACCCTCCGGATTAATTGGATCAACTTGATGACTTTTTATGTTCTTCTGGCCCCACTTGTGTGAAATACTACACCTTATAAGGTAATTATCAACAGGATAATCTGTTGAACAACATTGTATGACCACCACATGAATATCATCAATAAAGTACATTGTCATTGTCATCCTTCCTTTGTGTAAACATGCTTCTTCTAAGTTCTAATTAATTTAGTTGCGTTTTCCAAGGCACCTTTTTGAGCTTTAAGTAATTGACATGAAGTATATAATGAATAATTCAATTCACTAAAAGTTTGTTAGGCAAAAGTAGTTATAATTTGAAAAAATGAGGTAATTGTTAATTGTTGCACACTAATTGCACTAAAGGTAAGTTATTAGATGTTAATCAGTTGTTAAAGGTTAGTTGTTAGATGGCGTAAAATAATTAATATTTGGGTAAACTAACTAATAGGGTGAGTGTTCTATCTAGCTAGTTACATAATATATATTTGAGAGCATGGTCTCTCAATGTTATCTTGTATGGCAACATATTGTATTATAATGCGTTTTGGGTGTATCGATGACACTGCCCATAAACTTGTCAGTGCGCGTTATGGTGTAACACTTGATAATGACATGTGAATCAAAGAAGAATAACGTGTAGTATGAAATAACGACATGAAACTCTATGCTCATTACATCGTTATTTCTTTCATTTGAGGATTAACTTTTCTAAAAAAACGGTGGTTTTGAGGGTTATTCTGTCACCAAATTTATGTATTTATTATATATAACACTAGTAAATTTAATTTCAGGGCCTGGATGTTCCTCGTTTGGTAATGGAGGACTACAAGAATTAGGACCTTTCAGGGTAAAAAGCGATGGAATGACTCTCATCCCAAGTCCTTATTCTTGGAATAATGGTATTAATAGCATTACTCAATACCTTGTTCTTAAAACACTGCCTTTGCTAGAATTTATTTTTACAAATAGAAAAAAACAGGGTCCTTAATAATTAATAATAGCAAGTTTTTAGTAAATTTTTAAACATTTTTTTGTGTAAATGGCAGAGGCAAATGTACTTATTCTTGGAATCACCAGCAGGAGTGGGATTCTCTTATGGGAATGAATCAATCATCTATGAACAAACAGGGGGATATGAGCACAGCTAAAGATGCTTACACTTTCCTTGTAAATTGGTTTGAGAGATTTCCTCAATATAAAACCGGAGAATTGCTACTTAACCGGAGAAAGTTATGCTGGTCATTATGTGCCTCAACTTGCTTATACTATCTTGCACCACAACAAGAATGCAAAGCACGCTCCCATTAACCTCAAAGGCATTGCAGTATGTATCATATCACTTGAATTGAATTTCTTCTCTCTCATTCAACTCTCCTTTGTTTAGTTTAGTTGGTAAAGCTCATATAAAGGTACTAATCATTACGACCTGGAGTCAAATCTCGTATATATATATATAGCCTAGCTTGTTAATTAACATAATGCATATTATTATTCCTTCATTCCAAATGATATGTCCACGTCCCTTCTTTTTACTAACGTTACATGTACAATATTAAGTCGATAAACTTTGAACTCAACAATCCGGTGGCTCATTGTCCGGTTATCCCCATACTTAAAGACTTGGCAAAAGTATCAATGAAGTAGGGGCATGATTCAACCTTGTCAAAAAGTACATATATATATTGTGATCTAGGCCATAAACTTGTAGCATATATATTATGATGCAATTGGGTATTAAATTTACAGATAGGCAACGCATGGGTGGATGATGTTACAAATACAGCAGGGATGTATGATTATTTATGGAGCCATGCTATGTACTCGGATGAAACATATTACAAAATACAAAAATATTGCAATTTTTCTGCTACATCTACTTCTCAACAATGCCAAGATTATAGTGAGAAAGCTGGGGAGGAAATAGGGATTATTGACGTCTACAACATTTATGCTCCAGTCTGCCTTAAATCTGGAAATTCCAAAGCTCGTGTTCTTGATTCAGTATGTCTCTTCACTCTCTTTTTCTTTATTCAAAGTGGTGTACAGTTAGAAATTTACTAGGAACACTTCCTCTCCACATTTAATCCAAACTAGCTAGCTAGTCATATACTCCCTCTGCTTTTTTATTTGCTACATTTGTTTCGCTTGGGAATGAAGCCATTACTTTGACCAATTATTTTGATTATTTTATAAGTAAAAATATAGTAATGTGTGATCTTGTTAGATTTGTCTCGACGTGTAGATTCATAATATTAAATTTTTATAATTTTTACTTAAGCGAAATAAGAGATATTAAGAGTTAAATAATGCTTTGAAAACCGTGCAAGTCAAATGTAGCAAATAAAAAAAAGCAGAGGGAGTACTACAAGAATAAACTTTCTCCTCTAGTAACAAGATTGTACACACTGATGAGTGATGACATACTGTTACGAATTTATGATGTTATGGTATAGAAGAGGCCTCAATCGATTACAAACTGCTATTTTTGTTCCCGTCTTTACACAAACACGTTAATTCCCCTATTACTTTTAAGAAAGATGTCAATCATGCATGTCATATGATAATTATAACACAAGAATACGGTACTGCTCTCTAGCTATTATATATAACAAACACAAAATTATTGTATACTTCATTTGTTTCGAATACTTATACTATTTTGATTCTACACGTATATTTTCAAATCACAACTTTGACCATTAAATCTTTTTAATATCTATTGCTAAATTCTTTTTAAAAAAGGTATTTGAAGATGTACATTACTGAGACTAATTATCCAAGTATCCAGCAGTAACTTAGAAGTAATAAAGAGGTCGAGGTGGTGGAATAATGGCGCATCGCTTCCCACCTCATATCCCTAAGGTCTCAGGGTTCAAACCTCATGGGACTCATTTGAAGATTCCCTTATTTCCACCTCAAGTGAGCCCCCTTCATCTTACCCTTATAAAAAAAAAAAAAAAACTTTGAAGTAATAAAAAAAAAAAAAAAAAAGAAAGTGGTCAAAATAAGTATATTATAACATAACGCAAAAGGTAAAGTATTGCACTTGTATTGCTGTTAATTAGAAACTGAAAAGTACCTAAACAAAATGACTTTTTTTGTTAATCATCGACTTTTATGTACGTGGAGTGTGATTTAATTTTAGAATGTGAAAATACTGTATTTTTATTTGTTTTATAAGAGCAGTTTCAAATGAAGATATAAGTACGTAAAAACCTACCTTGACTTAATTTGTTCATAAAATTATTCAGGTGGAGGTTTATGATCCATGTTCTTCAAATTACGTGGATACTTACCTAAATTCTAAAGATGTGCAAAAAGCTCTCCATGTCAAACCCACACAATGGCTATCCTGCAGGTATATATTTCATTTGGTTTTTTAACAACTTTTCATAACCCCGATCTTTAAAATGTTGAAACGGCAGGTATATCATCAAATTTGCTAATTTATAGATTTGATTTTTGCATGTATGAAACAACCCAAACTCCAGTGTATTTGATTGGCAAGATAGTCCATCTACTGTTTTACCAGTCATTCAGAAGCTCATTGCAAGCAACATAAGTGTGTGGGTTTACAGGTAAATTTGTTTAATTAAGTGTTTAGATATTTTTTATTAAGTTTACCCCTTCTTTTTTTTGTTTTTGGAATAAATATACCAATTGTATATTACTATTTTTACAATAAAAAAATTTCACTATACTTCTCTTGGCCCAAAACATTAATTTCAAACAATATACAATAAATTAATATTTTCTCTTCCAATCTATGACCCACAAACCTATTTCGTAAAACTCTGTTCCCGGAGAATAGTAAACTAATACAAACTGGGGGGAGTATCTTTTTAAAATGAATCTAAGGGGTTGTTTGGTTGGGGGTCTCAAAAGGTAAGGAAAAGAGCATTAACGATTTTCTTTTATCTTTGTTTGTTTTACCACTTTAATGAAAGCCTTTACCTATTTTTCCTATTAGCTAACCCAGCCCCCAAAGTTCTCTGGTTTGATTACCCCATCCCCCCACGGTTTTGAAAACCCTTACCCCCCTTCATTATACACTTTCGGTGGGAGCTAGGGGAGGGAGAGGGGCAACGGCCAGGCATAGTAGTGGGGTGGTAACACGTGGTGCTATGGTGGTTCAAAGAAAGAGGAATGACAATATACCCACCAAACAACGTCTTCAATCTACGGGTTTTTCTTTCCTTTCCCCTTTACTCCTTTCTTGATTCCATTCCTTCACCCCCTGGCAACCAAAAAAGGCCCCTAACAATATAAGAGTTTTTTATCAATATATTTTATACTAATGGTTATGAAATTAAATTGTATTTTCAGTGGAGATGTGGATGGACGTGTGCCAGTTACATCGTCAAAGTACTCATTAAAGACCCTCAAGCTTCCGATCAAAACTACTTGGCGTCCATGGTATTCGGACCACCAGGTATTCAATTAGCTTTTTTTTTTTTGACGGAGGGTATTCAAATAATTCAATTAGTTACCCCCTCGATATTATCTCTTACAAGAATTGGAATTAATGGCCAAAAAGGAAGATCAACAAAAGATACAAAAAGAGAATAAAAAAATATGTACTTTGGCTTCCAAATTGTAATCACGTACATTACTTTAAGATGTCACAAAAAAAATTAAGCATATTTTAAAAGCAAAATTGGCATCAATACCACGAAATATGACACGGGTGCATTCAGCACCATAGCGAGCTTTGACTATTATTAGCCAAAATACCACCAACTATTAGTCTAGGTGCAACGATGTAATGACGTCCGGGGCTACCTTTTCTCGCACGGTTTCGGAGAATTCGTACTATTTTTTTCCTCATTTCCCTCTTTTTTTAGTAATACGTACTAAGCTAGGCTTGTAATAGGATACATGAAAGAAAAAGGGGGGAAATGGAAAAAAATAAAATAGTACAGATTCTCCGTCTCCGAAGTGAAAAAGATAGCTCAAGAACGTCATTTATGCCACTCACTACATCCAAGGCTAATAGTTAATGGTGTTTTGGTACTTAGTCAAAGTTGGTGGTGTTGGGTGGACTTCACGTCATAATTCGTGATGTTGAAGTCAATTTTGCCTTTTCTAAATTGTAACGGCTTGTAATTGACTTTCCCTTAATATTCTTACTAATTAAGGTTGATAATGAGGAGAATGTGGTATTAATTTAACTAGGTCCGTTTATACTAAAATTGTGTCATATTTTTTATGAAAATTGGTAAGTAGAAAATCTTTGGACTGCCCTTGCACATGATCCCCACCCCCCCCCCAAATCCCAAGCATTTACTTTTAAGGAAACTTCTATACATGTCCTAGATGGGGTAAGTGAGATCAAATGTATAGTCTTATCTTGATATCTCTAGAATGATATAAAAGTAAGTTTTCAATATTTTACAATGATAACTTAAGAAGTGCAAACAATTGAGATTGTTTCAGTTAATGTTATATCTATACACTAATAGTTCTCTTTGTTTTGCATGCAGATTGGAGGGTACGTAGTGGGCTATGAAGGATTGGTATTTGTAACAGTAAGAGGGGCTGGTCATCTAGTTCCAAGTTACCAACCTCAAAGAGCTTTGACGATGCTCTCATCATTTCTCCAAGGAAATTTGCCTCCTAAGTCCTAGATCATCTCGACATTGTTTTTCTTCTTTTCAAATTCATTTCATATTTATATGTATATCAAGATATTCAACTAAATGCTACCATGCACACACTCATTACTCATTAATAACAATGGTTTCTTTTCCTATCAGAAATCATTGTGATGATCTATCATAACACGAAGTTATCTTGGTCGGTTTGAAATTGCCTGGCTTTCTTTTTAAAAACCAATTCTAAAATATATGTGGTCTGTATAATATTTATAAAATCAATAATATCACTGACATAGTGCCACCATTGTATAGAAAATTATATTCTGAAAATGCAATCCGATGTACATAGGTTTTGTGAACCAGACATAAAGATATACAAATCTTATACGTGAACCAAGTTCATTATAAATGTTAAACAAGCACTTGAATATAACCTTGCATTGTTGATCTGTATGCCCTAATTTTTCACGTCAACTATCATCAACCAAAATTTAATTCAATAGAAGATATCATGGACTGTACTCCTCAGGCTGCTATAATATTTGTGCAACTGTTAAGAATGATAACTTTCCATAATTATGCAATAACATTTTGGTTAATTTGGTTTTACATATAACTGTTTATTTACTATCAATAGTTAATTTGGTGCTAAAAAATCCCTGGCAATAATAAGAAGATAACAGAAAAAAGTACCAAAATTCCAACAAGCTTTATTTAGCATGCCTAACCACTTCTTATAAATACCTTCTCCTTCAAAACTATTCTTCATCACCCAAAACATTCAAACACCCTCAATTCTTACCCAAACAGATTAAACATGGCTAGTAAAAGTTTATCATTAATCATTCTCTTATTTTTACTAGCCATGAAACCAGAATTAAGTTTGGGTAAGAAATCACGGCCTTGCAACATTTAATTCTATTGACGCTTGTAGGCGAAGGAACCCTAATTGGATGAACAAAAGGGAAGAACTTGCAAAATGCTCTGCAGGTTTTGTAGGAAGATGATTAACAACATTGGCAAAGACATGAAGAAATATGTAGTGACTGATCCTACTGATAACGCGATAAAACCTAAGCATGGGACTCTCAGGTATGGAGTCACCATGGTACCAGGGAAAGTATGGATCTCGTTCGAGAAAGATATGGATATTAAACTTGAACGAGCCCGTATTGTTGGAAGTGATACAGCGATAGATGGTAGAGGTGCTGTGGTTCATATTTCTAATGGATGTCTCATGCTCTACAAGGTATGGAATAGAGCGTAATCTTTTTTTGGAATTATGGTTGCAAAATGATAATTTTCCGAGCAAAAGGTTACTTTCTTTCCTCCAAGAAAATATGACATTTTAAAAATAAAACATTGAAGGTGAATTATGAGAATTGAGAATTAGCAGATGTTGAAAGCAATTATTGAAGGTAAAGTTTTCCAAGGACAAAGCGAAAAGAACTTTTCTCACAAGTCATAACACACTAAAATTCCTAACCATCATCAATCATAGTATCATACATCTTCTCCATGCATATTATATAGCGTTAAAACTTCAACCATATATACATCTAAATCTTTCTAAGAAGACCACATCTTGAAACTCATATCCAAACGCGAAACCATGTGTAATTTGAAGATTTACGTTATACATGCATAACATATACTTCATATTATTTTCTTAACATCCTCAGGTAAGTAATGTGATCATCCATGGGTTAAGAATCCACCATTGCCGGTCCCAGCCAGCAGGCTCAGTTATGAGGTCCCGGCTCAAAATTGATACCATTGAGCAAGACGGATGGGGACGCGATAAGGTTGCTTGGCTCAACAAAGGTGTGGATAGACCATAACACCCTTTACAGGAGTGAGGACGGCCTAATCGATGTAACCCTTGGCTCAACCAACATTACCATCTCCAACAATTGGTTTCGCGACCATGACAAGGTCATGCTCCTAGGCCACGATGATGATTTCAAGGACGATAAAAATATGAAGGTCACTGTTGTCTACAACCGTTTTGGCCCCAATTGCCACCAGCGCATGCCAAGGGTTCGTCATGGTTATGCTCATGTGACTAACAATTTATACCTAGGATGGGAAATATATGCCATAGGAGGAAGCATGAACCCTAGCATAAAAGAGCGAATCAAACCTCTTTGTAGCCCCACAATCTGGATCAAAAGAGGTAATTATAAATGCTTCATCATACCTGCTTTCTAATATAGGAGATTTGACAGCCTTCTAGTATTCTATTAGCAAATGCTATAATCCTAAGTAAATCAATAAAGAAAACATTCAGTCAACTCACAGCCAGCTTTGCCGTTGTAATCAATGACTATGCTATAAAGGAGCAATTGAAATAGAAACACGAATCAACACTGTTTGAGGAAGGGTATTAATAAAGTTGTTCTTTTTCTAAGGTAAAAAATAAATGAACAAGTTCAAACACATAATATTCTTAGATCTTTAAAGGTCCCATTTGGAATGCGATAATGAAATAATGACCAATAATGAGTTTATAGGTGATTATGTGAATAAAGTTTCATAACAATAGTGTGATACTTACCAATCCTCATATACTCTTTTTTCTTCACAAATCTTTATTACTATCCATTACCATTTTAGAGGTAGTATTGAGTGGAAATTTATTAAGAAATACAAATGTTTGGGGATGATGTTTCATTAGCATGGCAATTTGCATCAGATTTCATTTGCAAAATTACATATAACTTCATTACCGTTACCACCGTGTGGTAAGACCGAAAAATCCGGCGCATCCAAGACTACTAAAGCCGGCCGTTTCACGGGGTCCTCAAAAGAGAATAAGGGGAAAGAGAGTGGAACAATAGGTATCAGAGAAAGACAGACCTATATACCAGTTTTGGGGGGCAAGATTAATTAAACAAAGATAGGCATCAAGGGTAGAAGCACATCTATTATCGGCTACCAAACAAGTGGTTTAGCAAATTCCAAATTTGACACACTATCTAACTTTGTCCCTCATCATGTGTTATTGACAGGTTATAATGAACATCCTTGACAAGAAAAATGAAAAAGGATGGAATTTCAAGTCTGTGGGAGATGTCTTGGAAAATGGAGCTTCTTTTAACGAAACTGGATCAGGTTTTGTAAAACCAAACTATAGCCCAGGAAGAGATATTTCCTGTGGAAAGTGGTAAGGTTGTCAGACAACTTACAAGATCAGCTGGGGCTCTACGTTGCCGAGGAGGATTAATATGCTAAAAAGATTCACATAAATTTTATATGTTTCCATATGATCGTCAAGATCATTTACATATTACTAGTAACCTATGTGAATTAAAAATGTAGGGTGTTTAATCATATATGTTACAAGGGTGTTCAATCATATGTATGAGATGCCAAATATCAATAAAAGGGAACAAATTCATCAGAGATTTGCATCAATAGAAAATTCATAACTCTGAAGTTGGTAAAACTCGTAACTTGACACAAAGCAAGTATTCGTCATGCATTTTTTCACAAAACAAGCCATGAAAACATTTGAACTGGAAATGATGAAAAAAGTTTCCCTATCTATGTAAGACTGTACCGAGTACAACAACTACACTCAAACTAGAACATGCAAAGAGGTGAGAAATCAACTGGAAATGATAAAATTCGTAGCTCTATAAGGTATATGAGGTTTAGTTAACATGCCTGTTAATCATTCATCTCTCTTATCTTAGTGGGGAACATGAACAGCCAAGCTCCTTTGCAGTGTTGGTAGTGGCTTTCTTGTAGCTCTGTTCCCATGTATCCACAGCTGCAGCCTGAGCATGAGACACATGACGCGGGTGTTTCTCTCTCTTGTCTCCTTTTATTTGCTTCAAACCATGTTTGAGCGCAGGCAGCAACGCTTCCATGCATTCAGCCACAGCATTTGGATTGCCCGGCATGTTGATAATCTGTATGAGAGCGAGACTATTCAGGAAGACACGATATTATGAAAGCTAGACAATGATCACTAAAGAGTGTGTTTGGATAGGGAAATTCAGAGAGAAAATGAGGCAAGGAAAAGGAAGAGAAGGGAATCATTTTTCCCTCGTTTGGATATCACATGGAGAAGGGAAGGGAAGCACATTGGAAGGGGTTCTTTTTGTTTCCCCTCTTATTAAACCAAATCCTCCATGATTGCCATCCAAACAAAGTGTGAGAGAATCAAGAATGAGAAAGCTTTAAAAGCGGACCGAAGGACTATAATTGCATTACACTTATACAGGATATAGGCTAGTTTATACCTGACACTGCTGCTAAGTTGGGAGTGTTCAGCACGGCAAAAAAAGTATTTAATAAAGAATAAGGCTAAGTGGATAATGAATGAACATATGAAAAGGGGAGTGAATCAGTAATTCCACTTGGTATGAGACCCACAACAATTCCTCTCTTTTGTTTCACTGGTGGCACTCTCTGCTTTTCTCTTCAAAAAACAATTATCTAAACAATACGGTGCAATGAACTAGCTCAACAGGAAGGGGGTAGTGTAGGCATTACATAATTAGTGGTTTAGTGTATAGCTTGAGAGGAAGCAAGACATTTAAGAGGGAGAAGAGAAAGAGAATATGGTTAAGCATTTTTGATTAGTTTCTTGACAGAGTTTCAAGCCTC
This sequence comes from Beta lomatogona, assembly GCA_947646795.1. NCBI lineage: Eukaryota > Viridiplantae > Streptophyta > Magnoliopsida > Caryophyllales > Amaranthaceae > Beta > Beta lomatogona. The sequence continues at coordinate 1,132,673 of CANSNZ010000421.1, read as the reverse complement.
TTGAAAGCTTGAGCTTATCTTTTATTTTTCTCTAATTTTCCAAATCAATCCAAAGTCCAGTTTTTAGTTTCTAATCAACTCCACTAATCTGCCATATCTGTGTCAGTTCTTAGCAGAAGGTCTACTTCCGCATTACCCCATGAACAACATACAGAGGAGTCCTGTTTACTGCATGAAAGCTTAAAAAAAATGTCTGTAGAAAGCAGATTTTCTTAATTTCATTATTGTGTTATCAGTGCCATGCAAAAGCACAATAGTTCGCAAACAATTATCACATAATTGCTTTGGCCCCTTTTCTAACTTTTAAGAACGTCTTTCTCAAAGAATGCAAAGATAAGTTTAGATATACCAGTGTACATCCTCTTATTCCTGCAGTTGAACGGGAGAGCATGGCAGATGGTGTCACCTATATGGAGGAGGAAACAGAATCAGATATTAAGAACAGACTCAGAAATAGGACAACAGAAAGCACAATCAAAATAAAGAAACTAAGCAAGGAAAAAAAAAACAATAAGTTTAGAGTAAAATGAGAGAAGCAAGCTGAGCTTGGGATAACCAATTCAGATTTCAGGGGAGGATCCAAATCAAATTAACAAAATACCTTGTGTTGCAAGGTAACTAATCATAGTTCACAACACATTATGGAATCTACCATTTCACTTCTTTTTTGGCTTATCAAGACCACCATAGAAGTTTTCCAAAGGAGACAGAAGAGTAGAAAACCTTTAAATTAATTCTTCTCTTTAACAAAAAAGAAGTGTGAAGATAACTTCAAGAAATCCCAAATAGGATGAATGAAGAGATTTCAGGGTTGGAAGGAATACCGTTCTATGTCAAGGTTATCGGTTATCCATATGGATAACCGTGAAAGGCAAGAGGTATCATGCAACAATCCAACCAAAAGAATGAAAAGAAAAGGGAATTGATATTTTGATTTCCTATCTGTCTTAGATAGTTTTGTATTTTAAAATTGAGTAGAAAGTTATCTGTTTAAATATTTAGCAGTGAGTTGCTGAGTGGCCAACTTCATGTAGATGGGGTCTATATGGATGACATGAATGTATAATCACGAACACAAACAACCATAGAAGCCCAAGTTACATTAAGTATAACAATTTCAAATTACAGATGACAATAAAAAGGTAGTACCTTCAGACTCTCTTGCATCATGACATATAGAAGACCAGGAGTTTCTTTCTCAATTACTTCTTTTGTTGCTTCTGGAGTTACATCTCTGGGGCTGAAACCAGTGCCACCTAGCATCACATGTAACTCAGGAAATTAGGGAAACAAAAAAAAGGGCTGACACAGAAAACACAGAACAAAATTTAATTATTTCAAAATTCAAAACAAAGTTTCTTTCTGAACTTGCTATTTTCATTAGCACTAAGTTTCAGAGGCTGGACATAAAATTATCAATCCCAGTAGCCCATAATACAAAGCTTCTTCAAACTGCTTTGGTGATAATCAATGGAGCCAGAGAAACCAATAGAAACTTTGTTCATGCCATTCAAATTAAAGCGATTAACCCTACTGCGCCCAGCATGGTCTCAGATTCATATTATCAAAGGCAGCAGAGACTCAGAGAGACAAGGACATCAAGGTGTTAAGTAGGTTGTCTATAGTACATAGCTGCCCCCAACTTGTCAGTATCACAGCCTGCACTCCCCGCCCGGTTAAGGCCACTCCAAGATGGACTTTGCATCAGTAACTTTCCAAAAGAAATAACGTGCTAGAAACTCAAAGGCTTACCAAGTGTGATGATGAGATCCACTTTATCAACATCACTCCATCTCCATAAAACATCCTTAATGTTTTGTACATCATCTGGAACAACAGCAGTTGAAACTACCTTTGCTCCTCCCTAGCCTCTCTGAGGAAGAATTAATGACAGAAATAGCCCTAGGGCCACTGCAAGTACAAGAGAAAAGACCATTAAGATAGGAGAACATCAAATTCAACCATATATGAAAAATTCCGAGAGCAATTAAATAAATGATCTTACACCACTACAGGGGGGTAATGCATATCTCAGAACATCAGAGAACGAACATTACCACAATGCCACTAAAGAGGCTTCCACCCAGGTAGGGTGAAGAGGGTCCAAAATACACAGCCTCCAAGTAACAACAGCACAGTTGTTTCGAACTGACCCTTGATCCCTAATGTAATGAGTAATGACCATCCGCTTCTTCGCGGTAAATAAGAAGCGCAGATGGTTTCTAAGTCATTTTACTTATAGTCCATTATAACCTAAAGTTAAAGTGTTAAATAATACTAAAAATGGCTTCATTACAAACAGACAGCAGATAAAGCAATCTTCTTTGTTCGAATTTGCCATGAAACTGCGATGCTAAAATGCCCAAATTTGTCAACTGCATAAGCATAAAAATAATTATGTAGCAATGCATTTGTACTACCATGTCCTACTCAGACACGGAGCAACAATATTCTTGCTTGTTTTCTGTAGCATCAATGACGTGACCTATTTTGAAATAATGATTCAAGAAGGCGTATCCAGATGCAACAGCTACAACTATAAGTACCAAGATAAAGAGGAAAAGCATGTAATTTGAAGGCTGAAGCAGTGAAAAAAAAATGATTGCACAGTGGCCAAGGAACTATATTTTTCACAAATGCTACATACGATATGGTTATGCAAAGCCACACGTGAAATTATGCTAAGACTCAATCAGCTCCCGCTATTCTCTACTCTTATGCTAGAAGAAGGAAGAAGAAGGCTGGTCTTTTAAGGGCAGCAAAGTAATCTGAGGCAGTTGAGTAGAGGGAGGGAATGTAGGAATATTATGATGTCGGCATAAGGGAAGTTAGTTGCAGTATAGGGATCTTTTAGGAGGAGATATTTTGTAATAATTACCCAAGGGTTGAGAGAGCAAAGATCATATAGAAAAGTGGTGAGACTATCCTTGAGTCAAGAGACTTAGACTTCCAAAAGTAAGGAGTTGTAATTGGATTGATTACATTGATCATTCAATACAACTAGCTATCCAATGACCTAATTTTATTGTCTCTTCTACTATTTGCTTAATTTTGTGACTTTAATCCCAGTTCTTAGCAAAATGACAGCACACAGATTCAGCCTCTTTTAAATTTCTCTTCATCCTAAATACCCATATTCACAAACCAGAAACAAACTTAAGCTTGCTAGTCGGAAGGAAGGCAGTGACTTTGTGGGTTTTGACTTGTATAAGAAGCAGATATTCAAGCAACATGACCACCAAGACGTCAAGCCCTAACTGCAGCAAATTACAGATGTTCTCCTCCAGTACCGGCACTTAAAAGTTTAAATCAAACATGAAGTCCAACCATAATCACGACAATTCAAAAAGAAAAATCATGATAATGCTTTCCTAAGCTCGTATATCCACCTTCACAAATAAAATGCTCATTCTCAAGGAAGCAAGTTGCTCCACCCATTTCAATTAGTTTTAAGACATATTTTAATTTAGATTTTTTAAAGTGCTTGCTTTATTAAGCCCAATATAAGAATTTCACATGGTACAACAGCAGATTCATCTTGGATCAATCATCACCAATCAGAGTAATATGGCATCGGCTTAGCCAACACGTGAGAGGGAGGTGAAAAGGTGAGTGCAAGAGCCCCACATCGAAAGTATAGATGGCCTCGCATGAATATCGATTGTGTTACTCAACCCACCCCTATTGGCTGTAAAAGGGAACCAAGAAAACTTGATAAGGCTTGTATGTACTAACTGTGATTGGGCACAATGTCAAAATATTTCTAAGGGCCTGTTGTGTTCACCTTATTTTCAGTCCTTGTCAGAAAAAAATAAGTCCGAATAAGTTCGAATAGGTCTAACAACTTCAGATAAGTTCAGTTTAGCAAAAGTAAGGTCCGACATTCTCACAAAATATAGTCTAATAAGTTCAAATAAGGTCTAATAAGGACTAATAGGTTCAGTTAAGTTCACATAAGTTCGGTTAAGTTCACATAAGTTCAGTTAAGTTCAGATATGCAAAAATAAGTTAATAGAATAGGCCCAAAGGATATATTCAAGATCAGTCAGATAGAGGTTATTGACTCTCTTCCATTCTAAGGTGACCGACATTTATCTTCCCTTTTTTTCCCAGGGGAATGAACTAAAAAAAAAAATTATTAAAATTTTGTATAGGAAATAAAATTAACTTAATATTGCTTACCTACGATCAGGCCCAGCCCCTGTTGCAACTGTATCACTAACTGTCAGAATAGCAACTTTAACTGCAGGATCCTGAGAGTTGCTAACAGCAGTTTCACTGGGTGAACTTTGTAATAATAAATGCCTCTTTGCAGGAGCACCAAGTAAATCAGAAATAACAATGGCAGATACAGATGTTCCAGCAGGGAGCAAGGTACCTCCAGCTGGCAGCTCCAACAAAGCATTTGCTGACTTCATACTCAAAAGACGACTGCTCATTTGCCGACCAGTGCTCTCAGCAACAAAACTGAAATTTATGGATATTGCAACACACTTGTAAAGCGCCAGAAAGAGAGTCCCAGATAAGTTAGGGAGGAGGAAAGGATGAAAGAACTTGAAGAAGGAAAACTTAAAATGGGGGGAAAATAGAAAAGGAAAGGAAAAGATGAACCAGCAAAGTGGAGAAATCAGATTTTACCCGGGATTTCCTGAACCATCATTTTCCTTCCATGTAACAGTGGCACGGTGAAATTCAGGTCGTGCAGGATCTGTTTTAAGGGGTTTGCTCAAGGCGAACATGAACCCTGTACAGCAAACCAAAGCATGGCTTGAGGAACATTGGATTAATTGCAAAAAAATATGAAGAAGAAACCAGAATGCTTTAGAATAAGAAGAGTATTAGTAACCTCAGAATATCGGTGTTTGTCCGTCCAGAAAGACAACGAATAGTGGGCACCACAAAGAGATGAAAACAAACTAAACAGCTCACAGGATTTCCAGGTAACCCAAAGGCCAAAACTTTGTTAGCATTTGCATTCTGAGCTGGCTTCGTATTGATCTCAGCAAATGTTAAAGGCTTTCCTGGTTTCATGAAAACCTAAAGCATGCAAAGCTATACCACAAAATTAGCATGAATACAGCAAAAACACAACAAGAAAATCAAGCATGTTTCCTGATCCTTGATCTTCTATTCATTGATGACGTGCAAGAGGATCAAATTTCACAATTCACACTACAATTTTAATTTGTTATCATGATATCGTGAGTCTTAAGCCACTCTGAACATAAGAGTCAAAGGCAGCAATAGTTACCTTGCTGAAATGCAATTTTCCTCTCTTCTCAAGCAATGGCTTCACATAATCTCGGTCTCCCATGGAAACACCACCAGACGTCAATAGTATGTCGATTCCAGCAGAAAAGGCCTTTTCCATGATTTTCTCAAGCTCTGCTTCATCATCACGAGCAATGCCAAGGTCCACAATACTGCAATTCTGTTGAACTGCTGCTGCTAGTAGCATGGCACGGTTGGAGTCCCTAATCTACAAAAAGATAAAAATGAATGTTCTGAATCAAGAGAGTAGAAAAACTAGTGGCAAAGTCGTTATATCTGACCCTATGGCAAATGCATAGCTGTCAAGGTCCTCCATGTAAACTGAACTAGCTATCCCCCCCTCCCAAATGATATGATCAAAACACAACTCTCTTTCCTCCAAAAGCTTTGCCTTCCCTCCTAGCACATCTGTACACAACAGTACCTGAACAATGTGGGGAGGCGAGAATATAATACAGGAGGAAAAACAGGCCAAGAGTGTGAATGTGTGATGTATGAAGATGATAAGGAACCTAGGACTTTGCATCAGTTACTTTAACCCTTTTGGCGCCTTTTGTATATTGCAATTTGCATTTTATAAGACTTAAAAGATGTATGTAACTTACTTTGTGAAATGGAGGTAATGAGTCCAATTTTTCAAGGATTCAATCATGAGAAAACATTGTGAACCTAAATCGGGAAAAAATTAATAATAATCGGATGGACCGGACTGGATTCGGACTCAAGAAAAAGTTCCGGACGGTTTGGACTTAAAAAAGTTTGGATCGGATTTGGATTCAATTTCTCGAGTCCAAAATACATTGGACTGGATTTGGATTTGGCAAAGTCCAATCCAGTCCAATCCACTTACACCCCTAAACTCCATCTAACCATCCTCGATTCTTGTAAATTGAGTACCTGACCACAACCTAAGCTTCTGGTTGTTGGTTCCACAAGTTCATCTCCAGTCGAGAGCACGCCAATTGTTGGAGTACGAAAAACCTGCAAGGAAGACCAGGACTCAGGGCATTTAACTTGCAACTTATGAAAAACAAAGGTAATTAGCAAAAAAGGACAAGAGCAGGGCGAACTCCTTTAATATACCTTCACCATAGTCACTCCCACAGTAGCAAGCAGTCCAATTTCAGAGGCACCAACAAGATGACTAGACTTCAACACCACAGCATCTTTCTCAATGTCACAGCCCTAGAGAAAGAATTTTTAGAACTTACAAGTCACTGAAGGAGTCTCCAACAACCCAAACAATAAATTAATCAACTCATACTAACAGTTCCATAGAAATTTATTTAGCCACGAAACCGCCACATAACGCAATCTAAAAAGGACCCATGGAGCCTATATATAGATGTCTGTGAAGAAAAAAGTGAGATGCAGGTCAAAAAGACTTACCACTGGACGAATATCAACACCTGGCTTAGTTTGCACCAATATTCTTACTCGTTTAGGCTCACTAGGATCACTTTGAATTTGTTCAGTGTCTTCCACCTGAACAACCGCATCAGCTCCATCAGGGACAGGCCCTACATAAACAAATCCTCATAAGAATGTTTGAGAGTGTTTTACTACATGCCATTCAGAAAAAGGTCCTAAATCCAGCCACGATGACAGATAAAGTAAAACATCACAGTTACAACTAAAGATGAAGGTATCTCATAAGATGCCAAGCCATAATCATAACATTTCCAATCCACTCAATGAAAACATATGATTACACAACATGACACAATAATAAGTACAATCTACAATCACGATCCCCTGCAGCCGACTAGCGAAGCTACGAAAAGATTCTATTTGGAATCATCTACGACATTTTAAGCAACAAGTTCAATCCTCTGGAGCAAATTTAACTTACCTCCAGTAGTAACATAGGCAACAGTTCCAGGAGTCACGGTAACACCAACAGCATCGTTTCCGGCCCTCGATTCCGATATCACAGGATATTCTCCAGGACCGTCAGCCGCAATCACCGCATAACCATCCTATCAATATTATAGCATAGAATCCATGAAACATTATGCCGAAAATTGAAAAACACCATTAATTAAATAAATTCTTGAGTAAGCATAAACTAATCAATCAAAACCCTAATTCAACGAAAATGCAGTAAAATAAAGATATTAAATCGATTATGAATGTATGTAATTAGTAATGAAGAGTAGTAGTTAACCTTAATGGAGGCGGGATAAGGAGGGAGAGGATCGGGAGCATGGATATCTTGAGCTAGGGTTTTGCCGTGAGCTTCGTGAAGTGGAACGGTTACTTCTTCGAGACGTTGAGCTACTTCTAGTATGATTTTCAGAGCTTCGTCTACTGAAATCATGGTGGTTTTTTTTGGTTTGTTGGCTTTGACCTCAAAAGAGACGATGAGAGTTGAGACTATATATAATGAGTAATGAGGTTTCTTATACTTCATTTGTTTGGATTATTCATTTCATGGGGACAAAGATTACTAGTGAGCTTGGGCTTGGATTAGTCTCTTTCCGCTAGTTTGTCAACGTAGCAATTTTGAAAATCCGAGAAAAAAGACGCAAATTTATATTACTAGATTTATGTCGGTATAATATACAGATATAAATTAATGGAATAGAGTTTGGATTAATGAGAAGTGAATGAACTTAAAATCATACACAATCTATATAATTATTATAGTTTAGGAAAATAAACAAACAAAAAGGGTGATAATATAATGCAAAGAGAAGTGAAAATCATTGAAAGTGATGTTCGGGATAGGACGATGGAAATGAATAGTTGGAAAATAGAATACTACGTATAAAATGTATGATAATCTTTTCATATATAAATTATGACAGAGTATATGTAAGAATAGTTTTGTTATAAAATCATAATACTTAAAGCTAAAATTTATAGTAACTTTCTTACACCTAATTTCTATGTTGCAACTACATTACATTTGTCGAGTTATTACATGAAGTCGAGTGCTATGAAATTTGTTTAGTAAAGAGCTAGGTAATTAGCATGCACTTGGCAAAGTTGGTAGAGATTATGAACTTCTAAATATTTTGTTAAGACTTAAAATGATCTATTACAATGAACCCGATTTGCGGGTATATACCTAAAATTTTCTAGGTTAGATCATGGATCGGGTTATCATCTACCCACGAATGAGGAAATTCGGTTTTGAACACCTCTATATAATCATAAGTTAAGTATATATATAGGTATGTGCCTTTTTTAAAAGTAAGTTTTGAGACGAATCCAATTGTACAAACATTATAATTTTCTACTTTGTATACTTTGAGTTATTGTCACTTTATATGATATAATGATCCCTTGTAGTTTATTGAGATTTGAGAAAAAACTTCACCTTTTAATTATTCAAAACTCTACTTATCTATTTTTATAGTTATTAAATTATAATATTAAAAATATATTGTGATATGGCAATCCTACGGGGCACTTCCAATGCCATAGAAACCAAACCCTCGGGAAAAAAAAAAAAAACAATGTAACGAGTAATGACATGACAAGTATTAAAATGAATTTTAGCTTTTAATGTTTACATGTGAAAAAAAAAGGGATCTAGATTTGTTTTTTTTTTTAAGGGAAAAAGCAGTCGATCGTTACTCCAATGATAAGGTATCCATCAAAACATAAGGAGCCACTCCCAAGGGAGAGTGGTTCTCCCATATTTGTTCAACCCCAAAAGGGATAAGTTTAGCTAAATAATGGGCTACACAATTATCGTCTCGTTTAACATGAGACCAAATAATGGAGTTAAAATCAACACTAGAAGAGAGAATACTATGGAGAACAAGATCTAAATCCGAGAGGAAGATTGCATGTTTAGCAAGTCGGGAGATCACCGTTTGACAATCGATTCTACAATGACATTTTGCAACCCGGACCTTTTGCCCAACCGTATAGCCATTTCAATTGCCTTCGCCTCCAGCCACTTCCACTAACCAATGGGCTCGCATGCTTCGAGTCGCTGCAAAGAGAACCTTTTCACTTGAGTCACGAGCTACGGTACCAAGGCCAACCCAACCATTTATAGCAAAAGATGCGTGGACGTTAAGCTTGATCATGTCCGTGGGAGGAGCAGTCCAAACACGAGGACTCCTAGCTACCGACGAGAGAGGGAGAGCGGTAGATTTGCTTGCACATAAGAGCCATGCTCATCCACCCATCGAGTAACTCGTGCTAGCGGCACACTATGGGGAGTGGATTTGCTTTGTTGAAGACCAAGTTATTGCGGTCTCCCCAGATGTACCAGGCCATAAAAGCTCCCTTGATGCGGAGCTTGCTATCTACTTCACGCCAACGCAGCAATGCATCATACATGAACCATCAACTGACCGGTGCCGCAACTCTTCACACCCGCAATCTTGCCATAATCCAAAAGGCGAGGGTAAGAAAAAAATAGCATGTACGTACTGTTATTCGACTTCACCACAACCCCAAGGGCATAAGTTATCTTCTATCATATGGCGGTTCTTGAGGAGATCTCGAACCTGGGGAGGGTGTTGGTGCACATTCTCCACAAGAATTGTCGTACCTTTGGGCTCACTTCCATACTCCAAACATCAACCCATGCTTGGTGGAAATTGTCAAGGTTCCCACCTTTGCCAATCAAATATGTAGTTTTTACCGAATAACAAGCATCTTTGGTGAAAGCCCAAGTGATTTCATCCTTCATAGTGAGTGAACTCAATGGGGTGCTAAGGATACACTTAACGTCTCTTTCATTAAAAGAGGCTTCAATAGTGTGAACCGTCCACTCCTTACTCTCAAAATCAATCAAATCACACACCATGTTAACACCATCAATTCGATCACTAGTAAGAAATCTCTCATTCTCATCAACCACCCAAGGATCATTCCACAAGTTTATATGTGTGCCATTGCCCACTCTCCAAAAATTCCTTCTTTTAGAAGGGCTTTTGAACTCCAAATGCTATTCCAAGGATAACTACATGAATACCCAAGTGAGGCATCCAAGAAATTACAGTTTGGAAAGTATTTTGCTTTCATGACTCGAGAAAAAAAGAGAGTTAGGGACACGAACTAACCTCCAAGCTTGACGACCCAGAAGAGCATCGATCATTGAAGACTTTTAAGATCCTTGAAACCCATTCCGCCCAAGCATTTCAAAGTACTCATAGATTCCCAACTTTTCTAGTGAATCTTCCTTTGGGAATCCGAGCTCCCCCACCAAAATTTTGCCATGGTTGAGTGGATTTTCTGAATAACTGAACAAGGAAGCTTGTAAACACCCATCAGATAGGTTGGGATAGCCTGAATCACAGATTTCAATAGAATTACTTTTTCGGCTCTAGATAGTAGTTTCTCCTTCCATCCTTGGAGTTTCTTCCAAATTATATCCAAAAGAGAATCGAAAATAAGTCTTTTCGATCTCCCTGAGATAGAGGGGATACCAATATATTTCTCATGCTTTTCCATCTATCTCATGTCCGAGAACATTTGTCATTTCTTCTTTTACGCTTGATGCTAATTCCTCCCGCTCAAAAGACACCTCCGATTTTTTATAGTTAATTTTCCGCCCAGGATGCTAACTCATATTTGTTGAGAATCTCAACTATAACATTGCATTCCTGAATGGAAGCTCTAGTGAAGAGTAAACTGTCATCTGCAAAGAAAAGATGAGAAATTTCTAGACCACTCTGACTGGCTTTAGCTCCATGAATCTGTCTTTCCTGAACTTTCCTTTGAATCATGTTAGAGAAGGTATCAACAATCGAGAATAAAAAAAAGGGAGACAAAGGGCCCCCCACCGACGGAGACCTCGATCCGAAGGAATATGAAATATATGAGACACAGTCCATAATCAAGTTCCCATCTACCATCAAAACCCATAATGAGGAGAAGTTTGCGCGGGAAGCCCCATTCCACTCTGTTATAGGCTATGAAGTCGCCTAATTAACCACCTCTACCATTTATACTAGGTTCGAGGTCTAATTTAAATCAACATAAATTACTTCTAAATTTAGGAGGTTACTAATTTGTACGAGTTTATTTCCCTTCACACACCTTGCTATTATCATATAAGAGCAAACATATCTCACGTTCGATAGCGCAAATCGATATAAAAATAAGCAAGATACTTGTTTTTTCTTTTATAGGAAATAAAATTTATCAAGTTGATTTTGTTGTTATTACTTAAGTTGTCTATAGTATACGCATGAAAGGGTTAATAACTTTATGTTTTAAAAAAAAATTATGTTGATAGTTTAGTTACTTGATGAGACCATTGTTTAAGTTATTTCGTTATAACCATCTTTCATTCTCATTATAATTGCAATTAAAGTAGGTTTGAATTAGGTTAGTTCTCGACTAGAATGATGATTATGCCAAATCTATGTCGCAATCCATGTGAAGATGATTAGAATGATGATTATGCCAAATCTATGTCGCAATCACATAAATTTGGCAAAAATACTTCACAAATTTGTGCTTTAAAATCAATGGGAAATATGACTGTATGAGGATTTTAAACTAAAAATTCGAGTTTTTTATTTATATTTTTGTTGTAATTTTTTTTCTCATTTTTCGTAAAATTTTAGTTGTGGACATGGATTTCAAAAGGTTTGGAAACATAAGGATATGAAATTATATATTTAAAACTCTTAGTCTTTTCCTAGTAAGATATTTGAAATTGAATTTAAATATTTAAATTTTTGGATCTGAAATCAAGCACTTGAAACGAAATCACTATTCTCAAACACAACCTTTAAAGGAATTTTCCTTTGGGATATTTTGCAAGAATATATGGTCATCAAAGACTCAAAGTCAAATTTTCATTTCATAGCAATAACCATAAAGTAAGCGAGTTTAGACCAATTTAGCATTTGAGCCGTCACCAAACAGAAAAGAAACAAAAATCCCCAATTATCCTCATATCTTCATCTTCCATCTTCTTCCGCAACGTAAACCCTAACTTTCACTTTCTCTCTCCTCTAAAAACCCCCAAAATTCCCCATGAATTTCACGAATTAACCCCAAATTCCTCTCAAATTCTTCACCGTCAACCATGTCGGAACCTTCAACGGCGGTAATTTCTCCGACGAGCTCTCGAGTGGTGACGGAAACCGTAAATGGGTCCCACAAGTTCGTGATCCAAGGCTATTCTTTAGCGAAAGGTATGGGCGTCGGAAAACACATTGCGAGCGACAATTTTAGCGTCGGAGGTTATCAATGGGCGATTTATTTTTACCCAGACGGTAAAAATCCTGAAGATAATTCAGCTTATGTATCTGTTTTCATCGCTTTAGCGAGTGAGGGCACCGATGTTAGGGCGTTGTTTGAGCTGACTCTTGTTGATCAAGGTGATCAACCGAAGCATAAAGTTCATAGCCATTTTGATCGATCCTTGGAAAGCGGGCCCTATACTTTGAAGTATAGAGGGAGTATGTGGTATGTGTGCGTTTTATAGAGCTTGATTTTAGTTTATTATGATTGATTATTGTTTCTTGTAGTTGGGTTTTCTTGATTGATTTTTTTTTCTTGTTGGATTGGGATATAAGGGTAGGAATTAGGATAGGTTGCTATTTTTGTGGCAATTTTTGAATTTTTTTGTTAGGAGATTAATTTTTTTATTGATATTAAGTTCTATGATTTTGTGGATTTTGTTATATGTAATTGTTTTATGGCGTTTGTTTTCTTGATTGATTGTTATATTTCGCTTTCTGTATGTGTGTGTGTGTTTGGGGGGGGGCGGAGGTTTGATTGATTGGTGTGTATTTTTATCACTAGAACGTCAAACTCCTAATCAGTGTGGATGTTAAATGGACTTCTGTTACGGATCAAAGGACGTGAGTTTGGGTATAGATATTGATTGCTGGGCACTAAGGCTGCTTGCTGGATGCTGTGGTTTATGTTGGGCTTTCTCCCTTTTTATAGTGTTGCAAATTCTTTTTGGGCTTGGTTTTGGTCTAGTGTTTTGATGTGGACTTATAAGTTTGGTTTTTGTTGAATTAGAGTCATTTCTTGTGTAAGGCACACCTACGTATTTGGAGAGGTAGACAACAAATTGAGAATGCACTTGATTTGAGTTGGATGTATAGAAAATTTTAACATCTTTTGCAACTTGCAAGGGTGAAAGACGAAAAGGACAAGTTACTTGAGAAACTACTATAGCATAAGCATCTGAGAGATTATGGATATATATAGACCTTCAAGTGTAGATCAATGAAAATGAGAAGGCACTGCGGACTTGGTATGCGAACTGCTTAGTTTGTTTGAGTCCAGTAATATATTTTTATGGTAGTTTATGGAACTTGAAATATTTCTTCAGTTTTTTGAAGGTGTTGCACCTTCGACATGGCTATCCTATTCTTAATCAACCTGATAGATCATACTTAATATATTAGTTGATATGAGGGTATTTAGTGAGGTAATGAAATGATTGATTTTTTTTTCTTAAAAGGGGTGCATTTTTGTGCAACTTTAGACTTTGGAGGTAAGGTGAAGGGTCCACCAACCACCTTATTGGTTTTAGACTGTTAGTGGGGTTGAGGTGAATATTCACTGAAAGGAGCCTGGCTTCCATCATGGAAGTCAGAGGAATCCCCAATTGCTCTAGCTCCTCTTCTCAATATTTTTCATATTAACTCTTACCCAAATCCCACCTGATTGTATAGACCCGAAACAAACTTGATATGACATGAACCCGACCCGTTTGCCATCTCTAGTTTAGATGGGAATCCAAAAATCAGATGGATGCTAGGGAAGACGCATTACCATGGATAGTCATATGGGAGTATGGGACATCACTCACAGATTCATTCAACGTTTCTTGTGTTCAGTAAATAAGTTTGTCACATTTGGTACATGTATAAGAATAAGATCTTTTACATTCTGTATGACTCGGAGAACAACTTTTAGAGCGGCTTCAACAATACTCAATTACTCATACCAATGCATATCGGGTATATAATGCTATATCAATATTTTATGAGGGAACCGGGTAACCGGGTAATAATATACTGGCAGAATTATGGAGGGATTGTACATTAAAAAATAATTAGGAATAATAGTTGGGACTTTATGAAATAGGAAGTAGAATTATTCATATGGGAGAGACTGAAGGAGTAGTCTGCTTTTGTTTCTTGCGTACATTTCTGCAGACATCAGTTATCACATTTTCCTTGTCCCTTGGAAAGTTTATATGGAGTTGTCAAGCCATCTACGCATCTTCTACTGAATAATTTAGATGCTAATGTGTTCCCTCTTATTATTGAGAAAAGATGCACATGTGTTACTTATCTCAGCCCGCATTGTTACTATTCTTCTAGATATAGGAAATTCTTTTTGCACAGGCTGACAAGTTTCTTTTGTTTTCAAGAATTCATCTTTGTGTGTGTCTTCTAATTGCCAGGGGTGAGCCGTGGGTGGGTGGGTAGGGCGGGGTCAGGTTCAGTGGACAGATGCTAATGTGTTTCCTGTTATCGTTGAGAGAAGATGCACATAGAGTAGCTTATTGCAACCAAATTGTTACTTCTTATAGCTTTAGGAATTCCATTGCACAAACAGACAATGACTTCGTTTTCTCCCCCCAAGTATTAATTATTGTGTGAATCTTCTTTTGAACGTGGTTGAGTGGGGTGAAGGTTCAGTGCTGCTCTGGGGTTATGGAGGGCTTAGAATTCTGGTCAGCTATAACTAAATCTACCTGTTTGATCTTTTCACTTTACTGTTTTAGTTTTTTTTTGTTTCTATTTCTGCTGTTTTCATATGTATTATCTTCAGAGCTTTTAGTTTTAATCGTAATATCACAATCTGTGGCATTGTGATGATTTACGAGATTTCTGATGTGTCTCTGTGGTAACTATTGTATTTTTATGGGTGTCTTTTTTGATTGCTGAGAAGCTTTATGAATTATGATACTTATCACAAGGCTTGTGCTCTTGCTAAGTGTTTCTTTTGGTTAATGCGCTAATGCAGGGGATACAAGCGCTTCTTCAAGAGGAGTATGCTTGAAGTGTCAAGTTATCTTAAGGATGACTGTCTGAGAATTAATTGTACTGTCGGTGTTGTAGTATCATCAGTTGAATGTCCTCGATTGCACCCAATCCGGGTTCCCGAGTCTGATATGGGAATGCATTTTGGCATGTTGCTAGAAAACACGGAAGGTTCAGATATTGTTTTTGTTGTGGCTGGAGAAAAGTTCCATGCACATAAATTGGTCTTGGCTGCTCGATCACCTATATTTCGATCTGAGTTTTTGGAGAAATTAGAGGAAGGGAAAGAAGAGATTATTGTGAATGACATGGAGCCGAAAGTTTTCCAGGTGAGATGGCTATAGATATTGTTGTACTTTGCTCGTGGTTCTGAATTTCTAGTCTGTCTTCTCTTCTTTCATTCGTTGTATGACCTGCACGCATGATTGGGAAAGTCTTTTTTTGGGTTGAATATTCTTCTTTTAGTTGTTTCTGTTGGTCCATCTATCCTTGCCTTTTTACTTGCATAAAAGAAACCGGGGAAAAAGATTTGGAAGACTTTTCCATTTTTATATGGAATGTGATGTTTATATCGTGATGGTTCAACTTTTACACGAGTATGAATGGGACAATAATATATAAAGCCTTTTGTACGCTTTTCAGGCTATGTTGCACTTCATATACAGAGATGATCTTGTGGAAGAGGCGGACCTCGCTCCACTAAGTTCCTCCTGCGAGTCCCATATAGCTGACTTGTTAATAGGTAAGTTGTTGGCAGCAGCTGACAAATATGGGCTAGGAAGGCTCAGACAGTTGTGTGAATCTTCCTTGTGCAAAGGTATTTCTGTCCATACAGTTGGCGAGATTCTAGCGTTAGCTGATTGCCATCATGCCTCCGAGTTGAAGGCCGTTTGCTTAAGATTTGCAGCTGAAAACCTTGCAGGTTATGTTCTGCTTTATGCTTCTCCCATATTTTTTTGTACTTTCTCGGTTTCCTATTAAATGTAACACTTCTGTTTGGGTGGTTTCAAAATAAATGTAATGCTCCCTTTCGCTGGCACTTGAGTCCTCTCTATTTCTCTCCTCATCCAGAAGCAAATATTCTTTGTCTTTCATCTCTCTACTCATAGCTTGTCCAAACCAAGTGTTACATCTCATTGAAATGGAGGGAGTTATTTTCTAATAAATTGTAAACGTGCTGAGCTGTTTGTTAGAACGAACGTCTTCTGATATTTGTACTTTCCTTTGGTGCAGCTGTTATGCGCTCTGATGGCTTTGAATATCTCAAGGAACACTGTCCATCATTGCAGTCCGAGCTCTTGAAGACGGTTGCTGGTTGTGAGGATGATTGCAGTAGCGCTGGTGGAAAGTCTCGGAGCGTATGGGCCCAACTCTCAGACGGCGGTGATACTAATGATAGAAGGGTTAGACCCAGGACCTGATATTGCTTATTGTATGTACTAGTGATTCCTACAATGATGTTTGATGAATTAGAAAAAAGCGCAATCGAGCGTGGTTGACACCTTCATTGTTGTGACATGTGTGTACAAGTAAGTGGTTTAGCCTTGGCCCTTAAGGTTGTCGAGTTAAAGTTTAGGGTGTGTGTTGTTGGTACCAAAGTGTGTTGATTTGTAGTTACGAGCATCTGCAAATTGTTCATGCAGAGAGCAGAATGCCAATGTAAAAATGACCTCATTTTTCCTTCAATTGCAATATTTGCCTTATTCCAAGGTTCCCTTTTGCTCTGCTTCCTCCCAGTTTTGCCCCAATTATCTCTTTTTTTTTGCTTGGTCATTTTGCATATCATGATGTCTTGGAAGATGTGGTTTTTTCAGCAGAATTGAGGACTAATTATCATATTAACCAGGGGCTTGCCACAGTAGTACAAGGAAATGGGGAATACTCTCTTGGACAAGAATACATAAATGATGAAAATTCTTACATTCATGTGTACCTACATCAAAAGCAAAGTTTATGTTCCTTTTACTTATTAGCATCTTTCAACTGAGCAGAAATCTTAAACATACATGTATAAACGTGGATTTGAGTTTGTATAATTGTATCTCTTTACTGAGAGTGAGTTGGTTAGAGCTTTTTCTCCTGGTTTCAGGAAATCCTGGGATCGATTCTCATCTCTTGCCCTTGTGGTCTCTCTAACACTAGGAAAAAATTGTATTTTTTTTTATAAGAGATTCAAAGTTTGTACTCGTATTGTACTTTCCTATTTTTTCCAGTTTCAAAATACAAAATACCATACGTTGACCAACTTCTCTCAATAATTAGGTGAATTTGTTATCTTCGTTCTCTTTATATACCAAAATTCTTTTATCTTCTTTTAGAATTTTATGTTTATATTGTAAGCCCTCTAAATGTTTATCAATCTAGGGATTTGCTTTGAATAAAATAAAAAGCTCCAAGCATATATTCTGAATAAAAAAAAAAACAATTGTTATAGATCTTGTTGGTATATAGTTTTTTCTATCCTTTTTATTGACTTCTATTTCTTTCTCTCCAATCAAATAGCCAAAATAAATTACATCCGGTAAGATAGAACAACTATTTGGTAATATTGCATGACAACAATTGGGGCCTGCAAATAGTTCATGGCATGTGATTTTTGTAATTCACCGCCTGAAAATTAGACAACTCGATATATTGATTTTACAAGAACCACATTTTAGCCAAAAGCCTAATCTAACCCATAATTATTACAACAACAAGTGATTGGTTTAATTAACTAACTAGTGAGTGTCCCGGGCGATGCCCCGGGTTGTTTCTTTTCGTAATTTTTTGTCTTGTGAGAAAAAAATTAACGTCATAATTTGAAAAATACAAGAAATTCAAGTAAGAGTTTATGTATATAATAGTCTATTATCATTACCATTAATGTGTTAGGTATCTAGCTACTTGTGTAATTCTTTTAATGAGATATAATTACAAGACCTTATTATATTTTATTTTGAAATACTAAACAATGATGTTATGTTGGATCAATGGTTAAACTCTCACTTTTCATTTCAAAGATCACGTGATCGATACCTTGTAACTACACAATATTATTTTTTTTAGTTGAGGGGTTTGACACGAAAATAAAGCATTTGTATTATAGCCTTAGAAGAGAGTGCTACATGGCACATAAACATTCTTAGGAACACCTTTTAATATATTAGTATAGATATCTGTAAACAACTACTGCAATCGAGAAATAACTTTTATAAGGACTAAGGAGCAATAGTCGAAGAGTGCATTAATCATACACCGGTGTGTCACATGTAAACATGCACACCAAAATACTCCATTTTTCTTCATACCATTCTTTTCTCAACTCTACTCCATTCATTGAAGCTATACTTATGTGTATGCCTCGTTTGGAGTTTCAAATGAGTAATGAACAAAATTCCTATAGTCGAACTCATGTCATAAGAATGGAAAGAGGGCCTCCAACCAACTAGACCAACCTTAATTCTTAACTTTCCCAAACAATTATTAACAATATCCTCTAATAAAACCTCGAACTTCTTTACCTACTATACCTCGTATTTCTTCACAATCCTTCCAAACCTCGAGTTTTGCCTAATTCTATCAAGGTGGAACAAAATTTGTCAAGAAGTATATCATACAACATTCATCATTCATGCAACATTTTTCAATTTTTAAACAACATTAATACTTTCTCATACAACCTTTATCACTTTATCATTTATCATACAACATTATCTTATGAAACAGTAACAGAGTTTTTTTCTTTAAGAAATACATACTCCTTTTATTTACAACAATGCCATGGGTTGAACAAAATTTGTTCCAACCAAATTCAAATTAGGAATTTCTCCCAAACCTCCTCTATTTCCTATTCTTTTACACTTAATTGGACTGAACTAAATTAAATTAGACTTAATTTGTCTGAACTGAACTAAATTAAAAATGTGAGAGAAAACTAATATAACTGAACTAACCTTTAACTTTTTTTTTGAGGGGACTAACCTTTAACTTAATTTACCTGAACCGAATTGAATTTCTATTGATTCAGTCCAAACTCCAAAAGACCAAAGCCTTTAGTTTCCACTTTCCTAAAACACCCAAACCAGCGCCTACACGTCTGCAACTGATTGCTTAAAAAAAAAAAGACCAACTACCTTTTTGTGTAGCAAGTTAAATCCTTTATAATCTCCAAAAACTCTGTTCATTGGCATGAAACAGAAGGATGCTCTCTTCACTCCAAACTCTGGTAAGAATTTAAGATCAGCTTTTTTATTACTCTTATTTATTAGGGTTTTGATAATATTGCATGCAATATTTGAAAAATAAGCTATAATTAATAGCAGAATGTAATTTTATTTAACTGATAGAAAACTTTTGGAAATAATTTACAGGTGAAGCTCTATAATAATCCAATCATGGAATTCAGTTCTAATCTACGGAATAATTGCCGGTTTTTTGCGCCAAAGCTGGAGATTTTTGGCTCTTCAACGACTAATTGCATATGCTTTTAGGTATGTTAGTATAACTCACTATAACCTAATTTATCTGATTCTTTTTGAGTTATTACTTCATAATTTATGCTATGCTTTCTGTATACTGTATAGTGCAATGTTACCCTCATCTTTGCAAACTGTCATAATTAGGATATGACATGATTTTACGAAGTTATTGGTAATAGCAATTGTGTCATTGCCACTATCTTCCCTTTGCTTAAGTAAGGTAATGACACATTGGCAAACTCTAGATCTTAACTAATACTGAACTCCCTTTGTTTCGCAATAAGCTTTAACGGTTTTTGTGTCACGAGAAACAAGAGAAAGGAGAGAGATATGTTCCCGATTACTAAATCATCGTAACCGGGAGTTTTTGGGAACCAAAGAGGAAATAAGGGGTTTTTTGGGTGTGTTTTGAGTAGTTAATTCGATGTTTTATTAGAGGGCTTTGTTCTTAAATTCTAAGAAAGCAAAAACCCCAAAATAAGATGAGATGCAAATGTTAAGCTTATTGTGGAAGGTCCATTTTTAGTAAGTGGTAAGCTTATTGTAAAACAGTAGGTCCATTTTTAGTAAGTGGTAAGCTTATTAGAAAAGATGACTGACTTTTTCTAGAAAAATTAGAACTTTTTTATGTGAATACTAATTGTGGACTTATGGAAGATAAAACTTGCATGATTATGCTAATAAGTAATTACCAATAACGCAAACTAGTAAGCAGCAACAAGAAAATTTTGAGTTTGCTAGAAATCTTGATAGTTTTGAGGACAACTTAATCAATCAATGTGTTGGCCATTTTAAGAGTATTGTTCTACTCAAAAGAAGGTTTTTCTCCCAGAGATTTATTATTACTGCGGCCATCAACTTAAAAACGAGCTCTTAATCATACCAAAGACAGGTATACAGAATTCTAAGCTCTGTAGTTGGTAGTTGAGAGCATGGAGCTGCCTTTTAAGGACTGATGCTGATGAAACTTCCGAACAATGAGGTCCCTGCAAGTTCAGCAAAATAAGTTTTAGACAAGAACATAATTGTATCTACGTGCGCAGTATGCAGGATAACTAGAAAAATGTAGGTTACACTAAACCCAACTTCACAAAATAGAATGTTCATATGTCATCCCTTGGAAGCATTATACTTGGGAGCTAAAATAAAAACGACACCATAATTAAAATAAGTTACTATCATACTCCCACATACAAGATTTTGCTTTGTACAGAGGGATTGTAGAGGCACATTGTGAACTTTTTCTTTGGAAAGAAATTGAACATCCAAAAATATTTGAGTTTGACAGCACAATAGCAGATCGGTAGTTAGATTTTTTATTCAAATAAGTGATCGTCATGCCAAACTTACTGAATGATAGTAACTTAGTAAGGTAAATTGCTGGTTATGGTATCTTGGCAAAAGGGTTGAATTCATCTTACTTCATTATATTGCCAGATTCAGTTAAGCGGAATTCATTATATACGATAAAAGATCTTGTTTTCCTATCTGTAGCATCAAAAGATAAATTGGTGATGACGTAAAATTTTCTCAGCAAAACAGAATTTTAATGGGAGTACTCACAACTTACAAGTAAGGCATGTAAGTAATTAGTGTGCGGAGGGTAGATTTTTAGTGTGTGTGATCTCCCAAGGCTAGTGGCTAAGAGGTTCCCAAAATATATATAAAAGCACATTTAATAGCTACAACGGTAACTCAGTGAGAAGTAAAAATTTAATGATCTAAGCTGCCCATTAAATGGTTCCCGTTTTTTAAGGAAATTATGTGTTTTAAATTTTCAGTACCAGTATTTAGAAGGCCGTTATGTTTTTTGCGCCTCAAGCCTAAGAAATGACAGGTTTGGCACCAAAGAAATACCTTGGCGTATTTATTTGTTTTCCTCTATGCACAATTAACATATAATGATGGACGAAAAAGCTCTCTAAGTAGTCAGTAGGAAAGTATCCCTGTTCTTTAGAATAAAGGAACGTAAGTGAGATGGGTGTAATAATATGCACCGCAGAAATCAGGGTCATTAATGGTGAAAGGAGAAACTAAATTTAAGGAAGCCATGCCAAGTAAACTACAGAACACACATACCATTGCCTGTCCTCCTCCTTTTTGCGGGAGGCTCATCTGTGGTTTCGTCTATGCCAACCTTTTCCTCTCTCTCACCATTCTTTACATTGTTATCTGCCCTCTCTGGATAGTCTTCGTCACTTTCATCATTGTCTGCAAAATATATATCTTCAAAATATACGTTTGACATAAATGGGGGAAGGTAGAAACTAAAATTCAATAAACATATAACCTATTTGTTTCTTCTTCTTTTTCCCTACGTTCAATTTTTACAGTGATTTGTTCCTCTGATGTGCACTTTTTCCGTGTTTCATCTGGTTTGTAAAGATGCGAACATAATTTTTTCAGGTTGAAAATAGTTTTCCTTAGGGTGGAAAGTCTCTTTTTGTAAGGAAAGGATGCCATATTTCCTCCCTGTCCTTAACCCTCCTCCTTTCTTCCCTCTATCCCTTCCCTTTTTTTTTTTTCATTTTCTTCATAACTTTTCTATGAAAAAAACTAGATAAAGGAATATGAAGTTTAGAACGTGATTTCCATTGGCAATAAAATCTAGTTCAAAATGTTTTTCTTTGAACCAAACACATAGAACAACATATAGCATATACTTGTACACATATACACATCTGAGCATCCATTAATGTTTATATGCCGTTATGGACTAAATAGATAAATTAGCATGGAGTAAATATTATAGTTCTCAATAGATGTATGAAATTTTTCTATGGATGTTATTTAGAACAAGTGTCAGATCAATTATTTTCAGTTATCTAAAGTTTGAACTGACTCAAATCTGATGGGAGGGAACTGCTTTTTATAAAAACATCAAAAACTTGAAAGCATATTTAACAGACCTTCAGGTGTAACAATGAAATGTAGCTTCTGATGAATCCACCCAAATCTCATTTCCTGGCCCTCTCTAAGTTCCCTGGTCTCACGGACATGACCCCAACTAATGATTGAGTAGCGATGGTCACGATCAACCATTGTCAGAAAATGTTCCAAGCGGTTTTCATCATCGACAACCCATATGTTGGCTCTTCCATCTCCTTCTCTCAGCCTATTTTTCAAGTCTTCAGGCATGTTTGGAACAATAAATTCCTCTACAGAATGCCTAGGCAAAACCAGTTGGGATGTTGTCATATCAGATTTGGTTAGAACTTTGACGACTGGATATTGGTCCACTGGTGCACAGTTCAAATCAAAAAGTTTCCTCATGGTGAAAAGGTTGGGAGAAGGAGAAACAGAGATTTTGTGTAACACTTCTTTAATCAAAATTATCAAGAGAGAAGAACGATCTATGATCGATTGGTTTACGGTTTTTGAACTTGGCTATCTACCGAGGCACTTACCGTACAAATAAACTTTTTAGGTACATTATTATCATACCTTAGTCACCTTACCTTATAGTACAATGCATTTAAGAAAACTTTCAATTTTTTCCATATTTGAAGGATGACACAAAGAGGTTGCTCTTGATTTGGTTCATTTTATTACCTTCTGTGGCATATTTCGATTAGCAATGATCATCCTTGTGTTAAAAAAGTGTTTTTTCTTTGCCGCGCCAAAATACGTGTTTCTTTTTGGTGCCTAGTGTCAAAGAAATGTAAGCATTGTTAGATGATGGATGGTGATCATTCAGTGATGGAAATTTGACCTTCGTCATCTTGATAATTTCAGTTTGAATATGTTGGTTACTTGAAAATATACACAAATGCATTCTCATGTACATTTTTTTTTGCTGTTACTTTGCAAGAGACTAGAAGTAGGACAAGGGCTTCTAGAACTCATGAAATAAGGCAGATCGAATGAACAGGACCTGTTACAAGTCATTTTTCCCATGCTTTAGTTGCAAAGTCTATATGTTAGCCATAGTTCTAGGTTAACATGGATATGATATGGTAAGGCAAGGGTGATTTTCTACAATATACAGTTAGCGGTCTTTAACATAGAGAGGTAACTTTCAAAGGGATATTTGTAGTGACCTA
The DNA here is from genome assembly GCA_947646795.1 of Beta lomatogona. NCBI lineage: Eukaryota > Viridiplantae > Streptophyta > Magnoliopsida > Caryophyllales > Amaranthaceae > Beta > Beta lomatogona. Next base: position 1,108,961 of record CANSNZ010000421.1, on the reverse strand, counting down.
TAACGAGAAATGTGGTAACTTTTACTGTTTTATTGAGTATATAAGTCTTTCCTATTGCAATTTTCTAAATACAGTTGAAGCGAAGAATGTACTTATAAGATTGAAGATTAACACCAAGTCATTTTTGTCAAGTTGCTTGTTCAACAGATAATAGATTTGGTGGAGGTATGTTGCTTGGAAGTTTAATCTCTGCGGAAGGCACGAGAAGGCTCATTGTGGACGGCCTAATGTTTATAAACATTTTCAGTATGTTCGATTTCAGTCACCGCATATCAAGTGTGTAAGTTTGAAAATTGAACCAGCAGTTCTGCACTTAATATGTATAGGTAACCTAGGCAACCAAGGCTCCCTGATGGCCATGGGTTTAGTACTTGAGTCATGTAGTCCAATTTCTGTACTTTCTTGAATATGTCTCAGGGCCTGTATGTAAGCATAATATAGATACACATTTCGATTTCGAGTGAAGGTTCATAACCCATGCATACTTTGTTTGGGACAGTTAAGATTTCTTTGGCACGACAATTGACAGGATCTTTACCAAAAGAATTCAGAATGTGCCCTTTTCTCTCTGACCAAAATCAGGATCTTCAGATACTTTTTCCCTTTTATGTTTTATTGTATTTCTCCTGAAGAATTATTGGTGCTAAGTGTGATAAGATATGTCCCATGAAACAGTGGGGAAAAGAAGATATAGTTGATAATTTGCTTAATATTAATATTTTGTTGTGATTGATTCTGATTTCTGAGTAATTTTGAGCTTGTAAATCACATTATCAAATCCTGCTAACCTAGCATTACAAATTTAACTAAACAAATGCTTCAGCAGTTCACATGGTTAAAGAGAGTATCAAGCAAAGTCATTTTTACATAATTCTATTGTTGGTGATGTTAATAAATTAAATCATGCCCATGCTCTTGGTGATGGAAGAAATTTAGGGGTGCTTATCGAGCGAGCCGAGCCCGAATAGAATTGGGCTCGGCTCGAGCTCGTTTAACTTTTCATGGGCTCGGCTCGGCTCGGCTCGTGAGCTCGCCGAGCTTGGGGGAGCCGAGCTCGGCTCGAGCTCGTGATTAGAATTTGTGGCTCGAGCTCAGCTCGTGAGCTCGTTTAGGCTCGACTCGTGAGCTCGTTTAGGCTCGGATCGTGAGCTCGAATAGGCTCTGGCTCGGCTCGTGAGCTCGATTGTGGCTTGTGAGCTCGTTTAATTGCTTTTACCTTTTCTTTTTATCTTTTTTCTAATATATACTTTAGTTAGTATCTTAAAAGGATTACTTAATATAATTTTTAATATATATAAATAATTTTTTAATATAAAATAATTTTTTAGTATAAAATAATAATCGAGCTGTTCACGAGCTTTACGAGCAGAGCTTTGCCTAGCTCGGCTCGGCTTGTTTAAGTCTCGAGCTGAGCTCGAGCCGAGCTTCAACCGAGCCGAGCCGGAGCTGCTCGCGAGCTTGTCAAGCTCATTATCACCCTTAGATGGAACGTCATCCCAAATAAAAGTTTATTTCTTCATGAATTATCATTACCATTCAATACCACCTTAATAATAAAAATGTACGAAGATAAGAGATACTTGTGGATGGATAAACAAAATGGGAATATCAGCCTGATACTTTCTTTGTAAATCTACTTATTTATTTATGCCATTTGGATTATCAAATGCACCAAGCACATTTATGAGATCGATGAACCAAACCTTGAAACCTTTTCTTGGTCGATTTGTAGTGGTGTATTTTGATGACATCTTGGTGTATAGCAAGAATGAATTGGAGCACGTTGATCATCTACACCAAGTATGTGAAGTTTTGGAGAAGGAACAACTCTATGGAAACCTTGAGAAGTGTCATTTCTTCTCAAATCAGGTCGCCTTTCTTGGCTTCCTAGTTTCACACGAGGGCATTGAAGTGGATGAAAAGAAGGTGCAAGCCATTAGAGAATGGCCTATTCCATGTTCCATCCAACAGGTAAGAAGTTTCCATGGCCTAGCTTCTTTCTATAGACGGTTTCCCAAGTTTCCTTTTCTTGATCGTTATTTATTTTACCACCATTTATATTTTAGGTTGATTAAAGGAGAAGTTACTACTCATTTCGTTTTATTATTAGAAATCAGATGGAACAATTATTAAACACGCCCGTATAGCTCAGTGGTAGAGCGTCAGTCTTGTAAACTGAAGGTCTGTAGTTCGATCCTGCATGGGGGCAATTTTCTTTTTGCGCGCAACAGCGTGAATAATTTGTTAAATCCTTAGTAATTAGTATTTGGGCTGATTATACGTAACTAGTGACTATATATTTCCCTTATCATCTGTCCACTATAGTAGTGAGTATATTTACTAATTATATACTTAAAACTCAAAAATGTATCAATTCGACATTACTTTTTTAGGTAGGAAAAAAACATTAACAAGTAATGTCCCATTAACACATTTTTGACACTTCTTAAGCAACTGAAGAAAATTAGTTATGCATCTAATTAATCATGCATGTCCGTATTTGCACACTATTGTAACAGTTACCAAATTAAGTTGTATAATAAATCCGCGAACACAAAATTACTCAAGTGTATAGATAAAAAAATAGATATGATCCACGTCATGGGCTACTCATAGCTCCAAGTTTATGCATTCCTGAGAAAAATCACGTGATTAAAATTTTGTAGAGAAATACCGTGTTACGATAGTTAATACGTTAGTGGAGTAATATTATGTTACAACTTACAACAAATATTGTTTAGGCCATTACAAGAGTAAAAGATATATAGTATACAAGTTTCATAACTTTAAGTATATAATTCACGTCATAACCTAATAGCTCTAATTGTGTCTGTATAATTAGATGCGTTAACACAAGATTACTCAGATTTATTAGATAAAAGTTAGATACGATCCACGTCATAACTTACTCATCTCTCTAGTTTTATGCTGTAATCTTGAGAAAATTCACGTGATCAAAATTTTGTGTAGAAATATCGTGTTACAACATTTAATATGTTAGTGGAGAAACTTCATGTGACAACATACAAATTGTGTAGGCCATGACATGAGTTAAAGATAATATACAAGAGTTTCATTACTTTAAGTATATATTTCACTTCATAACCTAATCATAACTCCAACGATTATAAGTTATGACGATCATTAACTTAATCTTTATAATTAAATACGCTAGCTGACATAGGATTATTCAAGTTTATATATAGATAAGAGTTAGATATACAATCATCGTCATAACTTGCTCATAGCTCTTGTTTTATGCATGTAATCTTGAGAAAAATCATGTGGTTAGAATTTTATGGAGAAATATCTTTTACAACATTTAATATCTTAGTGGAGAAACATCATGTATCAACAAATGCTGTTTCAACCATTACTAGAGTCAAAGTTAGTGTACAAGTATCATAACTCTAAGTACATGCTTTACATGGTAATCTACTGATAACTCTAAATTTGAAGCATGTATCTTGTGGCATATCTTTTGACCAAAACTTTTAGTTACTACATTATTGGAGAAACGTTGGTTTGCAGCTAATATAGGCAAATACTATAATAACAAAATTGTTGTCGTAACCTCCATTAGTCCATTATTTTTCTCTCTGGCTTTTGTGATTTGTGAAGTTTAGAATTTTTTGCATGTATTTACCTAATATCTCTGTAATATGGTTAATCAAAAATTTGGACACTGCATGCAAAATAGTCACTTATTTACGTCACACAAATATCTGCTACCTAATTAGTTATGTGAATAAATAGCATAAGACACGATTTTCGTACTAGAATCTACTCCTTGCAACACGATAAGAGTTAGGAGTGTTGGGCTTTTGTGGAGCTTGAGCAAACAAAGCTCACATGAAAGCTTCGATGCCTCGGCCCATCGTCATGAGTTCTCGGCCCAGCAGCACGGTCCAAGTGTGAAGTAGGAAAGCCCCCCATCCCAGCTGCCCGGGCGGGCTAGCTTGGGCTCGGGCGAGCCTGGGAGCCCGGGCGGGCTATTCCCAGATCGGGCGAGCTGATCTTGTTGCAGCAGTTCTGCCTTGAAAGCAGGAAGTGTGCTCATACCCTGCACCGGGCGGGCAACTTGGTGGCCCGGGCGGGCGACCCAACCCCGGACGGGCTAGCTCCTGCTCGGGCATGCGGTTTTAATGGAGCAACAAGGCAGTTTGTGGATTTTTACTTGGGCCCGGGCGGGCTCGTTTTCGTGCTCGCCCGAGCTACCAAGATCTGTCGGGAATTTTTGCGATTTTCTGCTTTAATCTCGACCCTTGATTTGTATTAACCCCCTAAAAGTATATAGACCCCCCTATTTCATGTTTTAAGTTACTATTCACACAAAGAGAGATCAACCTAGGGTAGTGAAAGAAGAGAGAGAAAATAGCATTAAATCATCCATTAATGCTTGTATTGTTCATCCATTTTCTTCATTAATCAAAGGTGCTTGCTTGGTGGGTTTTTTCTCCCGGTGCTCGGGTTTTCCCACGTTAATCGGTATGCTTTTCATTGCTTTCTTATTTGTTCTTAGTTTCATCACTTTTCATTTGATTGTTGATTAGTGGTAATTACAAGTAATTAGTTGGTTTGTTTAATCTAATTCTCAACAATTGGTATCAAGAGCTAAGGTTTACCTGGGGAAAGTATTTGAATTAGATTTGTGTGCAAAACTAGTTATTTGGTGATTGGAGTTCAAAGTTTTTTGCTTTGTTGATAAAAAGTTGTGATTTTTGAACTTGGATTGTTGTTCAACAATGGAGGATGGAAAGGTGAGACTTGAGAAGTTTGATGGGAAAGATTTTGGCTTTTGGAAGATGCAAATAGAGGACTATTTGTACCAAAAGAATCTCTTCCTACCACTTGAAGGCACAAGGCCAAGTGGTATGAAGGAGGATGAATGGAAAGTGCTTGACCGACAAGCCCTTGGTGTGGTGAGATTGACATTGGCCCGGAGTGTGGCTTTCAATGTCAAGGAGACGAAAGCAACGGCGGAGTTGATGCAAACTCTATCAAATATGTATGAGAAGCCCTCGGCAATTAACAAGGTGTATTTGATGCGTCAGTTGTTTAATCTTGAGATGGTTGATGGAGGTTCGGCCGCCGAACACATAAATGAGTTCAACTCGATTATTAGCCAATTGTCTTCGGTTGATATCAAGTTTGAAGATGAAGTGTGGGCATTGATTTTGATGTCTTCTTTGCCTATGTCATGGGATACGGTGGTTTCCGCTATTAGCAACTCTTCGGGGAAGGAGAAGTTGGTATGTGACAATGTGAGGGATCTTATCTTGAGTGAGAGCACTCGGAGAAAGGAGTCCGATGAATCATTGGGCGGAGCTTATCATAGTGGTAATAGGGGAAGGGGAAGACAACAAAAGGGCAATGCCAAGAATGGGAGATCGAAGTCTAAGGGGCGAAGTAAGTCGAAGGGAGGTGCTCATCTTGTGTGTTGGGGTTGCGGTGTGAAGGGGCACACTAAAAGAGAGTGTCCCAATCCCAAGAAGAAGGGTGGTGTGAATCATAAGAATCGGGATGATGCAAGTTCATCCGTTAGTGTTGCATCCGATGAACTTGATGATGCTTTGATCTTGAGTGTTGATAGCCCAATTGAGTCTTGGATCCTTGACTCGGGAGCTTCATTTCATTCCTCTCCATGCAAGGAGCTATTTCGCAACTTCAAGGGTGGGAAGTTGGGGAAGGTTTATCTAGCCGATGATGAACCTTTGGATATCATGGGGAAAGGGGAAGTTATGATCAAGACTTCAAGTGGGAGCCTATGGAAACTTCAAGATGTTATGTTTATACCTAAGTTGAAAAAGAATTTGATTTCGGTGGGTCAATTGGACTCATGTGGTTATAGAACCATGTTTGGTGACGGTGTTTGGAAAGTAACCAAGGGAGCTATGGTGGTGGCTCGTGGCTCTAAAACCGGCACACTTTACACTATGATGTGTCACTTTTATATATTGTTTTTAGATGCATTTTGATTGCATTTAGAACTCCTTTTAAAGCATTTAGGTGCATAATGGCATGAATTACGTAAGTTGTGTTCTACTACTCCCCGTTTGTGTGTTTCGATGATTTTCAGGTTATTTTGATGCAAATTGATTATGATTATCTAAGATCAAGCCTTTTAATCATTGAGGATGAAGATAGCTTGCACAAGGATCACAATGCATCCGTTTGGGACAATCTCGAGTTAGAATGAAGCAAAGAGTTAGTGAAAGAAGTGCCAAAACTAACACCTGTTTACTATTTTGATTATAACTTTTTATAGAAAATTGATAATCAAGAAATTCCAATTGGGTTGGAAACTAGACTTCACGAGCTTTCCAACGATAGGTCACACGTCCCAAATGGACTTCTGGTTCGAGAGATACAACCTTCGCAAGTTGACGCAAAATCACAGTTTTTCCGCCCGGTCGATCGGGCGAGACGAAAATTTCTTCAGAGTACAAGGCATGTTTGCCCAGTCAACCGGGCGAAAGTGGCTCCAAAAGTGCTTGCGCGCCCGACCGGGCGGAATTCCATTTTTTGTCGTAGTTTCAGAACAACGTCGCCCGACCGGGCGGTTTTGCCCGGTCGACCGGACGGTTTTTCCGGAAGGTTAATTTTTGCTTTTTTTAGCCGGTTTTGTAAAACTATAAATAGGTCTTCTCTCTCTCTCCCCCCGAGACCTCTTTTCGGACATTATATTTTGTATTCTTAGGTTTAGCTTTAGTTTCCTTCTTCCTTTTCTCTCTCGTTTTTCATGGCAAACCCTAGTTTCTCTTTTCTTCATTAATTCATGAGTTTATAATTTTCATCTCTTTTCTTTCATTGATTTCTTTGATCATACTTTTCTTTGTAGATTTAAATTTCTTTATTTATTTCATGATTGAGTAGTTTATATTCTAGGGTTTGGGAACCATGTTTATATGCTATGATTCTTGATTTATATTTATTAATGGTTTGATTAGTTATTGATATCTCTAATTGATTAGTGTTTTTATTGTTAATCTTGCAATCTGATCAATTGTCTGATTAAATATTGCTAATATCGAGTCATAGATAGAGAGATAGTACTCTTTAGAGGCTTACCTACAATTAACAAATTTGATTATGTTGAGCGACCGTACTAGCATATGTTGATTTGAGAGCGTTAAGGCCCAACCGTAGGATTAACATGTGCTCTAGATATCTGATTAATTGAATCATTGATGATATTTTGATAGATTATAGTTATGAACATGGTGAACCATTGCCCTAGATCCTTTTTAGCTTGATTTTCGTAGTTTGATTAGTTTAGAACTTAATTCATTATTCCTGATCTTGTTTAGTTTCTCCATGCATTAGAAGCTAGATTAAAACAACCATCTCTCTGTGGATTCGACCCTACTTACCCTACTACATTGTTAGAAGGTTTTGCAGGAATTATTTTTGACAGGTGTACGACAGCCTATCACACTACCATAGGGTGTAAGAGCATGATTGCTACAACCATGGAATGTGACACCAAGCTATGGCATACTAGGCTTGGGCACATGAGTGAGAAAGGGATGAAGATTATAGCTTCAAGGGCTAAGTTGTCAAATTTGAAATCAATCGACATGGAATTTTGTGAGAGTTGTGTCTTTGGGAAGCAAAAGAAAGTGTCCTTCACAAAAACCAAGAAGTCTTTGAAAGACGAGAAGCTAGAGCTAGTGCACACAGATGTATGGGGACCTTCCCCCACCAATTCCATTGGTGGCTCACGGTATTTTCAATTTTGTGACCTTCATTGATGACTTTAGCCGGAAAGTATGGATTTACTTTATGAAGCACAAGTCCGAGGTGTATGAAACCTTCAAGGTTTGGAAGGCAGAAGTTGAGAATCAATCGGGCAAGAAGATAAAGAGTATGAAGTCCGATAATGGAGGTGAGTATGAGTTGGAAGCTTACAAGAAGCTTTGTCAAGAGCATGGCATTGTTTTGGTGAGGACCATTCCGGGGAAACCTCGCCAAAATGGGGTAGCGGAAAGGATGAATAGAACACTACTTGAGAGGGCAAGGAGCATGAGGATCCACGCGGGTCTTCCCAAGTGCTTTTGGACCGATGTCGTGAGCACCGCAGCATAATTGATCAATCGGGGACCTAGCGTTCCCTTGGAGTTCAAGATTCCGGAGGAAGTTTGGAGTGGTTAAGAGATATGTCTTTCACACTTGAGAACTTTTGGTTGTGTTGTCTATGTTCAATCCAAAAAGCGTGATAAGCTTGACCCAAAGGCCATTAAATGCTACTTCATAGGATATGGTTGTGAAAAATATGGGTATCGTATTTGGGATCCTAAGAATCGTGTGGTGATTAGGCATTGTGATGTGACCTTTGATGAGAAATCCTTGTATAAGGATAATTTTGGTGGAGATTCAATTGAGAGAGGGTGGATTGGAGAAGAGCGAGAAATAGTTGAGGTAGATGATGTTCAAGCTTCTCAATATGATGTTCAAGCTCCTAATGTTGATGAATCTATTGATTTAGAGGGTGATCCTCTTGATGACATGAATGATGAGGTTCAAGGTGAACCAACCACCCCAAAAGCTAGCTCCACTCCTCAAGTGAGGAGATCTTCAAGGTCTATCAAGCCACGAATCGATACTCTCCCTCATTGCATTACTTGTTGTTAACCGATGCGGGTGAACCGGAGTACTATGGTGAAGCAATGAAGTCTAGTGAATCATCTAAGTGGGAACAAGCCATGAAAGATGAGATGCACTCATTGGTGAAGGACAAGACTTGGGTGTTGTGTGAACTACCCAAAGGAAAGAGAGCACTATTGAACAAGTGGATCTTTCGTAAGAAGGACGAACCGGATGGCACAATCCGTTTCAAGGCAAGGCTTGTGGTAAAAGGGTTTTTACAAAAGGAAGGGGTTGATTATCCAGAGATTTTTGCTCCGGTTGTGAAGCTCACCACTATAAGAATCTTGTTGGCAATAGTGGCTTCCGACAATCTTTTCCTTGAGCAAATGGATGTGAAAACCACGTTTTTACATGGGGATTTGGAAGAGGATCTCTACATGAAGCAACCGCAAGGGTTTCAAGTTTCGGGTAAAGGGAACTTGGTGTGCAAGCTCATGAGGAGCTTATATGGGTTGAAGCAAGCTCCAAGGCAATGGTACAAGAAGTTCGACATGTTCTTGCTAGGAAATGGATTTGTGAGATCGGATGGCTATCATTGTTGCTACTTTCAAAGGCACGCAAATGGTTGTGTTTATTTGCTTCTCTATGTTGATGACATGCTTATTGCGGGTTCTAGTATGGATCTTGTGAACAAGTTGAAAGAAAATTCGTCAAAGAAGTTTGAGATGAAGGACTTGGGTGAGGCGAATCAAATACTTGGCATGAGAATCTTGAGAGATAAATCGGCGGGTTTGTTGAGGTTATCTCAAGAGGAGTATGTCAAGAAGGTGCTAAAAAGGTTCAATAAGGTTGATGCAAAGCCTCGAAGTTCTCCTCTCTCTATTGACCTCAAGTTGTCAAAAGAGGATTCACCCAAAACGGATGAAGAAAAGAAGCAAATGGCCATTGTTCCTTATGCTTCGGCTGTTGGTAGCATGATGTATACTATGGTGTGCACAAGGCCCGACATCGCTCATGCGGTGGGAGTTGTGAGTAGGTTCATGGCAAATTCGGGTGAGCAACATTGGAAAGCCGTGAAATGGCTCATGAGGTACTTGCAAGGTACTTCTTCTATGGCTCTTTGCTTTGGGAGAAAAGGAGTGATCTTGAAAGGGTTTGTTGATGCTGATTTTGGAGGATGTGTTGATTCAAGCAAGAGCACCTCGGGGTATGTTTTCACTATTGGTGGTACGACCATTAGTTGGATGTCCAAGCTCCAAAAGTGTGTCTCCATGTTTACTACGGAGTCCGAGTATGTAGCTATGTCGGAGGCGGGAAAGGAGATGGAATGGTTGAAGAACTTCCTTGATGAAATGGGCATGAAGCAACGACAATGTGTGTTGCATAGTGATAGCCAAAGTGCGGTTCAATTGGCTAAAAATCCTATGTTTCACTACCGAACCAAGCACATAAAGAGGCACTACCACTACACTAGAAGTTTGGTGGATGATGGTGTCTTGGTTTTGAGGAAGATTGCCGGTTCAAAGAATCCGGCGGACATTCTCACTAAGGTGGTTCCTAGTGAGAAATTGAGGTTGTGTAGGACCTCAATTGGTCTCCATTGCTAGATGGAAGGCGTAAGCATCTTTGGTGATAATGGTTTTTGATGATGTTTTTTTTTTGGGTTTGTATATGGTGTTACATATGGGGTAATATTGGTGGTTTGAAAGTTTGTTTGCCCAAATCTCCAAGTGGGAGATTGTTGGGCTTTTGTGGAGCTTGAGCAAACAAAGCTCACATGAAAGCTTCGATGCCTCGGCCCACCATCATGAGTTCTCGGTCCAGCAGCACGGTCCAAGTGTGAAGTAGGAAAGCCCCCCATCCCAGCTGCCCGGGCGGGCTAGCTTGGGCTCGGGCGGGCCTGGGAGCCCGGGCGGGCTAGCTTGGGCTCGGGCGGGCCTGGGGCCCGGGCGGGCTATTCCCAGATCGGGCGAGCTGATCTTGTTGCAGCAGTTCTGCCTCGAAGGCAGAAAGTGTGCTCATACCCTGCACCGGGCGGGCTACTTGGTGGCCCGGGCGGGCGACCCACCCCGGACGGGCTAGCTCCTGCTCGGGCGTGTGGTTTTAATGGAGCAACAAGGCAGTTTGTGGATTTTTACTTGGGCCCGGGCGGGCGGGCGGGCGGGCTCGTTTTCGTGCTCGCCCGAGCAACCCTGATCTGTCGGGAATTTTTACGATTTTCTGCTTTAATCTCGACCCTTGATTTGTATTAACCCCCTAAAAGTATATAAACCCCCCTCTTTCATGTTTTAGGTTACTATTCACACAAAGAGAGATCAACCTAGGGTTTAGTGAAAGAGGAGAGAGAAAATAGCATTAAATCATTCATTAATGCTTGTATTGTTCATCCATTTTCTTCATTAATCAATGGTGCTTGCTTGGTGGGTTTTTTCTCCCGGTGCTCGGGTTTTCCCACGTTAATTGGTGTGCTTTTCATTGCTTTCTTATTTGTTCTTAGTTTCATCACTTTTCATTTGATTGTTGATTAGTGGTAATTACAAGTAATTAGTTGGTTTGTTTAATCTAATTCTCAACAAGGAGTATGTATCAAGCATAATGCAGTACCATCATAAAATAAAGGCAAAATTGGCCTCAACACCCTGAACTATAGCGCGGGTGCACCAAACAGCCCCAACTACGGCTTATAGCCAGAACACCCCAAAGTACGGAACTGGGTGCAGTCCGTACCATAAATGAGGTCGGTGCCTAGAATTCTCACCGGATTCTCTCTCCTTTCTTATTTTCTTCTTTTTTAACCCTAACTTTTTTTACTTAAACAAAAAAGAGGGCACATGCCTTCATTTTCTCCTTCCTCAACTGAACAAAAAAAACTTTCTTCCCCAAATTCCCTCTTACTTCCCCAAATTCCCTCTTTCTTCCCAAATTATAAAAGAGTGAAATCTGCATAACAACAATGAGCTCATCTTCATTTTCAAGTTTCAAGAAGTATTCAAATACCAGTTTATGTAATGGGTAGGGTTTAGTGTCGACATTGATTGGCTGCAGTAGTCCAAACTACTTGGAAGTTCAACCACATTCAAGAAAAACGCTTCTATGGCTGCCCAATATCTAGCACTCGACTTATAGCCGGTGAGAATTCCGATCACCGACCTCATTTATGGTACGGATTGCACTCAGGTCCATACTTTGGGGTGTTCTGGCTATAAGTCGTAGTTGGGGCTGTTTGGTGCACCCGCGCTATAGTTCAGGGTGTTAAGACCAATTTTGCCTAAAATAAAAAGCAAAGAACAACACTGGATCCTACAAATTTTGGGTAAAAACATCATTTGATCACACAAAATTCTCTAGTGTTCTGAACATATAATTTAATTAAGATAATTGTTATTAAGTTGACTTCAAGCAAATGTAGTTAATTTTGTTTTAGAAGCTACCAATGTAAATGACCTTATTTTTCTAACACTATAATAGTTACTTGTATTAGTTGTATATAATTAGATAATTTATTACATTAAAATCCACATCATAATCTAGTCATTATTACACTCAAGTTCTATGTATGAATATATCCTCCAGTCAAAATCTTGTGACTTACATTTTGGTCTATAGTCTATACTACCAATGGACGGAAAAACATCGAGTTAATAACATAAATGCGGGAAAATGTACAATACCTTCATCAAAGACAGGAAATAAAATCCTATATACATACAAAAATAAGGGGGGATGAACCAAGTAGTACCTGAACTATGTTACAAGTCAATCCCATTTACATTGAATCTTGTGTGTATGCTTGAAATTCTATTTCATTATCAAAATCCCATCAATCCTCCTAACACTAGTACAAAAATGAGGATTTGCGTCTGTCCATTTGCGTCGCATCCTCGAAGAACTGAATCAAATTGCAAACTTGCGTCGCATGCCTTTAAAAGTCCGATGCAAATAATCTCACTTTCTAGTAGGAGAAGTACATATGCGTCGGACTTTGAGAACAAACGACGCAAAAACCTATATCTGCGTCGCACGTCATAAAGGTCCGACGCAGATGACTCATCCAATGACTTCAAGCATCCAAGCATCCAAAGCCAAGCATCCAAAGCATCCAAAGCATCCAAAGCCAAGCATCCAAGCAACGAAAGTCCATCTGCGTCGGATGCAGAGGCACATGCGACTATCTGCGTCGCATGTCTATTGGGTCCGACGCAGATAGGTCTAGATCCAGAATGCTCTCCACCAAAACATAGCACCCAAATCTTCTCCATCCCATATTATCTTCCGATCTCTTCATCTCTCCACTCTTACATCATGTCCTTGATGTTCCATCCATCCTCTTTCAATTTGTATGCTTCTCATGGCCTCGAACACCGCTAAGCCCGTTTCCAATCTTACCTTACTTCCATTGCCCAAGGTGCTATAGGCACTGTGAAACACACAAATCCTAGCATAGGGTTCACTTCTATCAAGGGTTTCGTGCCATAGACGAAAGCCTCTTCTTTCTTTACCAACGCTTCAATTACAATGGCATCATCGTCTACTATGTATTGGGCGAAAAGTATGCAATAGAAGGATATTGGCTCCACTAAGTGACTGTATAAGCAATAGAAGGATATTGGCTCCACCCTAAGTGATAGTAACGAAGTATCCTTACTATACAACTCATAAGATAAAGATATAGCTAACTAAAATCTAACCAAGCGGTCAAACTCTAAAATATAGTACTTCCTCCGTTTCATAATACTCGCTAAACTTTCTATTGTGGGAAGTTTCACATCACTTGCTACACTAATAAACTCTCTGCATCTCTCTCCTCTCACATGAGTCTCTTTTCTTTTTACTCTCTACCTCTCTCTTCTCCAAAAATTGCCTAGGAGTCCGTGAATTGAGAAGTGTAGCAAGTAAAATGAAACGGAGGAGAAGTAAATCAGTTGTGAATTGCTACGCCTAAGGATTAAAGTTTATTATAAGAAACAAAAGCAAAAATTACTAGTTCACTACAGTACTACACTACTACTAGTGTGTAGTACTCATACTTCAATAACAGCGATGCTATGGATATCCAAGGAGACAAAAAATGGTAAACATGACGATAATATTAACCAAAGCCATATAACATGCTCTTTAGTCTCGGCGCTTCGTGGGACTTTTTCGTTAACATGGACGCACATTCAATTGTGTATATGAAGCACTAATTATAAAGTCTATATATTATGTATAGATAAATAATGAATACAAACTATATGCCTATTTGTTTACCAAAATCAACAGGGTATTGGTAGAAAAGCAATTTTTTGTTTACTCGGTACCTTAATTATTATGTTTATAAAGTAGTAATAATTGGTGCAACTTGTAGAATTATAGTTAAAGAACATACTTATATAATGAGTTGGGAGTTATTTTACCTCAGTAAAAAAAAATTGTATCAATCATAATAATCATTAACTTGGAGTTTTTAAGGCACTAAATCGAAAATTATCTAAAACAGCTCTATAAACAATAACAAATGGAAATTATAGCAATTTCTTTAAGTAGGCAAAATTATATTCAATTGCTATATGAAACCATCAAACTTGTTTTTCGGCATTTTTACAGTCTTTTGCCTCATAAACATCAAGCAAACTACAACAGCAGACTACTACACTATCTCAAATTCTATTCAAGTTGTTTAGTCCAATCAAAGGATGCCCATTCCCTTGCAAATTCTGCAACAGCTTCTTTCCGGGCCTCAATGGGTTCATATCTTCGGCGACGATACATATTTTCATCTTGGGATTGTAGCATTCCCCTAATAATATTGAGACCAAAGCTACTTTTAAATTGTGTTTCATCATCAATTACATGTACAAATCCTCTATTAAGCCCAAATTCTGCATGAAAGTAGGGAAAATTCTCAGGAATTGAAGAACGCAGGCCCTTGTGACTAGTATCAATCAATTTCTTTGCATTGTGCTGACTCCACTCATCTTCTGCCTCATCAATTGCCTTCTTAAAATAAAGTGGTGCATCTTTGGCAACGTCCTTGGGTAAAGGAATGCACTCGATTACGCAATGACGACGCTGCTGTGGCAAACAAAGAACTGTTTCTAAAAAGATGACTTCTTTTTCTTGCTTCGCAAACATCATAATAAGACACTTCTTGAAGTTGCGGATTTCTTCCCAAACATAATCATCTACCATTCTTGTTGCTGATTCATGCTGCAATGTTAGGATGCAACAATGGCCAGGGACATGTTGGGTTGTGTGGAGCTTGAGCAAACAATCCAAGCCCACGTTAGAAGACACGGCCCAGCAGCGACTCAAGCTTCAAAGTGTCGGAGGCCCAGCCCGGGCGGGCAGACATGGGTCCGGGCGGGCTGGTGAGCCCGGGCGGGCTGCTGGTGAAGGCAAGGTTCTGCCTCGAAGGCAGAATGTCTTCTTTTCGCCTGCACCGGGCGGGCTCTTCATTGGCCCGGGCGGGCGTGTGGGCCCGGGCGGGCTGGACTTGGGCCCGGGCAGGCGGCTTGGCCCGGGCGAGCGGTTCTTCGAGCTCGCCCGGGCAACCCAGATCTGTCGGGGTTTTTTGCGATTTTCAGCTTTAATCTCGACCCTTGATTTGTATTATCCCCTAAAAGTATATAAACCCCCCTCTTTCATGTTTTAGGTGACATTTCACACAAAGAGAGATCAACCTAGGGTTTAGTGAAAGAGGAGAGAGAAAATAGCATTAAATCCTCCATTAATGCTTGTATTGTTCATCCATTTTCTTCATTAATCAAAGGTGCTTGCTTGTGGGTTTTTTCTCCCGGTGCTCGGGTTTTCCCACGTAAATCGGTGTGCTTTTCATTGCTTTCTTATTTGTTCTTGATTTCATTACTTTTCATTTGATTGTTGATTTGTGGCAACTACAAGTAATTAGTTGGTTTGCTTAATCTAATACTCAACAATTGGTATCAAGAGCTAAGGTTTACCTTGGGAAAAGTATTTGAATTAGATTTGTATGCAAAACTAGTTATTTGGTGATTGGAGTTCAAAGTTTTTTGCTTTGTTGATATAAAGTTGTGATTTTTTGAACTTGGATTGTTGTTCAACAATGGAGGATGGAAAGGTGAGACTTGAGAAGTTTGATGGGAAAGATTTTGGCTTTTGGAAGATGCAAATAGAGGACTATTTGTACCAAAAGAATCTCTTCCTACCACTTGAAGGCACAAGGCCAAGTGGTATGAAGGAGGATGAATGGAAAGTGCTTGACCGACAAGCTCTTGGTGTAGTGAGATTGACATTGGCCCGGAGTGTGGCTTTCAATGTCAAGGAGACGAAAACAACGGCGGAGTTGATGCAAACTCTATCAAATATGTATGAGAAGCCCTCGGCAATTAACAAGGTGTATTTGATGCGTCGGTTGTTTAATCTTGAGATGGTTGATGGAGGTTCGGCCGCCGAACACATAAATGAGTTCAACTCGATTATTAGCCAATTGTCTTCGGTTGATATCAAGTTTGAAGATGAAGTGAGAGCATTGATTTTGATGTCTTCTTTGCCTATGTCATGGGATACGGTGGTTTCCGCAATTAGCAACTCTTCGGGGAAAGAAAAGTTGGTATGTGACAATGTGAGGGATCTTATCTTGAGTGAGAGCACTCGGAGAAAGGAGTCCGGTGAATCATTGGGTGGAGCCTATCATAGTGGTAATAGGGGGAGGGGAAGACAACAAAAGGGCAATGCCAAGAATGGGAGATCGAAGTCTAAGGGGTGAAGTAAGTCGAAGGGAGGTGCTCATCTTGTGTGTTGGGGTTGCGGTGTGAAGGGGCACACTAAAAGAGAGTGTCCCAATCCCAAGAAGAAGGGTGGTGTGAATCATAAGAATCGAGATGATGCAAGTTCATCCGTTAGTGTTGCATCCGATGAACTTGGTGATGCTTTGATCTTGAGTGTTGATAGCCCAATTGAGTCTTGGATCCTTGATTCGGGAGCTTCATTTCATTCCTCTCCATGCAAGGAGCTATTTCGCAACTTCAAGGGTGGGAAGTTGGAAAAGGTTTATCTAGCCGATGATGAACCTTTGGATATCATGGGGAAAGGGGAAGTTATGATCAAGACTTCAAGTGGGAGCCTATGGAAACTTCAAGATGTTAGGTTTATACCTAAGTTGAAAAAGAATTTGATTTCGGTGGGTCAATTGGACTCATGTGGTTATAGAACCATGTTTGGTGACGGTGTTTGGAAAGTATCCAAGGGAGCTATGGTGGTGGCTCGTGGCTCTAAAACCGGCACACTTTACACTACCATAGGGTGTAAGAGCATGATTGCTACAATCATGGAATGTGACACCAAGCTATGGCATACTAGGCTTGGGCACATGAGTGAGAAAGGGATGAAGATTCTAGCTTCAAGGGGTAAGTTGTCGAATTTGAAATCAATCGACATGGAATTTTGTGAGAGTTGTGTCTTTGGGAAGCAAAAGAAAGTGTCCTTCACAAAAACCAAGAAGTCTTTGAAAGATGAGAAGCTAGAACTAGTGCACACGGATGTATGGGGACCTTCCCCCATCAATTCCCTTGGTGGCTCACGGTATTTTGTGACCTTCATTGGTGACTTTAGCCGGAAAGTATGGATTTACTTTATGAAGCACAAGTCCGAGGTGTATGAAACTTTCAAGGTTTGGAAGGCGGAAGTTGAGAATCAATCGGGTAAGAAGATAAAGAGTATCAAGTCCGATAATGGAGGTGAGTATGAGTTGGAAGCTTACAAGAAGCTTTGTCAAGAGCATGGCATTGTTTTGGTGAGGACCATTCCGGGGAAACCTCGTCAAAATGGGGTAGCGGAGAGGATGAATAGAACACTACTTGAGAGGGCAAGGAGCATGAGGATCCACGCGGGTCTTCCCAAGTGCTTTTGGGCCGATGCCGTGAGCACCGCGGCATACTTGATCAATCGGGGACCTAGCGTTCCCTTGGAGTTCAAGATTCCGGAGGAAGTTTGGAGTGGTAAAGAGGTATGTCTTTCACACTTGAGAACTTTTGGTTGTGTTGTCTATGTTCAATCCGAAAAGCGTGATAAGCTTGACCCAAAGGCCATTAAATGCTACTTCATAGGATATGGTTGTGAAAAATATGGGTATCGTATTTGGGATCCTAAGAACCGTGTGGTGATTAGGCATTGTGATGTGACCTTTGATGAGAAATCCTTGTATAAGGATAATTTTGGTGGAGATTCAATTGAGAGAGGGTGGATTGGAGAAGAGCGAGAAATAGTTGAGGTAGATGATGTTCAAGCTTCTCAACATGATGTTCAAGCTCCCAATGTTGATGAATCTATTGAGTTGGAGGATGATCCTCTTGATGACATGGATGATGAGGTTCAAGGTGAACCAAGCACTCCACAAGCTAGCTCCACTCCTCAAGTGAGGAGATCTTCAAGGTCTATCAAGCCACCGAATCGATACTCTCCCTCATTGCATTACTTGTTGTTAACCGATGCGGGTGAACCGGAGTACTATGGTGAAGCAATGAAGTCTAGTGAATCGTCTAAGTGGGAGCAAGCCATGAAAGATGAGATGGACTCATTGGTGAAGAACAAGACTTGGGTGTTGTGTGAACTACCCAAGGGAAAAAGAGCACTATTGAACAAGTGGATCTTTCGAAAGAAGGATGAACCGGATGGCACAATCCGTTTCAAGGCAAGGCTTGTGGTAAAAGGGTTTTCACAAAAGGAAGGGGTTGATTATCAAGAGATTTTTGCTCGGTTGTGAAGCTCACCACTATTAGAATCTTGTTGGCAATAGTGGCTTCCGAAAATCTTTTTCTTGAGCAAATGGATGTGAAAACCGCGTTTTTACATGGGGATTTGGAAGAGGATCTCTACATGAAGCAACCGGAAGGGTTTCAAGTTTCGGGTAAAGGGAACTTGGTGTGCAAGCTCATGAGGAGCTTATATGGGTTAAAGCAAGCTCCAAGACAATGGTACAAGAAGTTCGACATGTTCATGCTAGGAAATGGATTTGTGAGATCGGATGGCGATCATTGTTGCTACTTTCAAAGGTACGCAAATGGTTGTGTTTATTTGCTTCTCTATGTTGATGACATGCTTATTGCGGGTTCTAGTATGGATCTTGTGAACAAGTTGAAAGAAAATTTGTCAAAGAAGTTTGAGATGAAGGACTTGGGTGAGGCGAAGCAAATACTTGGCATGAGAATCTTGAGAGATAGATCGACGGGTTTATTGAGGTTATCTCAAGAGGAGTATTGGCGGGCCGCGTTTGTCGTGAACGCCACCCAACCAAAGATAAAATTTCTCCTACTCTCTTTTACACTAAGCAAGTATAATGGAAGTAGGGTTCGTATCCACAGGGAAACGGGGACGAGTTCTATATTTAGCGTGAGTTAGTACCTAGATAACTCTAACGGTCGAGTAACCTAACAACGAGGGGGGTTTTCAAGTAGATTTACTAACAAACTAAAATATAACTAGCAACTAACTAAAATGAGAAATCAATGTGGGAAGATCTTGAATCCGATTAACATCCACTTCAATTCATTATCGATCATCGAACCTCCACTCTAATTATTTCCATAATCATCCATTGCCGAGAATTAATCTCGCGCTCTCCTTATTCCTAGTTGAATAGCACGATCAGCGTGACAATAAAACCCTAACTAAAGGATAACCTAGTCCGATCGGCGTCTAAGTTCAATCCAATAGCAGCAATAAACACAGAGAACCAACAGACCTGCTAACGTCATACAAGCGATAAACATTCAACAGTTGATTCAATTTCCCCAAGAAATAACCAAGACAATCTGCATCTAAGTTACTTCATAGTTTGCTACCAATTGATAAAAGAATAAAACAATCCGATTCTATTCTTAAATCTAGCATTAGATTAATTACACAATCAAACTAGTAACGTTCCTAGCATAATCATGCACTAATCATAAATCACAAGCATAGAAATTAAACCATAATCAAAGGAACTAAATAGAGAGGAAAGATCTCACAATAATGCTTGAAGCTTCATATTAATCTCGTTCAAGAACGGTTCAAGCTACAATCGGCATAGCAATAGCCAATTCCATAATTGAAATCTACGAAAACTAAACTAGAAGATAAAAACTAAAAAGAGAAGATAAGAAGAGAAGAATGGAGTGTTGGATATTCTCTCTCCTCAAGTGTGTGTGTTTTAGGTCCAAAAACCAAGTTTAGTATTTATACTAAGGCTCAAAAGTCAGCCGACAATTACGCCGACCTAGGGGTCGCGAGGTGCGGTACAGGTCGCACCGTGCGATGAGCTCCTGCCTTCGCAACGAGCTGAAGAACTGGGCAAAACCAAGCAGGTCGCACCGTGCGAGATTCCTCGCGAGGTGCGAGCAAGGCAGGTCGCGAGGTGCAACCATGCTCGCGAGGTGCGAGCTGCCTTGCTGGGCAGGCTTGGCTCGAGCGCTGGGCTTGCTTGATGCTGGGCGCTGGGCAGCTTGCTTCGAGCTGGCACGCGATGGGCGAGCGATGATGGAGCGCTGGGCTGCTTGGTTGTGGCGTGCGCAAGGCTTGCGGTAGCTTGCTGCGATGGGCGTGCTTGATGCTGGGCGCTGGGCAGCTTGCTTCGAGCTGGCACGCGATGGGCGAGCGATGATGGAGCTTGGCTTGGCGAGCTTGTCGTGATGCTTAGGCTTGCGGTGATGCTTGGGCTTTGCTCGGATCAAATGCACTTCACCTTGGAAGCTCGGAATACATGATGTTAACACAAATTATCTCGCAAAACTCCGAACTTCCGCTAAGAGCTAAATAAGACACGAATGTTAACAATTACAATCAAACCCCTAGCAAAGTGCACCTAAAGTAACGTACATACACCGTATAACATGAGCGTATCAAATACCCCCACACTTGAACTTTACTCGACCTCGAGTAAACTCAAAATGAGGATCACCAAATAAATCATCACCCAAACTAACGACACCAACCTACACTCCCCATCAACTACATCATCATCATCACATCTTAACAACATCCGCTCAAAAACCTAAACGTAAGGGACGATGATTCCCCACACTTAGATTCGAGCTCACCCGAAAAATAAAAAGACGCGACAACAATAATCACCAAACGACAACCAAAATGTGAGCTCAAATCCCGAAGGATCTCAAAGGAATTGAACTCACTCCAACGCCACAATCAAAATGACAACTCGCCTAAAACCTCGGAAGATAAACTACTACTACTATTACAACCAACCTATATAAGCAAGCCATGGAACAAAGACAAAAAGGGATAAATTCCATGCTTACTCCCAAAAACAATCAACCAAAAGAAAGTGAAAGCCAAAACAAATCTCCGGCAAATGAGTCTTCAAAATACATAATTCTCTCTTAATCTCTCATTTTGCCTAGGAGCCCTTTCGGGTTTTCATCCTAGCTTCTCACATTTTTTTTTTTCATCTCACCATCTTACCCGCTCAATATAAGCCACTTTTTTGCATAAGTTGCCCTTTCGGGTTTTCAACCTATCCGGGCCCCCATTTTTGCCCGAGTCGCCCGCCTTTGCGGGTTTTCAATCTCGATGGGATTCTTTTCATCATTTTTTTTTTCAAATTAAAAGTAATAAATACAACATAGATACATGAGAATGAGAATTCCCTCCCCCCTACTTAAACTACACATTGTCCTCAATGTGTCGACAATTAAAAGAAAAAGTAAACTGAAAATAGGGGGGAAATTTGAAAATCGGGTAAATCGAAGATCGAATTCTCAAAACTCATGAAAAGCAATCCGTCAAACTCAAATTTCTTAACAACACCAACTCAAATCTCTCAACTCAACTCACAACCCTCTCCCTCGAATCACTCAAACAAATGATAAATTCAAATTTTGTTTAGATTTTTGAGATTTGCTCCTAGCTTAAGAGATCGAAAAGATACATTAACAATCTCAACCCTCTACTTGTACCAACTCCTAGCTATTGAAGTCCTCCCAACGAATTTCCTTTTGTGGATTTTGGTTACAAGTGAATTAAGATTGGCTGTGGATCTTTTTAGTGGTTGGGCGGTGGGTGAAAGAAAATTTGTTGTGGTGGTGGAAATTTGAGGAGAAATAAAGAAAAAGAAAGGAAATAAAAGGGATCTCGGGTTGCCTCCCGAGAAGCGCTGTTGTTTAAAGTCGTTAGCTCGACTTAGTACCTTGAGCTCAAAAATTGGGCTTGTGCTCCATATGTGACAATGGAGGCTCCATGTCAACCTCTAATTCGAGTACCTGCAAAACAAACGGAGAAGAACTCTTGCAATGCATCGTTAGTGATACAGTTTCAAAACAAGGTGGTAAATCAGGAGGCTTTTTTCGCTCTTTGAACTCCGGCACCATAACCTGCATGTTAGTAGGAGATGCACAATCCTCAACAATGTCAAGAACATCATGCAAAACAGAGTCAACAATGTTAATAGAGCAAAGAGGGTTATCATCCTTAATCAAAGGCTTAGAATCATTGATTTTAAACGCCTCTACCTTTCCCTCAAATTCCATGGTCAAAGAACCAGCGCAAACATCAATTTTAGTGCAAGATGTTTTCAAGAAAGGTCGCCCCAAAAGGATGGGGGCGGCATGCTTATCGAGTTCCATCTCCAAAACATAAAAATCAGCGGGAAATTGCAATTTCCCAACCTTAACTAACACATCCTCTAATTTACCCCTAGGATAAACATTGGATCTATCAGCTAATTGAATCACCACACCAGTTTCATGCAAATTGCCAAGTTTCAAAGACTTATACAATGAATATGGAATCACATTAATTGACGCACCTAAGTCTAACATGGCTTTAGGAAACATGGTGTCACCTATGGTACATGGGATGGTAAACATGCCTGGGTCCTTGCACTTTTGAGGCAATTTCTTTTGAAAGATAGCTGAGACATGCTCGCTAGCCTTCACTTTTTGCACTCCCTTTTGTTTTTGCTTTCTTTTCGAAGTACACAATTCCTTAAGGAACTTAGCAAACCTAGGTACTTGATTTAAAGCATCAAAAAGGGGAATGTTTACCTCACATTTACGAAAGATTTCGTAAATGTCATTGGTGCGCTCTGTTTTGCGGGTTTCTCTCAATGCCTCGGGAAATGGTGGCTCTGGTTCATATGGTGGAGGAGGTGATTTGTGGACTTTCTCCTCTTGTTGAGGTGGCAATGATGTACAATCTGTTATCGGTTCATGCTCGATCACCTCTTCCACTATCTCTTTGTCTCGAACCACCAACCTCTCTTTGCTTGCAATTTCCGCTCCACTCCTCAATGTGATAGCACTCACGTTCATCTTAGGGTTGAGTTCTATTTGGGATGGAAACCTCACCGAATCCCTAGCCTCTAACTTGGTTACAGCTCCTGCAATTTGGCTTACTTGGCTCTCCAAGTTCTTGATGCTTGATCGGGTCTCCTCCTGAAACTGAACCATATTTCCCTGCATGTTAGTAACATTTTTAGTTAAAGCATTAATCATATCCTCTCGTAGACATGCCGGTACTCGGTCCTCGTGGTTGGCCTTGCGGCCGAAAATATGGAGCTCCTTGCTCCGGTGCCCTCGAATAAGGAGGTGGTGGGCGGTTATACTTGCTTGTGGCGGCGCTTGGTTCCCCGATGAGTTCCCGTACCTCAAATTAGGATGATCTCACCATCCCGGATTGTAGGTACCAGAATATGGATCATATCTTTTCTCGGGAAACCTTGGCCCCGAAAATCGGCCGCCTTAACCTCTTCACTCGGTTCTTGTAGATGAGGGCAAAAATCGGTTGGATGATGTGAAGAGCAAATGCCACAAGCCTTCACTTGGTGAGTTTTCTTTTTCACTATGAAGTCTCGCATCACGGATGTGAGAGCTTGCACTCGATCTTCCAACTTAGAAGAACTAGAACCCTCGGAGACCACACGTCGAGTTCCGGACCTTCTACTAAACCGCCTCGAGCTTTCAAGAAGCTCATTTAACAGTTCCTTAGCAACCGAGTGCGGTTTTATTCACAATGGATCCACCACTTGCTGCATTAACCATCCTAGCATCCTCATCACATAAGCCATTATAGAAGTATAGCACCAAATCTTCCTCTCGAATAACCGTGGTATGGACAACTAGCACATAATTTCTTAAACCTCTCCCAATACTCATAAAATGACTCATCACCCCGTTGCTCAATGTTACTTATCTCCTTCTTCAATGTAGATGATTTAGAAGTGGGAAAGTATTTCTCGAGAAAGCTCTTTTTCAATTGTGCCCAAGTGGTGATGTCTTTGTCGGACGGAAGGTAGTACATCCAGTCCTTTCTTTGCGTCTTTTTAGCGAAAAGGGGAAAGCTTTAAGCTTGATTCTATCTTCCGAAACTCCACTTGGTTTCATGCTTCTTGCATACCACATGAAACTCGACAAATGTTTATTTGGATCTTCACCATTTAGCCCATGGAATGAGGGAAGCAAATGTATCAACCCCGACTTTAGCTCAAATGTGTCCCCCACTTCCGGTTCCGGAAATGTGATACACAAAGGTTGTTGGTCAAGGTTAGGAGCAGTGAGCTCCTTTAAAGTGCGGTGCTCAACTCTAGGAGGCATCTCTTCTTCAAATTCAAGCGAAAAAGGGAGCTCTCTAAAGTCTTCACGCAATTCTCTTCTCAACCTGAAAAGGGTTAGTTCTAGATCTCGATCGTACTGCAAAGGTTCTTGGTTAGTAGCACGAGTATTAACCATAAACAAAAACCATAAGCAATACAATCCAAAAGCATACACTAAATACAAACAAGTAACACCGTTTTCCCCGGCAACGGCGCCAAAATTTTGGCGGGTCGCGTTTGTCGCGAACGCCACC
Source organism: Beta lomatogona (assembly GCA_947646795.1). Lineage (NCBI taxonomy): Eukaryota > Viridiplantae > Streptophyta > Magnoliopsida > Caryophyllales > Amaranthaceae > Beta > Beta lomatogona. The sequence continues at coordinate 1,084,574 of CANSNZ010000421.1, read as the reverse complement.
CAACCAAAGATAAAATTTCTCCTACTCTCTTTTACACTAAGCAAGTATAATGGAAGTAGGGTTCGTATCCACAGGGAAACGGGGACGAGTTCTATATTTAGCGTGAGTTAGTACCTAGATAACTCTAACGGTCGAGTAACCTTACAACGAGGGGGGTTTTCAAGTAGATTTACTAACAAACTAAAATATAACTAGCAACTAACTAAAATGAGAAATCAATGTGGGAAGATCTTGAATCCGATTAACATCCACTTCAATTCATTATCGATCATCGAACCTCCACTCTAATTATTTCCATAATCATCCATTGCCGAGAATTAATCTCGCGCTCTCCTTATTCCTAGTTGAATAGCACGATCAGCGTGACAATAAAACCCTAACTAAAGGATAACCTAGTCCGATCGGCGTCTAAGTTCAATCCAATAGCAGCAATAAACACAGAGAACCAACAGACCTGCTAACGTCATACAAGCGATAAACATTCAACAGTTGATTCAATTTCCCCAAGAAATAACCAAGACAATCTGCATCTAAGTTACTTCATAGTTTGCTACCAATTGATAAAAGAATAAAACAATCCGATTCTATTCTTAAATCTAGCATTAGATTAATTACACAATCAAACTAGTAACGTTCCTAGCATAATCATGCACTAATCATAAATCACAAGCATAGAAATTAAACCATAATCAAAGGAACTAAATAGAGAGGAAAGATCTCACAATAATGCTTGAAGCTTCATATTAATCTCGTTCAAGAACGGTTCAAGCTACAATCGGCATAGCAATAGCCAATTCCATAATTGAAATCTACGAAAACTAAACTAGAAGATAAAAACTAAAAAGAGAAGATAAGAAGAGGAGAATGGAGTGTTGGATATTCTCTCTCCTCAAGTGTGTGTGTTTTAGGTCCAAAAACCAAGTTTAGTATTTATACTAAGGCTCAAAAGTCAGCCGACAATTACGCCGACCTAGGGGTCGCGAGGTGCGGTACAGGTCGCACCGTGCGATGAGCTCCTGCCTTCGCAACGAGCTGAAGAACTGGGCAAAACCAAGCATGTCGCACCGTGCGAGATTCCTCGCGAGGTGCGAGCAAGGCAGGTCGCGAGGTGCGAGCTGCCTTGCTGGGCAGGCTTGGCTCGAGCGCTGGGCGTGCTTGATTCTGGGCGCTGGGCAGCTTGCTTCGAGCTGGCACGCGATGGGCGAGCGATGATGGAGCGCTGGGCTGCTTGGTTGTGGCGCGCGCAAGGCTTGCGGTAGCTTGCTGCGATGGGCGTGCTTGATGCTGGGCGCTGGGCAGCTTGCTTCGATCTGGCACGCGATGGGCGAGCGATGATGGAGCTTGGCTTGGCGAGCTTGTCGTGATGCTTAGGCTTGCGGTGATGCTTGGGCTTTGCTCGGATCAAATGCACTTCACCTTGGAAGCTCGGAATACATGATGTTAACACAAATTATCTCGCAAAACTCCGAACTTCCGCTAAGAGCTAAATAAGACACGAATGTTAACAATTACAATCAAACCCCTAGCAAAGTGCACCTAAAGTAACGTACATACACCGTATAACATGAGCGTATCAAGTATGTCAAGAAAGTGCTAAAGAGGTTCAACATGGTTGATGTGAAGCCTCGAAGTTCTCCTCTTTCTATTGACCTCAAGTTGTCAAAGGAGGATTCACCCAAAACGGATGAAGAAAAGGAGCAAATGGCCATTGTTCCTTATGCTTCGGCCGTTGGTAGCATGATGTATGCTATGGTGTGCACAAGGCCTGACATCGCTCATGCGGTGGGAGTTGTGAGTAGGTTCATGGCAAATCCGGGAGAGCAACATTGGGAAGCCGTGAAATGGCTCATGAGGTACTTGCAAGGTACTTCTTCTATGACTCTTTGCTTTGGGAGAAAAGGAGTGATCTTGGAAGGGTTTGTTGATGCTGATTTTGGAGGATGTGTTAATTCAAGCAAGAACACTTCGGGGTATGTTTTCACTATTGGTGGTACGGCCATTAGTTGGATGTCCAAGCTCCAAAAGTGTGTCTCCATGTCTACTACGGAGTCCGAGTATGTGGCTATGTCGGAGGCGGGAAAGGAGATGGAATGGTTGAAGAACTTCCTTGATGAAATGGGCATGAAACAACAACAATGTGTGTTGCATAGTGATAGTCAAAGTGCGGTTCAATTGGCTAAAAATCCTATGTTTCATTACCGAACCAAGCACATAAAGAGGCACTACCACTACACTAGGAGTTTGGTGGATGATGGTGTCTTGGTTTTGAGGAAGATTGCCGGTTCAAAGAATCCGGCGGACATGCTCACTAAGGTTGTACCTAGTGAGAAATTGAGGTTGTGTAGAACCTCAATTGGTCTCCATTGCTAGATGGAGGAGAGTAAGCATCTTTGGTGATAATGAATGTGGATGATGTTTTTTTTAGGGGGTTGTATATGGCTACATATGGAGTAATATTGGTGGTTTGAAGCTTTGTTTGCCTAAATCTCCAAGTGGGAGATTGTTGGGTTGTGTGGAGCTTGAGCAAACAATCCAAGCCCACGTTAGAAGACACGGCCCAGCAGCGACTCAAGCTTCAAAGTGTCGGAGGCCCAGCCCGGGCGGGCAGACATGGGCCCGGGCGGGCTGGTGAGCCCGGGCGGGCTTGACCCAGCTCGGGCGGGCTGCTGGTGAAGGCAAGATTCTGCCTCGAAGGCAGAATGTCTTCTTTTCGCCTGCACCGGGCGGGCTCTTCATTGGCCCGGGCGGGCGTGTGGGCCCGGGCGGGCTGGACTTGGGCCCGGGCGGGCGGCTTGGCCCGGGCGAGCGGTTCTTCGAGCTCGCCCGGCAACCCAGATCTGTCGGGGTTTTTTGCGATTTTCAGCTTTAATCTCGACCCTTGATTTGTATTTACCCCCTAAAAGTATATAGACCCCCCTCTTTCATGTTTTAGGTGACATTTCACACAAAGAGAGATCAACCTAGGGTTTAGTGAAAGAGGAGAGAGAAAATAGCATTAAATCCTCCATTAATGCTTGTATTGTTCATCCATTTTCTTCATTAATCAAAGGTGCTTGCTTGTGGGTTTTTTCTCCCGGTGCTCGGGTTTTCCCACGTAAATCGGTGTGCTTTTCATTGCTTTCTTATTTGTTCTTGATTTCATTACTTTTCATTTAATTGTTGATTTGTGGCAACTACAAGTAATTAGTTGGTTTGCTTAATCTAATACTCAACAGGACAACGGGCTCGAATTGAGGTAGCATCAAGTAAGTCAAATTTCCTATAGCTACAACAAGATGTTTAGGTCTATTAAGGTTCTCAAAACAGTATACGCATCGCTCCTGCTGCGTAACGATGCGCTTCCCTGCATCTTGCCTAGAATCTGATCATGATCTGCACTTCTCTTCTTGCTCTTTTTCGATGGTGCTCTATCGAACTCATATTCCTTAACAGCCCATGAAGACGTACTACATAGTTTATTCTTCATTATAGGAAAGTGCTGAGTTTGATCAAGGTTGTTATGTTTTCATTCATCTCGAAATCAATATATACAACCTAAAGGACAATATCCTAATATGAATCGGTTTAGAAATAGATTAACATGACATACATATAAGTAATGTAGATAATATCCTAATAGAGTCCTAAAACTAACAGAGAGCTTCCAAATAGACAACTTCGGGATTTAGGGAAAGATAATACTAGGAAGCAAAATGATCTATATTGATAAGGGTTATCATATAATAATCCTAACCATATTTGGAAACCTTAAATATATTAAGATAACAATTAGATTAGATAATAACAATCCTAAACTGAAAAGAATTTGTTCTCTGTCACTAAGAATATAAGATAGCTCATATCAAAATATGGATTATCATAATAATAATAGAGAAATGGGAGGCTATTATTATGAAATGATTTAGTTAGGAGATACAAAAAGAAAGAAAAATAAATGGGAGGATACAGAGGTACAAGCCTATAGAAAAGATCCTGTCCAAGAAATGGGAGGATACATGGACGCATAATTCCACTATTGAACTGTGTCTATGGAGCACTAATTATGAAGTCCAAAACTTTATTAAGATAGATTAATTCAATCCCTCTGCTTTCTTTTTACTCATATTATACATTTCTATTATTATACCCTAAATATTTAATTAACATCAAAGACAAACTAATCATATTTATTTTTGAGAAAAAATAGCAACAAGATTCTGGTTGATTCGCGAGTTTCTTTCATCCATACTTAAAGGTTGCGAGTTCAAGGTTTCATGTTAACTATATATATATATATATATATACATATATATATATATACATACATATATATATATACATACATACATACATACATATATGGAAAAATTGACAAGGGCAGACCCAGCTATGGCCCCCCTTCCATAATAGATCCCAACTTTTGAATATTCCACAACAGTCCCAACTTTGAGGGTTGTTTTACAATAATGGTTCAAGTGGAAGGGTTACCGGTTCAAGAGGTAAATTTTTTTTTACGAGTTTGAGGGGGTTCCCCCGTTGACCCCTTACCACCCCCACCCCCGCTGACCCCTGCCACCCCCTCCCTTGCCGACCCCCCCGCCACCCTCCTCCCCCGCCGACCCCGTACCACCCCGCTCCCCCCCTCCCCTGCTGCTGTCGACCCCCTGCCACCTCCCCTCCTCTTCCAACAACCACCACTTATCTTGCCAACCCACAACCCCCCTTCCCTCCAACCTCGAAACACCTTTCCCCTAACATGCGCCCCACTTTCTCTCTCCTCGTTGTTTTGTCGGCACCACTTTCCTTCCGCGACGCCAACCACCACCCTTCCCCTCCCCCTCCCCCTCCCCGCTATAATGACCCGTGTCTCAAGCCCACCTACATCACACCCGGTTAAACCCGAACCCCAAACCCCTCCTTTCATCGCAATTTACCCCTCCTTTTTCCTTACTTTTTTCCAATTTTTTTGATAAAAACCCGATTAGGATGCTAAATTAGGGGTTTTTCACGGTGTTGTTGATTTTTGTTGAATTTATATGGTGAAAAAATTGGTTTTAATTGATTCGTAGTGGTGTAGCAAAGGGCCGCGTGGTGGTTGAGCGTCGGTGGACCGGCCACGGAGTGTCGGCGGGGAGGAGAAGAGGTGGTTTTAGAGTAGGGATGGGGGTGGCAGGGGTAGGGGAGAGGTGGGAGAGGGGTGGCAGTGCGAGGAAGGGTGGAAGGGGTGGCATGGGTGATAGATTTAGAGGTTTACCTATTGTAGCAGGTTAGGTGACCTGCTAGGACCATTATTGTAAAACACCTCCCAAAGTTGGGACTGCTGTGGAATATTCAAAAGTTGGGATCTATTATGGAAGGGGGGGCATAGTTGGCTCGCTTCTTGTCAATTTTTCCATATATGATATATATATATTTTAAATAATTGAAAGAAGCATAGTGTCACGTAACATGTGTATAATATTATCAACGCTTTTTAATAATAGTAATTACTTTTTAGGCCCGGGATGTGCCTCGGGTTATTATATTATGTACTTCGAAATCATAACACCAAACATTACTTGGTTTAGTGGTTAAGACTTTAGTATATAAAGCTTGAAGTCATGGGATCAAATCTTATACCATGTATTTTCTAATTTTTTATTGTATGTGGAGTTCATGAAGCAAATACTCTAAGGGATAGTGCCACGTGGCACAGTTCCTTACTTAGAAACACCTTTTAATATATTTGTATAGATACATGGACTTGAATTTTTACAAATATATATCTAAATAATGTCAATGTCCTTCATTTATCCTTGTTTAAAAAAATTATATAAAGACTTCTTATCTTTCCTAATCTATCTAAAGAAGGTAGGGACTAGGGAATGCTACACAATTATATAATGGGAGTTATTTTACCTCATTTTAGAATATAATTGCATTAATCATACTAATCATCAATTTGGAGTTACTATTAAGGCAATAAAACGAATATTATCTTTAAAAAACTCTATAAACAATAACAAATGGAAATTATAATTATAATAAACATTTCTCAGAGTAGGTAATTACATTTAATTGCTACATAAAACCATCATAAAAATTGGCATATTTACAATCTCTTTCATCAATCAAAATACCAACAGACTGCTACTCCCAATCCCACTTAACAAATAAAAAGTTTCTATAACACTATATCAAATCTTATTCAAGTTGTTTAGTCCAATCAAAGGATGCCCAATTCTTTGCAAATTCAGCAACAGCTTTTTTCTGGACCTCAATGGATTCATACCTCCGGCGACGATACATATTCTCATCTTGGGATTGTAGCATTCCCCTGATAACATTGAGACCAAAGCCACTTTTAAACTGTGTTTCATCATCAATTACATGTACAAATCCCCTGTTAAGCCCAAATTCTACATGAAAGTAGGGAAAGTGCTTGGGGATTGAAGAGCGCAGCCCCTTCAGACTGGTATCAATCAATTTCTTTGCATTATGCTGACTCCACTCATCTTCTGCCTCATCAATTGCCTGCCAAAAAGAAAAGAAAAAAACTTAAAAACTAAGACAAAGAGGTGGAAGTTAATAGCACGCAGATCATGCAGAAGGATGAGAATATGTATGCAATGTCTCTGTTGGTTTGCACCACGAACTATGACATCTGGTCAATATTCAAGGTGTATTATCTTCCAATGAAGAAACCTGAACTGAACTTGTTAAACCTAATGCCTTAAATTCACCTTATGTTTACACCTTAACTATCCATTATTTTTCTCGAGTTTCTTCGTCACTGTAAACGAAGGAACCTAAACTACGCCAGAGGCAAAAGGAGAACAGGCACATTTCATGCACTAAACCAAATGTATCGCCAGATAGCCCAATATATGAATATACAAATTGGCAGACAAGCTGGAACCTAAACGAGAGACTAGTCTCACGTCTTCAGGAAAGGGCAAGGTGGAGCTACGCAACGTTACCTTGCCCAGTCTAGACAAGTACCATAGTTATTCCTTGTCTCTCATAGAGCACCTAGGCTCTGATGCAGTGCCAGAAGCACATTTTTTATGATGCTGAAAGAAAAACAAGCAGCTTGTACTTTTGCAAATCAAATTTTGTTGATTGAGATTCAATTATTTTCCATTTGACTGTGACACTTCTCCTATTTACTATGAAACACACACGAGAATACTAGGAGAAATATATCTGGAGTAGGACGTAATATACATAAACATTACTCTGCAGTCTGCACGCGGAGAAATTCCCATGGACTAGCTATAACTAACCCAAAGCAATTCAAGGACATTATCATTTGGCAAGATAACACCAGCTCAGTAGATAAACATAACTCCCCATTAAAACTAAACAAAGGGAGAAAAAGAAAATGGAAGTTTATCACATATGCCATTATCTAACTGCCATTGCAGACTGCAGAGGGAGGGGCACAAAAATTGATTGATCACATCTAGAATTTCAACTTTTGAGTAAGGATACTGAGAAGAAAACTTACCTTTTTTAAATAAAGAGGTGCTTCTTTTGCAAGTTCCTTGGGCAAAGGAATGCACTCGATTAAGCAATGACGGCGCTGCTGTGCCAACCATAGCACTGTTTCTAAAAATACCACTTCTTTGTCTTGCTTCGCAAACATCATAATAAGGCACTTCTTGAAGTTGCGGAATTCCTCCCAAACGTGATCATCTACCATTCTTGTTGCTGATTCATGCTGTTGAGATTAAAAGAAACGACCATATAATTAGTACTCCATTTACTAAGACCAAACAACACAGAGAAAAATATTAAAAACAGCACATCCTATAAAATATAAACTTAAGAACAAACAATAGTAAAATAGCTTCTCTGTATCAAATTGATGCAACACTTAGAGTTTGCATTATTTACATACTAACTTTGACTTACTCTCAAAATTTAGAACTATTAGAAGTTTTATTCATAGAAATAACAGCATTAATGGTCAAAGTAGTGTTTTAGTAAACATGATAGTCAAATAGTTGCAACTATTAGAAAACAAAGGGAGTAAATGAAGCCGTGTGTTTTGCAGTGCTGAAACAGAAAAGGTGAGGCCAGTTCCAGGCAATAAAATGTTGCAGTTACCAAAGCTAAAAACAAGGTCAATTTAAAGAGAAGCAGACAGTACCTGCACTGTTAGAATGCAACAATGACCAGGGGCAACGGGCTCGAATTGAGGTAGCATCAGGTAAGTGAAATTTCCTATTGCTACAACAAGATGTTTAGGTCTATTAGGGTTCTCAAAACAGTGTAGGCATCGCTCCTGCTGCGTAACAATGCGCTTCCCCATATTTTGCCTAGCATGTAATCTGTTCTCATGATCTGCACGTCTCTTCTTGCTCTTTTCCAATGGTGCTTTATCAAAATCATATTCATCATCAGCCTGAGAAGAGGTACTATATTGTTTCTTCCTCATTATAGTTTGAGCCAAATGTCTATCAATATCGTTTTCCTTCCCCTTCTGCTGCAATTGTATTTCTTGCATAGCATACCTGAACAATAAAATACTCAATAAGTTACTTCCTCCGTTTTTTAATAAGTGACACACAGAGATAAAGTGGTGGAATACCAAGGAGTTTAAACCACTTGTTTAACCAATCAAATTTGAGTATTAGATAAAGTAGGTAGGTGAAACAATTAAATGATGGCAAAGAGGTAATAAATGAGAAGTATTTTTTACTACTCTGAGCTATGTGTCACTTATTGTCACATTACCCTAAAAGGAAAACGTGTCACTTATTAAAAACCGGAGGAAGTATATATCGTAATAGCTAGATATAGACATGTCGGCTTCTTCGAGCAGACGTCTTATAATTTTCATGATGAATGATGATGCCAGACAATTCCAGCACCACAACCCAAGCAAAAGAAGAAAAAGAGAGAACAGAGAAGATGCAGGATACCTGCTTGCGCTGATACCGTTTCTTAGTTTCAACAATCGTTCCCCAGCCCCGTGATCCATTATAGTGTTTTCAGCTTCTCTCTGAAAAAATGTAAAGAATATAAGCAACTCCAGTTAGTGAAGCAAAGATATTAGGCTAAACTCTATAGCTTAAATAGGGTAACTTCCAAACTGAGAACGGAGACTAAAACCCAGGAAAGTGATCTATATCAATCCCGAAACTTCCTCAAACTCAGGTTTTTTCTATAAATTATGGAACTAAGATAGATGGTCGCCTAGTTGAAAAATTTAGCTCTTATAAACAGGTCATTCGTTCCAGATATCCAGTCATGAAACTCAAAAATTGATTTTGATGAAACAAACAAGAATAAATGAACAATCGCACTAAGATTATGCGCATGTATAAAGAGAACAGGTCATTTATTCCCGATTTCCAGTCACAAAACTCAATTGATTTTGATGAAACAGACAAGAATAAATGAACAATCGCACTAAAATTATGTGCTTGTATAAAGAGAACAGGTAATTTATTCCAGATTTCAAATCACAAAACTTTAAAACTTAATTTGACGAAACAAACACGAACAAATAAGCAATTGCATGAAAATATGCACATGTACAAATTGTAATATAAAAATTATCACTATTTGATTCCATAAAACAAAAACATGAATTAAGAAGTTACACCAAAAATTCGAATATCATAAGTTTATAACATGTAAATTACCACTTAAAACATGAAATAACATGAGATAAGAAAAAATCTAAGCATGTAAATTATCCCTAACAACATGAAAAAACATGAGACGAGAAAAAAGAAGTTGAATTCATGAAAAACAATAACAATCGCAAGAATAATCACCATCAAATAGATCTCAAAAATCGCGAGAGATGAAATATTACATGAAAAATCGCAACAACCAACAAAAGATCATCAACTAGTTTCATCTAAGGGAAAAAAAAAACCTGGAAAATCCCCAAAATTCCGTATGAGTATGAGTGAGTGATGGAGGCTGAGAGGTCTCTAAAGTTGGGAGGATGTTGACTGTTGAGTAGAAACTTGAATATCGTTTAAGGTATGTCTTAGAGATTTCAAATGTCGTGAAATATATATAGTGAACCTTCCTAATCCCATGCTAATTTTGAAACTAAAAGACAAACATAAAACAACTAATTAGAGATACTTGGGCAGCAAGCCAAGTTCTTACACGCCTAAACTACTAATAAATAAATATAAAGAAACCTAATGCTAAACAAAATCTTATCTACAGAAATTAATCTAAATAAATAAAACAATTAATTCCTAAAGCCTGAAATAGGGAAAAAAAACCTCTCAAATGAAAGGTAAAAACTATAGGCAAATTCTAAAGCTATAAGAGAGTCCTAACTGATCTATAACTAACACTAACACATGGCTCAGTTCAGTTCAATTCGTTTCAGTTCAATTCAGTCTTGTCTAATGTTTTAATTATTATATTTGTTTCCAATATTACTATTAATATTGTTATTATTATTATTAATAATTATAATTATAATAACAATAAATTTTTATTTTTTATCTTCATTATATTTTTTTTATTTTTTTATTATTAATATTAATATTATTGTTATTATTATCATCATTATTATTATTATTAATTATTATTGTTAATTATTATTATTAATTATTACTACATTATTGATTATAATTATAATTATTATTAATTATTATTAAATTATTAATTATACTAATTATAATTATAGTAATTATTATATTATTTGTTATTATTATTATATTTTTTATTATTATTATTAATATTAATTATTATTATTATTACTACTTATTATTATAATTAATATTAATATTATATATTAATGATTATTATTATTACTAATTATTATTATATTTAATATTATTATTTAATAATAATTATTATTATCAAAATTACTAATATTAATATTAATTATTATTATTATTATATTATTATTATTATTATTATTATTATTATTATTATTATTATTTCGCCGGTTTCTCTCGGTCGGTTCGGTTTTGTTTAGTTCGGTTCGGTTCGATTCAGTTCAATTTCGGCCGGTTTAGTCCAAAAGAACGGGCCTAAGTACACCAAATTAAGGAAAATTATATTCATTTACCTTCTTCAATCTCCCATAAGTCCCATTCGTTTCCCTTCTATTCCACAATTTTCCAGTCATCACCGAATACCAAAGAACAAATCAAACGCCATTGAGCTCAACATATTGGAAATCCTCCAAGAAACGGAAAATTCCAAAATACATCTAAAAAACCAACAGATATGAAATTGCTTAAAAGCTAGACGTGAATCTTCTAACTGCAAGTAGTTGAATGACCACTGACAATAATCTTGATCCTTGAGAGTTGAAAGCATTTCGAGAGAATGAAAAGAAAAAGGAAAAGAAGTTGGCTTAGCATTTAGCAATTATCATTGTATCTCAGTCTACAAAAGTCCATCTACCTCCACTTTAAATTCCCCCATCTCTTATATCTCTTTCCTAATTTCTACTTCCTCCCCTGCTCATCAACTAGTTTTGGAGCTTAATATGAAGAATCTTTCTTCTTTTCTAATCATCAGCTTTGTTTCCCATCAAGAAACTATTATCATTGACTAACCTCAAGTCACCAAAAATCATTCAAATTGTTGTAACGGAAGCGAATAAACAAACAATCAAACACGAAAAAACGAATAAAGAACACGCAAGATTTAACGAGATTCACTATCAATTTGATAGCTACGTCCTCAGGGCGGGGATAAACTCTTTCACTATGATCAAGCGGAACAATGAATACAATAGGCAAGAGAATCACTTGAATACTCTCTTCAATGAATCTCTTAAAGCTCTCTCACTAGAACTTCTCTATTGTTTTCTCTCTTGTGTTTTGATGATCTTGCTCTTAATCTTGCTAAACATCTCCTAAACCTATTTAATCTAGGTTTAGGATTGGAAGAAACGACATTAGAAGAGCCGAATCGCGCGTTCCGTCGAATTGCGTGACCCGGGCACTGAAAATTGACAAAACTCCTCTTTCGCTCGATATCCCCGACCCGGGCATGAGCTCCTGCATGGCATCTTTGTCTTCAATAAATTCCCAACTTCACCCAACTTGTTCACCGCACCATATTGAGCCTCCAAGGCTCCTAGCACACGATCAAGTCACCATTCTCACAAATCTCCACCTTGACTTGCATCTTCTACAAGTACTCCACCTTGCAAAAGATAACCATGATACCTCTCAACAATACATGAGATATCGATCCCTACCAAGTCTCACACCTTTAACCCGGTGCCGGGTTTTGCCCTCTTTATCCCGGGGTCGGGATTGCCTCCACCTTGAGACAACAACCCCAAAGGGGTTATATGTGACTATCAACGTTCAACGAGTCCAAGCAATGTTTGAACTTGTGAACCGGAACTGGCTTGGTGAACATATCAGCTGGGTTATCAGCAGTCCCAACTTTCTTCACCATTATCCTCTTCTCATTCCTCAGAAAATGATACCGCACATCAATGTGCTTAGTTCTATCATGATGCACCTGATCCTTGGCGAGACAAATAGCACTCAAGCTATCACAATACACAGTCGCACGATCATGATGTAGACCCAAATCACTGACCAAACAACGTAACCATATACCCTCTTTTGCCGCAGCAGTTAGAGCCATGTACTCAGCTTCCGTAGTAGACAAAGTCACTGAAGACTGCAACGTAGCCTTCCAACTAATCACGGACCCTCCTAGAGTGTATACATACCCAGTCATTGACCTTCTAGTGTCTATATCCGCAGCATAATTCGAATCAGAATATCCGGTCACCAAACACTCAGCATCATTCCCATATATGAGACCAACATCTACCGTTCCCTTCAGATAGCGGAAAATCCGCTTCACAGCTTGCCAGTGTTCCTTCCCAGGTTGAGTCATAAACCTACTAACAACACTAACAACATGAGCTAAATCTGGCCTAGTGCACACCATAGCATACATCAAACTACCAACAGCACTAGCATGCGGAACCTTAGACATGTACTCCTTCTCCTCATCAGATTGAGGAGAAAAAACGACATAAAGATGAGCATTAGCAGTAGCAGGAGTATCAATAGATTTCGCAGTATTCATACAAAACATGTCGAGTACCTTCAAGATGTAACTTTTCTTAGATAAGAAAAGTTTCTTCCGAGCACGATCCCTATAAATCTCCATGCCTAGAATCTTCCTTGCTGCTCCCAAGTCTTTTCATGTCAAACTCAGAACTCAGAAGCTTTTTCAATTTCAATACGTCTGACTTCTTCTTCGTTGCAATAAGCATGTCATCAACATATAATAATAAATAAATATAAGAACCGTCCTCCACCTTGCTATGATAAACACAACAATCATAAGGACTCCTGTCAAATTCATGCTCAACCATGAAGCTGTCAAACCTCTTATACCACTGCCTAGGTGACTGCTTAAGTCCATACAAGGACTTCTTCAGTCGGCAAGCAAAGTTCTCCTTCCCTGGAACAACAAATCCCTCTGGCTGACTCATCAGAATATCCTCCTCCAACTCTCCATGTAGGAAAGTTGTTTTCACATCTAACTGCTCAAGTTCCAAATCAAAATGTGTTACTATTGCTAATAACACTCTAATAGAGGTATGACGTACCACAGTTGAGAAAATCTCATTGTAGTCTACCGTTGACTGAACCTTTTAGCAACTAGTCTGGCTTTGTATCTGACACTATCACCCTCTGAAATTCCTTCTTTCCTCTTGAACACCCACTTGCAACCTACCACCTTACGACCATGTGGCACCTTCACAAGTTCCCATGTCTGATTCTTGCGAAGAGACTCCATCTCCTCACTCATAGCAACTAACCACTTGGATGATTCGTTACTAGCAACTGCTTCCTTATAGGACATTGCTTCAGGTGACTCTATATCATCGGCTACATGTAATGCATAACCAATCATCTCCTCTACACAGCAGTTTCGGCCATGAACTTTCCGGCCTTCTATTTGTTCAATCTATGCGTCTTCTTCCTAGGTCGATTATGACCTTCATCAGCAGTTTCCTCATGATCAGACTCAAGTTCAGTTGTTTCATCAGCAACAACTCCATCTGTCTGACTAGCCTCCACAGTAGGAAAATCTACTGGAACATCATCCTCCACCTGAATTCAAACCTGTGTCTCAGGAGTAGGAACCGTTGCAATTACTTGCTCAATTCCTTCAGTAGTGCTATCATCAGTATCACCTGCAGGTTTGTTAGCAGATACACACATAGTATTCTCATCAAAAGTAACATCTCTACTAAGTATGACACGCCCTTCTGATGGGGACCAAATCTGGTAACCCTTAACACCATCTCCATATCCCAGAAAACAACCCTTCTTGGCCCTTGGTTCAAGTTTACCTTCACTAACATGATAATAAACAATACAACCAAAGACACGCAAACTAGAATAATCAGCACTTCTCCCAGACCATACCTCATAAGGTACCTTGCAGTCAATACCTGTATGTGGACCACGGTTTATCAAGTAGCATGCCGTTTTCACGGCTTCACTCCAGTATTTTCTAGTCAACGCTGCATTAGAGAGCATGCATCGAACTCTCTCTAGCAAGGTTTGATTCAACCACTCTGCAACACCATTCTGCTGTGGTGTTTTCCTGACAGTGCGATGTCTCACAATCCCTTCTTTCCTGCAAAACTCATTGAATTCATCATTAACAAATTCAAGATCATTATCCGTATGTAGCCTTTTAATCTTCTTGCCTGTCTGATTTTCCACTAAGACTTTCCATTACACAAAAGTCTTAAAAGCCTCTCATTTGTGCTTTAAACAATAAAGCCAATTGTACCTGGAGAAATCATCAATAAAAGTCACAAAGAAACTGAATCCTCCTATACCTTCTACCCGAGAGCGGACCCCCGAGAATCGAGTGAATATAATCCAAACGTAGCCTTAGTTATGTGAAGCCCCTTGCTAAACTTAGCCCTGTGTTGCTTACCCAACACACAATGCTCACAAAACTCAAGGTTCTTCACCTTGTGGCCATCAAGAAGATTCATCTTGGATAATATCTACATCCCACGCTCACCCATATGACCAAGTCGTTTGTGCCACAACTTAGTCACCTCCTCAGGACTAGCAGATGCAACATTTCCACACACATAATTCCCCATCCGAGCCAGAAAATTAAATCCTCCTTTATCTAAGACACCCAGAGAAATCAAATTTTTTCTTAACTGTGGAACATGCCTAACATTCATCAATGTATGAACCTCACCCTCAATGGTCCTTATCTTAATGGAACCCCTCCCTATAACCTTACAAGTAGCATCGTTACCCATAATAACATTACCACCATCACAAGACTCATAAGAAGTAAACCAATCACGATGAGGACACATATGGTAAGAACATCCCGAATCTAGAACCCAATGTTCAGACGGACTAGACGCATCAACAGCAGCTAGTGCTAAGTCTTCCTCGGAGTCATATTTCGTACCCTGTTGTGCAATGTTAGCATTGGAAGCTTTAGGATTCTTAGGGTATTGATGCTTCCAATTGCCAGGTTCTTTACAGATGTGACAGACATTCCTAGAATTGGCCCTTTTGCCCTTAAAATTTTTCTTCTTCTTAGGACCCTTCCCCTTAGCCGAGTTTACCACTAACCCAGCCCCCGAATCTCCACCACTCTCTGTCGTTGCCGCCTTCTGGCGCAACTCCCTAGTAAATAGTGCTGACTTCACTTCTTCTAGGGTCACAGTCTCTCTCCCAACAACAAATGATTCAACAAAGTTTTCATAAGTATTTGGAAGTGAAACAAGCAAAATCAAAGCAGCATCTTCATCCTCAATCTTAACATCTATATTACGCAGATCAAGTAAAATAGTATTAAGTTTATCTAGATGATCTCTTAGAGACGTACCTCCTTGCATACGCAAGGCAAACAAGCGTTGCTTCAAAAGCAACTTGTTGGTGAGTGACTTTGTCATGTAGAGACTCTCCAACTTGGCCCACAGACCAGCAACAGTCATTTCGTCTGTAACTTCCGTGATCACATCGTCTGCCAAACATAGCAAAATCGTGGAGTGAGCCTTCTCCTCCATCGCCTCCAATTCGGCCCCACTAGGGCCTTCTGTAGCTTTGCTTTTGTCATCCTTTTTGACAAGAGGTTTCCAGATGCCTTGTTGCTTTAATAAAGCACGCATCTTTATCTGCCATAGTCCAAAACTGTTCCTCCCGGTAAACTTGTCAATCTTCGAGTTCATCGTATTCATCTTCCTAGATCTCTTACACTGATTTTAATCTCAGGCTCTGGTACCAAGTTTGTTGCAACGGAAGCGAATAAACAAACAATCAAACGCGAAAAAACGAATAAAGAACACGCAAGATTTAACAAGGTTCACTATCAATTTGATAGCTACGTCCTCAGGGCGGAGATAAACTCTTTCACTATGATCAAGCGGAACAATGAATACAATACGCAAGAGAATCACTTGAATACTCTCTTCAATGAATCTCTTAAAGCTTTCTCACTAGAACTTCTCTATTATTTTCTCTCTTGTGTTTTGATAATCTTGCTCTTAATCTTGCTAAACGGCTCCTAAACCTATTTAATCTAGGTTTAGGATTGGAAGAAACGACATTAGAAGAGCCGAATCGCGCGTTCCGTCGAAGTGCTTTACCCGGGCACCAAAGGCGCGCGACCCGGGCACTGAAAATTGATAAAACTCCTCTTTCGCTCGATATGCCCGACCCGTGCATGAGCTCCTGTCTGGCGTCTTTGTCTTCAGTAAATTCCCAGCTTCACCCAACTTGTTCTCCACACCATATTGAGCCTCCAAGGCTCCTAGCACACGATCAAGTCACCATTCTCACACAAATGTTTAAGAAAGCTAGCAAGTGATGGTTCCCATAATTCTATACTTTCCACAATTCAACTGTTGCATAAGAATTTTTGGATGGATTTTCCACCACTTAAAAGATGAGAATTTATTAACATATATATTTAACTGTCATCTCCTCCTACTAAAAACAACAACTTTCTTGGAAGAAATCTTGAAAAATCTGACAGCAAAGAAAGGTAAGTCTTCCCGGTACTTGTGTTAGTTGCATTTGATACGAAGGTTGTATTTTTTCATGAAACCTCCAGATAGAAACTCCCCTAGCTCCTACCTAAAACATCCTCCTCAACCATCATGTATACTTAACAATTGTTCTTTCCCTTATAACTCTAAAAAAAATTGACCTCCAAACTACAAAAGCATGTAACATACTTTATTATTTAATTTGAGGAAAAAAGTGTATATGACACAAGCATTCTAATTAAGCATCAATATCTAGAGGGAGGGGAAGTAAAAGAGTAATAAACTACCTATCAACTTGTTAGTTGTTAGTAGCTTTGGGTTAAAAAAAAAAGTAAAGTTACGAATTATCCAAATAGTCATACTCTAATAATAATGAGCAAAATCACTTAGTGAATTGCTATACCTAAAGGGTAAAGTTCATTGTAAGATCAAATATATAAGAAACAAAAGCAACATCACCATCACTACGATACTACTCATTCTTGAATAGCAGCTATGAAGGAAATAATAATGTATGTGTTAAACTTTAGAGAGAAATACATACACTAGTATTCTAACAGTATGTCCCAACTAAATTCTTAACACTTCTTAAAAATTCACACATTTAGCTCTAAAACAGAGTATTGCTCGAGTCGAATGAACGAACGAACTTACGGCAAAAAGACATGCATCAAGATGATGTAGATGCAATCACTGCTTCTCAAGCTCGCAGAGGAGCAGGAGAACGATCATCTAACTGCACCAGGGGATCAATCAGACCAATGGTAAAAAGTAAGTACAGGCTATACTTGAGGTATGAGAGAGAAAGAGGAAGAGAGATAAACTCCAAAAAAATACCCCCCCAAAACCGCCCTCACGGCAAAAAGTTTGTGCATCCTCCTTGGCCCCAGCCCAAGGCTCCATGATGAAGACAAGGATCCATCCCGATCATCGGAACTACAGCCAGAACCGGAACCACCACCTCTAGTGTCGTTCAAGGACGCTGTCAACACCGGGTCAATCATGCGTTTGAGAGAGGAAAACGCCATAGTGTGCACCCCTGCATTGCCGTACGCTGAATCTCATGCCCAGTTGGTTGAAGATGAGGAAGTGTTCATTCCCCTATCGAAGGAGGAATATTCTAAATAGTGCAGCCTTGGGAGAATGCTCTCACATGTAAATTGATAGGGAGGTCCTTTTCACAAGATTTTCTGAAGAAGGAATTGAGTAAGGTTTGGCAGTGGAAAGGACACATGGAGTTAATGTAAATTGGGAGGGGGTTTTACAACATTAAATGCTCCACTAATGAAGTGAGATCTAGCATTCTTGCTCAAGGGCTTGGTTTATTTTAGGTTCCTTATTGTGGTGTCAAACTTGGAGGCCGGGGCTTAAGCCCTCGAATGCTCAAGTCAACCAATTTCCTGTTTGGCTCCACTTCCCGGAGATGCCAATTGAACTATTTCAGAGAGATGTTCTTTCAAAGGCTGAGAACTCAATGGGAAAAACTTTGAAAATAGATGCCCATAGCTTAGATGGCGAAAGGCGACGCTACGCTGCAATATGTGTCCTCATGGAGGAGGGCAAGAGGGTACCCTTGCGAGCGTGGATTGGAGGGGTAAAGCAGGAGATTGTGTGTGGCGACGATACCTGGACATGCAACTTATGTCGGAAGGTTGGTCACCAATACAAAGCATGCCCGGAATGCCCAAAGTCCGGGAAGGAGGAGGTGGATGCAGCCAGGAATGGAGGACCCGAAACAGGAAAGGAGGCCAGCGAATGGCAACAGATTTCTAGGATTAAGGGGAAAAATTAGGTGAGAAGCGTGGTCCGATCAAAAACCAGGTGGACGCCAAAAAAATTCACGCTAGCGAAAACTAGTCAGACTGAGGAAGGGGGAAACAGAAAGGGACCCATAAAGTGGGACTTGAAAAGGATGAGTCAGCAGTGGACCCAGTGTTTAAAGGAGGGGATAATTAAAAAATTGTGAAAAGTACAAATACTTTTCAAATCCTGGAAACTTTATAAGGAATAGAAGATTTAGATGATCTTCCAGTGTAGAGTCAACCCCAAGCCAAGGAGCTGTTGAAACGTGGAGAAAACTCTGAAAAGTTCTCTGAGGATCCCGTCACTTCGCCCCTTACCTCCCTACCTACAGCCTAGCCATCCCAAAACCGAAAACCCAGAAAAGTGGCCGAAAAAATGCCAGAAATTTTCTCACCCCCCATAAACCAAAAAATTAACCCACAACCCCCTCAATCTCCAAAAAATAATCTCTCAGTTTCAAAAGTTCTTCCAGGCGAAAAACCTCAACCTGAACCAAGAAATCATCAGCCTGACCGGTTCGTCGTCGCCTCCTCCCCCATATCCACCATCTCCCCGGTCCCCTCCTAGAATGCAATTCGTGAGGGACGTGACATCTGTGAGGTTCTCGAGGGCGGTAAGACCGGTCCTTCTCGATCAAAATCCAGAATATGTGGATTATTTTCTACCGGAGGAGAT
Organism: Beta lomatogona; assembly: GCA_947646795.1. Lineage (NCBI taxonomy): Eukaryota > Viridiplantae > Streptophyta > Magnoliopsida > Caryophyllales > Amaranthaceae > Beta > Beta lomatogona. The sequence continues at coordinate 1,065,115 of CANSNZ010000421.1, read as the reverse complement.
GGATGAAAAAAGGGAAATTTTCGACAACCTTACTTTCCAAGAAGTAAAAGCTCTGATACTTCATCCCAGGAGCAATCCCAAAATCAACAACAAATTTTTGATGTACGCAAACCGGCGAGCTTCTCCCCGCTCATGTTCCCCAGTTCACGGGGACCACCCACCTCCCTCAAGTGATGGAAACTTTTATCACTTGGCACCTCAAGAAAGAGGGAGGAGCCGAGTGCGAAGAGCGGGACTTAATGCAGAATATGGGGCCTTGGATAGACCCCACTCCAATCTTCCCGCTAGTCCGAACTATTGTGATGGTGAAAACCATGGCAGTGAGCTTGCAAGTAACGAGCAACACGAATGCACTAATGTGTGCTCGCCTCCAACGACCGCTAAAACAGTTGGGGATCACGGTAACATGGGAAGAGGGAAGAGGCAAAAGAGACCCACGCGAGTCCGAGATGTCTTTGTGGCCTCATCGGAAAATGTGGACCTCGCCGGCCACCGAAGCCGAAATAGACACTAGTAGAATAATTGCTTAAATCTGCGGTCATTAAGTGGCCTATTGCGGCGGTTTTGGCCGCGCAGCAATAAAGGACCTATTGCAGCGGTTTTTTACCGCAACAATAGGGTAACATATTGTTGCGGTTTTTACCCAAAACCGCAGCAACAAGTTTAAGTCTATTGCTGCGGTTTTGGGTAAAAACCGCAGCAATAGGTACAGGTAAAAAAACAAAAAAAAAAATTTATGAAATTCTGGCAGTTTTAAATCAACTCCAATAACTAGAATATTGTCGTATGGCAATTTTTTAAATGAAGATACGAAAATAGATGTACAAAACAATAACAAAGATACAAAGAAACTAAAATGAACAAACTTATAACAAAAATCCAAAGCACTAAGAAACTAAAATGAACAAACTCATAACAAAAATCCAAAGCAAAAAGAAACTAAACCTAAAATACAAAAACGCTGCAACATAGAAAAAATAAAAACAAAATTTCGTTATTAGGAGCATTTAATGTTAGGACAAATCGCAAAAAATAAAAAAAAAATTCTAGATTTGAAAAAAAAATTGAGCCAAATCTCCGCCGTATGCTTCGACAGACCACTGTATGCTTCAAGAAATGGAGAATCACGAAATAATTAACAGACTACAGGCATGGAAGGAGCGAAGTTCAATCGACGATTACGAAAAGTGAGATCAACAAAGCGGGAATTCTGTGTTCGACACACGACTGTATCCTTCGAGGTTTTCCTCCTGCTTCGACGGATTTCTGCCGTTCGACAGACCATGCTGAGATCTGCGAAGACGAGAGGAGTGTGTACGCACGAAGCCGGCCTTGCGGTCAACCGACGACTGCTCGCCGGTGTATGCCGACTAGTAGAATCCGCCGGTAAAGAGGATGGAGGCAGACAAGGATGGACTAATGAATAATATTAAATTATTAACCTTGTGCAAGAAAGAGGATGAAGTGAAAGATATAGCAGAAGAAATCGCCATTATACAAGTATATGAAGTGGGAAAATGAAATGAAAATGAAAAGAGGAACAAGTGAAAGAGAGGATGAGGGAGGAGAGAGAAGGAACTGTTGAAAGAGTGAGGGAGGAGAGAGAAGGAACTGTTGAAAGAGTGAGTGAGGAACGAAGACGGTTTTGGAAGGAGTGAGGAGAGAGAACAGCGCCCCACACTTGAAAGAGAAACCCTAGTTGGGTGCCTTCTTTTATTACTTTAAAAACTCTATTGCTGCGGTTTTTTGTAGGAACCGCAGCAATAGGTTCAAATATTATTAAAAAAATATTTTTTTTTATTGTTGCGGTTCTTGCCAGAAACCGCAACAATATGTCAGATCTGGTCAACTTTTTTTCAAAAAAAATTTCCGTTGAAACCATATTGCTGCGGTTTTCGGTCGAAACCGCAGCAATATCATTATTTTATATTTTACCTTTTCTTTTCACGTGATTTATTGCTGCGTATGGGTAAAACCGCAGCAATACCACCGCAGCAATAAGCAATTATTCTACTAGTGAGACCCTTGAAAAATCGGAAACGAAGAGATTTTGAGGATGCTCATGGGGAAGCCAAACCTTCCTAGGGAGATGGCCATTCTTTTATGGAATGCAAGGGGTATTGGACGCCCCTCTTTCAAGTCCAACTTTCGCTTGCTTATGGAGCAACACAACCTTTTCATGGTGGTTTTGGTGGAGACGTGGTTAGGAAGAGACCAAACGGCTACCGTGGTTCGTGATCTTGGGATAGATTCTTGGCACCTAGTGGAACCGGTGGGATTCATGGGAGGTATTCTCCTCCTTTGGAAGTCCCACATCTTAGACTTCCAAGTGATCGGGGAGGGTACGGAAGGAGTCTACGGTGTGGTAGAGGTACGTGACACTAAAGCATCCTTTTTATTTAAACCTATTTATGCTAGTCCTAAGTATAGAATGAGAAAAAAATTATGGGAGAACATGAAAGTTTTTTCTAGAAATAATATGAACAAACCGTGGCTAACATTAGGGGACTTTAATGAAGTTTTGCATCAAAACAAAAAATTGGGGGAAGACCGGTTAGGCGTGGGAGGGCCGACTTGTATGCTTCGACTATGGACGATTGTAATTTAGTGGATTTAGGGTTTAATGGCCCAAAATTTACTTTGACGAATCGACGTAGGAGGCATCCTATATATGAAAGGTTGGATAGAGGGTGGGGCTAATCCGAAATGGTTAAATATTTTCCCGAATGCAAATCTGCGGCATTTACCGCGTGTTTCATCTGATCATTGTCCTATTTAATTAAAATTGAGAATAACATGAGTAGTAGACAAGGAGTGGCCTAGGGGTAGGGAGGATATTCAGCAGGACCTTCACAATATGCAAAGTACCCTCCTTGAGTGGAATAGGACCACCTTTGGCAATATTTATAAGCGGAAAGCAAAAATCTTAGCAAGACTTAAGGGCACCCAAGCCTACCTGCAAGAGAACCCGAGATCCCAATTCCATCAGAACCTAGAAATGGAGCTCCACGATGAGATGCTTAGGACCCTTGACCAGAAGGAGACCTTGTGGAGATCTAAGAGTCGACGAGAGCATATAGGGGAGGGCGAGAGAAACACAAGATATTTCCATAGGGGTGTCCTTACAAAACACCATGCCTCGCGCATTCTTAACCTGAGGGATGATATAGGAAATGAGATCAGTGACCCTGAGGAGATAAGGAGTTTGATTGTAAGATTCTACCAATACCTTTATTCCTCATATCACTTGTCATGTAATAGGGGGGTTTACACATGAAGGGGACAAATATTTCAAACCTTCCTAGCCTTGAAGAGGTTAGATGTGCCCTATTTAGCATGAAACCTTACAAAGCGCCCGGCCCTGACGGCTACCACCCGATTTTCTTTCAAAAGACATGGGAGATCACGGGAGGGGACGTAGTTAGGCATGTTCAAGAGTGGTTTGGGAGAGGGTGTATCCCGGAAGAGTTGGGGCATGCATTGATTTGTCTTATTCCGAAATAAAATTCGCCTGAAATGGTCAAGCACTTTCGTCCCACAAGCCTGTGCAATACTCTATACAAGGTACTGACCAAAGTCCTTGTCAATCGACTCAAACCCTTAATCCCGGAATGGATTTCACCAAATCAAAACAGATTTATTAAGGGAAGGGGGACCGATATTAACTTGGTAGTTGCCTCTGAAATTTTGCATTCAATGCACAAGAAATCGGGGAAATGGGGATGGTTTGCCTTAAAAATTGACCTTGAAAAGGCGTATGATAGAATTGAGTGGTGTTTTATGAGGCAGTGTTTGGAAGAACATGACCTAGAACCTAACTCCATTAGATTGATTATGAACTGTATATCCTAAGCCTCTTCTTCGATTTTAATTAATGGAAGGAAGTCGGAAAAGTTCAAACACTCGAGGGGCCTCCAGCAAGGAGACCCCATGTCACCTTATCTTTTTAATATTTGCCTCGAAACCTTATCCCAAATGATCCATAAGGAATGTCAAGAGAAAAAGTGGACGCCTTTTGGGGTAGGTAGGAAGCATGTACTTGTGTCGCACCTCATGTTTGCGGATGATCTCATTCTGTTTGGGAGGGTGGATGAATCAACTGCTTTCTCCGTTAGACAAACCATGGAGAGGTTTTGTGCTATGTCAGGGCAAAAGATTAATGAAAGCAAAAGCAAACTAATCTTCTCCCGTAACACCCCCGAGGAGTTAAGGAACCTTTTCCAAGACACCCTTAATGTTAGAGAGAATGTGGACCTCCATATGTACTTCGGGTAGCCTATTTCTCATAAAAGACCAACTAGGACCCAAGTTCAATTCGTGGTAGATAAAGTTAGGGCAAGGCTTGCAAAATGGAAAACATCGTACTTGTCTAAGGCAGGGAGATTGTGTTTAATTAACTCAACTTTGACCTCCATCCCAGCATATTACATGCAAGCAATGTGTCTCCCTGTCCAAACTTGTAACGACTTGGACCAGATATGTAACAATTTGTTTTGTGGGGGGAGGGCGAGGGGGGTGGGAGGAAACTCCACCTGGTCAGGAAGGAGATTACTATTCTCCCTAAAAGTCACGGGGGCTTAGGTATTAGGGACCAGGAGGGGATGGACAGGGCATACATGGCCAAGCTAGGGTGGAAAATGTCTAAGAGTCGTCAAGTCTTGCGCAAGAATGCATTAGATCTAAGTATTGTCACAAAGGCCATGTAACTAAGTTTAGAAATGGTTCTGTCATATGGAAGAACATTGGTAAAGGATGGGACCTCCTACAAGAAAACTGTGAATGGACTGTTGGAAATGGAACAACAGTAAAGGTCTGGTCCGATAATTGGATGTTAAATGGCACTATCAAAGAGGCCATTGAGGGCCCGCTAACAAGGGGGGAAGAAGACCTTGTTGTTGCGGACTTAGTTGTGGGTGAGTCATGGGATTTATCTAAGCTCTCCTTTGCTCTTCCCCAAGTCCTCGTGGACCGCATTTTTAGCTTCCCCCTACCTCCCCAATCCTCCTGGAAGGATCTTATCATTCCTAGCTTTATCAACCATGAGGGCTTTGCCCTATCTCTTGCTTACCAAGCCCAATGCCCGCCCTCAAATACCTTAGGGGATTTTAAATGGCTTTGGAAAGGATGCATGGAGCCTAAAATAAAGTTCTTTTTTTTGGCTCGTGTGGTATGATAGATTACCACATTGTAAACTTCTTACCAAAAGGAAGATAACTAACTCGGCCTCGTGCCCCCGGTGTCTAATATCTGAAGAGAACGCAGATTACATTCTAAGATCATGCACTTATGCAGTAGGAGTATGGGACTATTTAGGTTACCCGAATTTGTTCCAAGTGGACTTTGAGACGTGGATTTGTAGTAATATCCAGTCGACATAGACTTTAAGGGGTCTTAGGTGGGGTGTTGTCTTCGCGTACATGTGTCATGAGCTCTGGAAAGACAGAAATGGTAGTGTGTTTCGCCAAAGTGCCCCTACCTCCCCGACTACTCTTGTTACCCGCGTGTGTTTTTTAACGAAAAATTATCTTTGTGCACTCGGGAAAAGTTTGACCATTGCTAGGTCCAATATGCATGCTAGAGTGTCTAATTATGCTAATCCTTCTCATGTCCCAACTATTCATGTGGATGCTTCTTATGTTAGCATGATGGTTTGCTCGGGTTTAGGTGGTGTGGTGAGATGTGCAGGTGGAAGATGGATGCTTGGGTTCCACAAGTGCCTTTATGCTGTTAGCCCTTTCGCTGCAGAATTATTAGCAATTAACGAAGCTTTGCAGGTGGCCTTTGATCAAAATATTAGGGAGGCGATTATTTATTCGGATTGTAAGGTTACGGTTACACTCATCAATGGAGGAAAAACTTCGACGGGTACTTTAATCGATAAACCGTGCGAAAGTGGGAGAGCGTAGGATACCTGCTGTGAAGATCAAGCATGGTAGCCGTGGAGACAACCGGTTGGCGGATGCAATAGCTAAAAAGTGTAGAACGTCGGATTTCAATCGACTCAAACCCTTAATCCCGGAATAGATTTCACCAAATCAAAACAGATTTATTAAGGGAAGGGGGACCGATATTAACTTGGTAGTTGCCTCTGAAATTTTGCATTCAATGCACAAGAAATCGGGGAAATGGGGATGGTTTGCCTTAAAAATTGACCTTGAAAAGGCGTATGATAGAATCGAGTGGAGTTTTATGAGGCAGTGTTTGGAAGAACATGACTTAGAACCTAACTCCATTAGATTGATTATGAACTGTATATCCTAAGCCTCTTCTTCGATTTTAATTAATGGAAGGAAGTCGGAAAAGTTCAAACACTCGAGGGGCCTCCAACAAGGAGACCCCATGTCACCTTATCTTTTTAATATTTGCCTCAAAACCTTATCCCAAATGATCCATAAGGAATGTCAAGAGAAAAAGTGGACGCCTTTTGGGGTAGGTAGGAAGCATGTACTTGTGTCGCACCTCATGTTTGCGGATGATCTCATTCTGTTTGGGAGGGTGGATGAATCAACTGCTTTCTCCGTTAGACAGCCCATGGAGAGGTTTTGTGCTATGTCAGGGCAAAAGATTAATGAAAGCAAAAGCAAACTAATCTTCTCCCGTAACACCCCCGAGGAGTTAAGGAACCTTTTCCAAGACACCCTTAATGTTAGAGAGAATGTGGACCTCGGTATGTACTTCGGGTTGCCTATTTCTCATAAAAGACCAACTAGGACCCAAGTTCAATTCGTGGTAGATAAAGTTAGGGCAAGGCTTACAAAATGAAAAACATCGTACTTGTCTAAGGCAGGGAGATTGTGTTTGATTAACTCAACTTTGACCTCCATCCCAGCATATTACATGCAAGCAATGTGTCTCCCTGTCCAAACTTGTAACGACTTGGACCAGATATGTAACAATTTGTTTCGTGGGGGGAGGGTGAGGGGGGCGGGAGGAAACTCCACCTGGTCAGGAAGGAGATTGCTATTCTCCCTAAAAGTCACGGGGGCTTAGGTATTAGGGACCGGGGAGGGGATGGACAGGGCATACATGGCCAAGCTAGGGTGGAAAATGTCTAAGAGTCGTCAAGTCTTGCGCAAGAATGCATTAGATCTAAGTATTGTCACAAAGGCCATGTAACTAAGTTTAGAAATGGTTCCGTCATATGGAAGAACATTGGTAAAGGATGGGACCTCCTACAAGAAAACTGTGAATGGAGTGTTGGAAATGGAACAACAGTAAAGGTCTGGTCCGGTAATTGGATGTTAAATGGCACTATCAAAGAGGCCATTGAGGGCCCGCTCACAAGGGGGGAAGAAGACCTTGTTGTTGCGGACTTAGTTGTGGGTGAGTCATGGGATTTATCTAAGCTCTCCTCTGCTCTTCCCCAAGTCCTCGTGGACCGCATTTTTAGCTGCCCCCTACCTCCCCAATCCTCCTGGAAGGATCTTATCATTCCTAGCTTTGTCAACCGGGCTTTGCCCTATCTCTTGCTTACCAAGCCCAATGCCCGCCCTCAAATACCTTAGGGGATTTTAAATGGCTTTGGAAAGGATGCATGGAGCCTAAAATAAAGTTCTTTTTTTTGGCTCGTGTGGTATGATAGATTACCACATTGTAAACTTCTTACCAAAAGGAAGATAACTAACTCGACCTCGTGCCCCCGGTGTCTAATATCTGAAGAGAACGCAGATTACATTCTAAGATCATGCACTTATGCAGTAGGAGTATGGGACTATTTAGGTTACCCGAATTTGTTCCAAGTGGACTTTGAGATGTGGATTTGTAGTAATATCCAGTCGACATAGACTTTAAGGGGTCTTAGGTGGGGTGTTGTCTTCGCGTACATGTGTCATGAGCTCTGGAAAGACAGAAATGGTAGTGTGTTTCGCCAAAGTGCCCCTACCTCCCCGACTACTCTTGTTACCCGCGTGTGTTTTTTAACGAAAAATTATCTTTGTGCACTCGGGAAAAGTTTGACCATTGCTAGGTCCAATATGCATGCTAGAGTGTCTAATTATGCTAATCCTTCTCATGTCCCAACTATTCATGTGGATGCTTCTTATGTTAGCATGATGGTTTGCTCGGGTTTAGGTGGTGTGGTGAGATGTGCAGGTGGAAGATGGATGCTTGGGTTCCACAAGTGCCTTTATGCTGTTAGCCCTTTCGCTGCAGAATTATTAGCAATTAACGAAGCTTTGCAGGTGGCCTTTGATCAAAATATTAGGGAGGCGATTATTTATTCGGATTGTAAGGTTACGGTTACACTCATCAATGGAGGAAAAACTTCTGACGGGTACTTTAATCTGATAAAACTGTGCAGAAAGTGGGAGAGCGTAGGATACCTGCTGTGAAGATCAAGCATGGTAGCCGTGGAGACAACCGGTTGGCGGATGCAATAGCTAAAAAGTGTAGAACGTCGGATTTCAATCGACTCAAACCCTTAATCCCGGAATAGATTTCACCAAATCAAAACAGATTTATTAAGGGAAGGGGGACCGATATTAACTTGGTAGTTGCCTCTGAAATTTTGCATTCAATGCACAAGAAATCGGGGAAATGGGGATGGTTTGCCTTAAAAATTGACCTTGAAAAGGCGTATGATAGAATCGAGTGGAGTTTTATGAGGCAGTGTTTGGAAGAACATGACTTAGAACCTAACTCCATTAGATTGATTATGAACTGTATATCCTAAGCCTCTTCTTCGATTTTAATTAATGGAAGGAAGTCGGAAAAGTTCAAACACTCGAGGGGCCTCCAACAAGGAGACCCCATGTCACCTTATCTTTTTAATATTTGCCTCAAAACCTTATCCCAAATGATCCATAAGGAATGTCAAGAGAAAAAGTGGACGCCTTTTGGGGTAGGTAGGAAGCATGTACTTGTGTCGCACCTCATGTTTGCGGATGATCTCATTCTGTTTGGGAGGGTGGATGAATCAACTGCTTTCTCCGTTAGACAGCCCATGGAGAGGTTTTGTGCTATGTCAGGGCAAAAGATTAATGAAAGCAAAAGCAAACTAATCTTCTCCCGTAACACCCCCGAGGAGTTAAGGAACCTTTTCCAAGACACCCTTAATGTTAGAGAGAATGTGGACCTCGGTATGTACTTCGGGTTGCCTATTTCTCATAAAAGACCAACTAGGACCCAAGTTCAATTCGTGGTAGATAAAGTTAGGGCAAGGCTTACAAAATGAAAAACATCGTACTTGTCTAAGGCAGGGAGATTGTGTTTGATTAACTCAACTTTGACCTCCATCCCAGCATATTACATGCAAGCAATGTGTCTCCCTGTCCAAACTTGTAACGACTTGGACCAGATATGTAACAATTTGTTTCGTGGGGGGAGGGTGAGGGGGGTGGGAGGAAACTCCACCTGGTCAGGAAGGAGATTACTATTCTCCCTAAAAGTCACGGGGGCTTAGGTATTAGGGACCAGGAGGGGATGGACAGGGCATACATGGCCAAGCTAGGGTGGAAAATGTCTAAGAGTCGTCAAGTCTTGCGCAAGAATGCATTAGATCTAAGTATTGTCACAAAGGCCATGTAACTAAGTTTAGAAATGGTTCCGTCATATGGAAGAACATTGGTAAAGGATGGGACCTCCTACAAGAAAACTGTGAATGGAGTGTTGGAAATGGAACAACAGTAAAGGTCTGGTCCGGTAATTGGATGTTAAATGGCACTATCAAAGAGGCCATTGAGGGCCCGCTCACAAGGGGGGAAGAAGACCTTGTTGTTGCGGACTTAGTTGTGGGTGAGTCATGGGATTTATCTAAGCTCTCCTCTGCTCTTCCCCAAGTCCTCGTGGACCGCATTTTTAGTCGCCCCCTACCTCCCCAATCCTCCCGGGAAGGATCTTATCATTCCTAGCTTTGTCAACCTGGCTTTGCCCTATCTCTTGCTTACCAAGCCCAATGCCCGCCCTCAAATACCTTAGGGGATTTTAAATGGCTTTGGAAAGGATGCATGGAGCCTAAAATAAAGTTCTTTTTTTTGGCTCGTGTGGTATGATAGATTACCACATTGTAAACTTCTTACCAAAAGGAAGATAACTAACTCGACCTCGTGCCCCTGTGTCTAATATCCGAAGAGAACGCAGATTACATTCTAAGATCATGCACTTATGCAAGAGGGAGTATGGGACTATTTAGGTTACCCGAATTTGTTCCAAGTGGACTTTGAGACGTGGATTTGTGGTAATATCCAGTCGACATAGACTTTAAGGGGTCTTAGGTGGGGTGTTGTCTTCGCGTACATGTGTCATGAGCTCTGGAAAGACAGAAATGGTAGTGTGTTTCGCCAAAGTGCCCCTACCTCCCCGACTACTCTTGTTACCCGCGTGTGTTTTTTAACGAAAAATTATCTTTGTGCACTCGGGAAAAGTTTGACCATTGCTAGGTCTAATATGCATGCTAGAGTGTCTAATTATGCTAATCCTTCTCATGTCCCAACTATTCATGTGGATGCTTCTTATGTTAGCATGATGGTTTGCTCGGGTTTAGGTGATGTGGTGAGATGTGCAGGTGGAAGATGGATGCTTGGGTTCCACAAGTGCATTTATGCTGTTAGCCCTTTCGCTGCAAAATTATTGGCAATTAACGAAGCTTTGCAGGTGGCCTTTGATCAAAATATTAGGGAGGCGATTATTTATTCGGATTGTAAGGTTACGGTTACACTCATCAATGGAGGAAAAACTTCTGACGGGTACTTTAATCTGATTAAACTGTGCAGAAAGTGGGAGAGCGTAGGATACCTACTGTGAAGATCAAGCATTGTAGCTGTGGAGACAACCGGTTGGCGGATGCTATAGCTAAAAAGTGTAGAACGTCGGAGTTAGATTGTAATGTGGCTAGGACCTTCCCACATCCCCCTAGTTATTGTTTGAACTTTTATGTTGCGGATTGTAATCAACGTTAAACTATTTTAATCTAGTTCTATTTTCACCAAAAAAAAAAAAAATCAGACCAATGGTAGCTGTTAATCACGCTCTAATCGTACAGTCGTAAATCATCCACCAGACTTAGTTTCCTGTCTCCTTAGAACTCAAGGATATAGAGGTACGAGCCTATAGAACAAATCCTGTTCAAGTAAGGTCGTGCTCTTAATCTCACCACTTCAACTTATATACATATGCTTCTGCTTCTGAAACCATGATGTGGGACTTTTTCCTTAACATGGACGCATATTCACTTGCTGTATATATGATAAACATCAAAGAAATATTAATAATTATATGTATTTGAAAAAAAATGGTAATAAAATTCTATGATTGGCGAGTTTCTTTCATCCATACTTAAGGTTAGCGTAAAGTGAAAATAATTGAACGAAGGACAGTGTCACATTGCGGATGTACAATATTATCAATGCTTTTTAATAATAGTAATAGATGGACTTGAATTTCTACAAATTAAACATAAAATTAGACAAATTCAAGCCTACATTCTTCTAATAATACTTTTAAAATAATGCTTGCTTATACGGTTCTGTATATTATGTAGTGCTTTAAAATTTGTTTTTCAAGGGTTGTATGACATTCGCTTAAACCTTCAATTTTTGTCAATTAGTCATTTGAATGTCAATTAATTTCTTTGCTATATGAATATGATCATCTTGCTAGACAAACTAAGTTAGAAAGTTGCCCTATTAGCAGGGCCGTCTCATACAATATAGGGGCCCTGTGCTAAATTAAATTATGAGGCCCCAAAGACTAAAGAAAGATGCCAAAAGTAAAATTTCATACAATTAATATGTTTTCTTTCCAAACAAAAGTACTACATATTCATAATTAAAATACTACATAGTACATCTCAACTAACATGGCTAACTAATCTCACTACAAGATAATAACAACCCATAAAGTATAATCTCTACAAGTGAACTAAAAAGAAAACATCATTGAAGGTGAATATACATAATTTAGTGATATAAATGTCAGAATTGAAATTCCAAATATTTCAAAAATCATAATTACAATTAACATATTTGTGAAATTACCTTTTCTCCGGCGGTTGCATAAGCTCTAGCGGCATAATGTATAGCCGGAAGATTATGGTAATCAAAATTAGCATAAAAAATCTACTAAATCTAAACATCAGAGATTTACCATCGCACAATTTTCCATTGTTAAAACAAACAACAACCAAACAAAAAAAAATTGCAAAACTGTAAATCTATACCGAAGAAGAAGACATCCATTGTTAACAACTTGCTTCACAATATTGTTGTTGATTTAGAGAAGATCGAAAACTAAATCTGGGAGAAAAGAATTAAAGCCACAAGAATTGATTGAAATCAAAGAGAAAAAGTAAAAGAATGATAAAGTTGAAAGGGATGTTGATGATAGTATAATAGTAGGTGATGCTGCTAATATCAAACAAATGCGAAAAAGGAGGATGAAGTAAGTGGAGAGAGAAAGTTACCTTGAACATGTAAATTTGGAGAATAGGAAACAACAAAGGAATCAATATTCATTAATGAGGGTTTTGGAAATTGAAAGAAAGCAAAAGAAGAAAGCGGACGCGTGAATGGTGAAACATTAATTTGATTTAGTTTTCTTTTTAAGAAAAACTTTGGGCAAACAATTTATGTAATTGGGCCCTTATATTTTGGGGGCCCTGTGCAGTTGCTCACCCTGCACAAGGCCTTAGCCGGGCCTGCCTATTAGTTTGAGACAGATGATATATATTTGAGATAAGAGATGGATAAAAATTGTCTAAATCAAGCATGCATGCATATGTATACATTATAGACAGAAATCCAACTCTTATCACTCTATGTAGTATGTACACTCCATACTTTTTTACAAATGATATGTTACAAGCTAATCCCATTTACATTGAACCTTGTCTGTTTGCTTGAAATATTGGTCACGCGAAATGTGTTTCTCGTAACTTTGAGATGCATCACTAGGGGAAAAAAAAAGGAAGGGTTGTGTTTTTTTAAAAACGCAGCCCTTCTTGTATGATTACATGTGATCAAACCTATCGTGAGTTTTTGGGGGTTGATGACTCTCATATCTTGCCCCCCTATTTTTGTAGGGTTTGACCTGCTGTTTAAACTGATTAACCCGCAAAAGGTGTCGAACATGTCTTTTTTTATACTATACATTGAAATTCTCTTTTTCATATATCATTGATATGACAAATCTATACAAATATATTAAAAGGTGTGCTTGACAAAGTCTATGCGACACGTGGCACTCTCCTTTTGCCACCAGAATTTTGCCACGTGTCTATTAACGAACAATAAGTCAGGTGATCATTATTTAAAAAATATATATGCTGGAGCCTGGTCTCGAACCCCTGATGTAACACCCCGATAATTCTCTCTTTTCAGAAATACTGTTATAATATAAAACTTAGAGAATTACCCAAGTATTATCGCCCGTGTGATAACGTATCGGCTTATTCAGAATTTTGCAGCGGAAAACATGTAACTAAACTTTATATTCATTATCATAAATAATAACCAAATAAGTACTTCAACAACAAACACTCTATAATGTCTACTCAAACAACTTATAATAATAAGTTCCTACTAATGCAGAAAACATGATATAAATTTACACAAGCTCTCCATTCCCAGATTCCCCAATGATGCTACATCTGCGAACCTGTAAATGTCAATGCTCTAGAGAATCTGCTCACCAAAATTGGGTCATCACAGGATCAATAAGGCAAAGCCATGATCAACACATACAAACAAAGCACGTAATCAGCAAAGCTGAGTACTACATAACAATACATAAACATTCCTAAGATGATACTAAGAAATAATAAACAGGATAAATCATAACATAACAATGTAAAATTCTCGCGATAACTTCTACCGAACTAAACTTTAATCATCTTTTATTATTTTAAATGGAATAGTTATTGGACCGAGTTGTCTAACTAAAACCAGCCTTCCCTAGGAAGACGAAATACGGGCGCGACTCCATATTCCATAATGACCTGCGATATCGAGGAACCTTTGAATTAAAAGAGGAACGGTAATCAATCCAATTCCCAGAAAAAGCCATGGCACGCTCATATGTACCCCAACTCCTGATTGTCCAACTTCAGACGTGCACCAATCTAAAGTTTATTACTATCCAAGTTACACTTTACGTGATTTACAATTTATTACTTATTATCACACACAAGTAATACAAAAATATCAAATCAGACATTCACAACTGAACTTCTTTTATCTTAGGATTAGAATAAATGATCATAAACTTACAATCCAAGATCAATCTCCTTTTATTCCAGTTCTACTTATTTGTTGAACCTAGCCAACAATCCACTTACCTTTCAAAGGTATAAATTATCAACTTACCAAATAAGGCCCACAGTCCTCATAGAGTAGTGAAAATAATACTTGCAAGGGAACACATGAATAATCATGATTCAATCTTAATAGCATATTAATTCCCCCATGTGAATTAATAATTAAAGTTCCCATCCACATGCTTGCATCAATAATCCATACAAACATGACAATTCTTTACTCATAATAACTCTGATAATTAACATGCTTGCTCACAGGCATAAACACATGTAGAAATCAATCATACTATAAATCACATATGAACTTATAAAGTTCCTATACATGATACCAAAGTTATTAAAATCGCGATTCAAATCTTAAAATCTTACGATTTTACGATTCAAAATATGGTAGACGATTCGATTCACGATTCTACACGATTCTACACATTTATTTTGATCAGCGAAAACCTCGCAAATTTAAATCATGCTAACAAAGAAAATAATAGATAGATATTGTTAGTTATTGCCAATATAGTGGGTAAACAACTATTTTTTCCAATTTTTAGGGTTTTTAACTTATAATTTTGGTACATTCAATGAAGATTGAGTGCATTATCTTGATTATACGTGTTTGTAGAATCTTATGATTCTACGATTCGATTTTACGATTCGATTCTAAAGGTCGTTTCCGATTCAAACTAGAATCTCGATTTTAACAACTTTGCATGATACTACAACTTTTTCCTCCTTAAATCATGATACTAATCATATAATCACACAAGTATGTACGTACCTTGTGTAAACTAATCGACTGGCCACTTTTAAACCTTTAAAAATCTCCTACGGAATACTCTCCGCCTAGAAATCAAATATAACTAAAATCAATACTCTTAAATAAAAAGACAGCAACTTTAGAATATTTAAAATCCCCTTTAAACATATTCAAAAGTTGATTTTACTATCAAAACTTCAAGTACTTTTAATTCCTAGCATAGTACTACCATACTAGTAATTAAAATTCTTAAAACTCCCTAAATAAAATATTTTCTGAAATTCCAGCAACTTATAAAATCATAAAACCCTCTTTAAACCCACTTAAACATGCTTAAAATCATAAATTAAATCAATCTCATAGTATATAATATGCTACTATGATTTTCTAACAATTAATACCCTAAAAATCCATGCTTTAATGATTAAAAACTTCAATCTAACAATAATAAAGAAATCAGAATTTTTTTATTCTTATAATATAATATATATGAATCAAGATTATTTATTAAAACAGTAAATTAACATTGATAATCATGATTAACATTAAAATAAAGCATAAAAACATAGTCTTTAATGGAAACTTGAGGAAGAAGAAAAGAAATTAACCAACAAAGCAAAGAACCAAGAGGAAGGATGAAGGCGCCGAAACAAGGAACACCCAACAGCAATTCGGTGCACAAGACTTGCAACTTTGAAGGTTTTGTAACGTTTCTTGTCGAAGAAGAAAGCGTTACTTGAAGAAGAAGAAAGAAAAACTTGAGAGGAAGAAAAACTGAATTTCACGTGGAAGAGGAAGAGAGAAGAATGCCGTGATTTTTGAGAGAGAGGAGTGAAAAATAATCTTTGTGTAGGGTAAAATAATTGGGCTTAAGGTATTTATAAGTAGGGTTTCCTTTTGGGCTTAAGAAAAGGATATTGAGTTTAAATAGAATTCGATGATGACTAGGATTGATAAATGAGGACTGCTAGCATCAATATAACTCCTCTTTGCTAATCTACTTAGAATTTGGGTTCCTCAAGTCCATTAGACTTCTTTTGTAAATCAAATTCATATTTCAAACCTTTTTCAAAGAATGCCTAATTAAAATATTTTCAACTTACTTAAATTCTTAAAATAATTTCATTTGACTTTTAAAATAGTCAACCTACTTAAATAATAAAAATCATTTGAACTAAAATATAAATATATAAATGATAAAATATATTTATAAAATCCTTTAAAATTATGGGGGATTACATCTGACCTTAGGTAAGGATTTCCAAAGACCCACCATCTAATCTAACATCTTTTAGTGATTCATGTTTCCACAGAATTATAGATATGTGTAGTAATTAGTAATGTGGCAGACTGGCAGTCAATGCCTACTTCCAGCCATAAAGTTTTTTTTTGTCATCCCCTTGCTCCATCTCCCCTTTCAAAATTCACCATGAACATTCAACTCCTCTACTTCGTAATTAATGGGCTAGCGGTACAAATTATTCTTGCTGCTCATCGAATCTTATTGTTGTTGTTCGAGAATACGAAACAAGAGATGGAGTTCAAAGGTCAGAGGACAACGCCCATAAAGAAGGTAGTGAATTTGTTAATCTTAGCACAAATCTCTTGATTGCAGATATAATTTAATTCACTAATTACTCCTAAATCCTGTTAATATTCTTATTGCACATTGAAGTTCAATTATCAATTCAGTAATTGCATAATTTTGTAACTGAAATATACCCCCCTCTCTATATATATAACTAATAGGGTAATTGTATGATCCTCAAACTTTTGTTGTTCCTTTTCAAGAAGGTATTATCTAATCTGGCATAATTTTTTATGGGTTTTTGTGATGGATGAAACTTTATTTTTCAATTCTCTTTTGCTTTAAACTTATTGGTTTTCTCTTCATTTTTTTGTCAGAGGATTTCTCTAATATATCAACTTAGCAAGGTAATATGTTCATCTTTTTCTTTGTTTCTTTTGTATAAATTTCTTCACCATCTTAGATGCAAATTATTTTCTGCAAATTAGAAAGCCAAAAAAAATAAATTAACCATCTTTGCTTTCTTGTCCTTCTTCACCTTCACTAATGCAACTGGACCATGCTATTTCAATCCACATAATGTCCTTAAAAGTAAATGTAACTCAAGGTAGTTATTTCAAGTGAAGAAGGGGACTTTTTTTAATTCAATCAAACAATTCACAAATACATATCAAAGATCCAATCGAAGCAGCAACCCCAAAAATTATGATCTTAAGCAACTAGAATAAGAGCATTGTCTGCAAAACAATTTCTTTATGCACCTTACGATGTTTTCCTTATTGTTTTGACGCACACTTGACATATTTCTACTATCGGAAAGTAAGAATGACGCTAAACTTCAGTCAACATTATCTATTGCATAACACAACTTACAAACTACATGGTATTAGAAACGACATAAAGCAAATAGCACAATTTCCATAAACGATAAAAACAATAATTAAACCATACAAAAAAAGTAAAAACAGTACCACCCGGGGCAACGCTCAGGCCACACACTAGTAATATATTGCAAATTGCAAGCATTGATACTAATCAATTAACCTATTTTTGTGCTTTAGAGTTAAGTTCATCATAAAGCCTAACTAGTAACCCTAAACTGGATGTCCGGATCCAATCAATTGCAATCGGCAAAGGGTACAAGAAGATTTGTTATCCATATCACTATCACAAGCAATAAATGATTGCCACGTCCCCAATTCATATGCTCATTCAACCATAAAAAACCTCTTTATCCAAATATCTTAGCCACATACCTAAAAATAAAGAATATATAATTTAATAATAAATGAAAAAAAAAACAAATTCAAGTGACAAATAATATGAGCAACAAATAAAATTAGGCAGATTTGATCTGCACATGATAATGGAAGCAGTTGTTGCTCAGTCTGTCTCCTATGCAAAGATTTCGAAGCCCTTAAACAGCTGTTCTACTTCTACTTCCAATTTTTCTTCATTTTTACAATGTAAAACTTCTCAACTTGCTTATCAATCTGCTAAAAGTGTGGGATTCAAGAGGCTAAATTTAGCACTCCTACAAAGAAAAGTTGGAATTGTTTGTGCTGCTGAAGGTGGAACTTCCCCTGCTAATGTTGCTCAGGGCTGGCTTCTTGACCCTGTAGGTGAGCTTAATAAACAAACTTTATGCTCTAATTTTTTTTTATTATAAATATTTATAGTACGCGAGGTCAATATTAGTTGTCACGTTGTCTTAATTTATTATAATTATGAATATCACATGATTTCACAAAAAGAAAGTCTAATTAGCTGTGTAAATATTTTTTTTGAGGAGAAATTTGTATTATATCTATCACTTGTACGTGTATTTTTCATTTTAGTACGAGCAAATATGATATAACCGATTTTAGACTATCAGTATTTTAAAAAAAATGCGTTTTTAACTTTTTTTCTTGATTCAAAAATTAGCGGGCCAAAGATGGCACAAATCCTAAAAGGTTGGAGGAGATATATAGGATCCTAACACTAAAAGACTACCTCGTTTTAAGAGACAGAAAGAATCCATAATAATTTCCGTACTTGAGAGTGATGAGATTTTGAACCCCCAACGTCATGCTTGGGAGGTGGAAGCTCAATAGTAGAGCTCCCGGTTCATTTATAATATGTTAACTTTTCTGAATATTCAAAATTGGTGTATGTAAGAAGTACTACTAATTATTAAGATGCTCTTTTCTCCTAGAGGAATTTTTCTAAACTTCTATTCATCGCTTTGAAATTACTTAAAATCGCCCAAACTACTATGTAAATGTACCATTATATCCTTGGCTGTTTTTACAACTCTCTCTCCACCACCACCTAAAATCACTAACCACCAATCGCTACCTCTCCAACCCACCGACGGTCACCACTGACGAGCACAAAATTCCGACGAGGTATTTTTTTTTATAAAAAAAACGAATTTCATGGGGCTAACGTGTGGCCTGCATGGGGCCAACATGAGACACAACGTCCAGGCCGCGCGTTGGCCCCATGAAATTCGTTTTAAAAAAAAATCGTTGGAATTTTGTGCTCGTCGGTGGTGATTGGTGGTGGTGATCGTGGGTGGCGATGGCGAAGATGAGAGATAATATGAATTAGGGGATGAGTTAAGTTGGAGTAAAATAAAAAAAAAATATCGTAAGGGTATAATGGTATTTTTAGAGGGGAGTTGGGCGATTTTAAGTAATTTGGGGGCGACGTTTAACAATCCCCGAATTTTTTTATATTCTCTAACCATATATTTTTGTCCAAATTCCAACGTAATGATGTATAATAAGGAATGTTCATCTTATTGTTTAATGTTCAATAAAGTATGTGTGATATATATAAATATATAATGGCCTGCAGGAGATGGAGATTGGAAACACATAGGCTTTAAGGTAGCAATGCCAGGTGCATATGAAATCTTTTCTGTAAGTAATTGATTACTAATGTTTACCATTTGTTTCTCTCAAATTTCTAGACATGTAGAATTCTATTAGACTACTCATCTTATGGTTTCAATAAACCAGAGTGATGAATTGGTTATTGGCCGTGCGCAAGATAAAGCAGATTTGGTCATTCCTGTTGCCACAGGTACTCGCTAATTCCCAAAATTAGCACATTACTTGCACTCTTTTTTCATTCACTTGGAACTGAACGTTGTAAAGATTAGATTTTACAAACGCGCTTTGTTTGTTGACCATAATTGTTGAACCCCCGACCTATCTACAAGAGGTGAATAGCTATCTAAAAAAGAATTACCGCTTAGTGAAAGGTGAAAGCACAGTCTTAACAAAAGATGATATACATTCTATAGTTATTGTGTTTTCTACTTTTCATGCATTTTAGCTGTGTTGGGATTGTGCTAAATTTGAATCCTTTTAATGAGGTAAGGAGTCTTGCGGATGGGATATTTGCCTAAATAAAATGTTATTGGAGTTTTCTGCAGTTTCTGGATTGCATGCTCGAATCCAAAACAAAGAGGGGAATCTCTTAATCACTGATTTGGACAGCACAAATGGGACTTATATCAACGAAAAAAGGGTACCTCCTGGTGCCACTGCCGTTGCACCTCCAGGAAGCTTGCTCACATTTGGTAATTATCACTACTACATGTGGTGATGTGCATATATCCATTTCAATGTCTTTATTGTGAAGTACTAAGAAACACTAGCAATTTGCAACTAAAAAGTGATAATGAGTTGAGCCTCCTTGTGAGTACATTAGTCGAGTTCCTTTTGGTCGAAGCTCAACTCAAGTTAGATCGACTTATCAGATTTTTTTCTTAAGTTCTCAATAAATTGAGTTGTCCAAATTCGAACTCTGACTTAGGAAGTTCATGATTAGATCGACTATGTTTCTGTCTAGAAACTGGTAAAAGGAAGGAGTGTTGCTGAGAGTCTAAAATCCTGAGGAGGAGTTCAATCCCGAGAGTCTTGTCATAGGAGTTCCTGTAAAATACAGTCAAACTGGCCCGAGGGTTTATCCGAGAACACCCCTCCTAGAGAAAGTGAGTAAATGTAGAGAGATGCTCATGTTTTTTAGATGAGAATTGAATACCTGTACATTAAAGAGACTGGTGCCTTTTATAGTGTTGGTGATTTCCCATACAAGAAAACCTAACGGGGAACATCTCACCTTTTAGAAAAGTTGTCTCCCTATTATAGTAAACTTCTTTTCCGCTCAAAAAGGCTGATGGACTCCTTGTGAGCACCCCTTTTTTTTACTATTTGATGGGCTTCTATAGAGTATTATTTGACAAGATCATGGGTCCAAATAAACCAATTTTCAAAATAATAGAGTACATGGAATAATCTTGATTGATAAGTGTAAAAGAAGATACAAGTCATGAAAAATAGTGTAGATGTCAAGTAAAAGTGATATTGTTGAGCTGCAACTTGTTACTTGAGTTGAGACTAATTCATGTGTCGAGCTAAATTTGAAAATTTTGTATTCAACATGAGTTTAGAATTGGATATGAATGTTTCAATGTTCAAGCGAATAAGATCAACTTCGAGTTCAGTTCAACTTATTCCGGACTCCGGTCCTATTAACGAAAGAATCTAGTCCCTAGTCATTCATTAATCTTCAAGAATCATTAGCAAGTACGGGTTACCTATGAATGTCATATGTTGATCGGATTCTTGAATTAATTTTTGTAGGGGATAATCATCTTGCAATATTTCGGGTCCAGAAGATTGAGAAAACTCTAGAAAAAGAAGCAGAAGAATCTGAAGATCAAAAAATAGAAAATGAAGACACAGAAGTGGCTGCTCAACCAGAAACTACAAGCTGAGTTCAGAAATGTGTTAGTGGCACACTGGCACTTGACAAACAAAGCTTCGCTGCTAGCTAGTCCAAATTGTATCCAGGATTTCTGTTACTTGATGTAACGAGTGCATATGATTCTTCAAAATTTTATACTAAAGATCAATATAAATTTTCTCCTGATGAATCTATATATTGTTAAGAGTGAAAAAAAGATATGGTTCAACTTTTTAAATGGGTATTCAGATACCTTTCACAACTCACTCAATCGTGGATTCGAAGCTCTTTACATGCTTTTGGACATTCCTTAGGTTTGTGTAATAGACATCAATCCATCATGGAATGCATCATGAGGTTGTAGGAGGTCATTTAAAAGCATGTAACTGTAAAGATGCAAAGCAAGTCGTACAACACATTTTGAGGCAAATTAGAGGGGCCCAACCACCCAGGATTCACTATAAGGCATCTCGAGCCCCTTGAAAAGATTTTTAATAAAAAATATTATTCGGCCCTAAAATATCTAAAAAGGACATAAAATAGCCAAATTTGATGGTTATAATACACGCTTTTAAAAAAATTCTATAAGGACCTCATGAGATGCATTCTCAGCTTAACCATTTGAAAGCATGACCATGCCTATAAACGGACATATGGTGGCCTTCAGAGCTATTTTGGAGTGAAACAAGAAAGATGCAAAATATGTCATATAAGGCATCTTGATGCAAAATAGTAGGTCCTAAACACTCAGGATTTATTCTAAAACACCTAGAGCCCCTTGAAAGGTTATGGGTAAAAAAACTTCGGTGGATTCAAAAATAGTCCAAAAATGGCCTCAAATTAGCCAATTTGAAGGTTATAATATACGTTCTTGGACAACTAAGGCCCAAACAATAGACGTAATAGAATGCATCCTGGGGCCATATGATCCCATTTGAAAGCATATTCATGCTCGGGAACCAACATATGGTGGCTTTAAAAGCTTTCTTGCAGTGGAACTATATATATAGAGATGTAAAATAGGTTGTGCTTGCAATTTAAGGCAATGTAAAAAGTCCCTACAACCCGATAAGTCGATAGTCATTCCAAGTTATCTCTAGATCTTTTGTAACGTCTCATATAAAAACATGATTGGCTTAGAAAAGTTCAAAATAGCCTTAAAACTGCTAAATTTGAAGACTGTAATTCACGTTAGCTTTCGGACATATCGTTACCCCAGAGGCTGAATGTCATGGGATGCATCGTAGAGCCACGAGAAACCATTTGAAAGCATAATAGTATCATAGGGTGGTGTGGGGAGGCGTTTGAAGGAATTAAAGGACGACAAGTACAAGTTTTGGAAAGATACAATACAAGATATAAACGGTATTTTAAGTCAATGTTGAGGCTCCAACTACCAAAGAATCAGCCCAAGGTATCCCTGAATCCTTGGGAAAGCTCCTCGATAAAAATATTGCCAAATTTGGAGAAGTCCCAAATTCACACTTTTGAAAGTTATAACACACAATTCCGGATCCTAATAAGATTAACTCACGAGCGTTATAGGGTCATAGGAGACCATTTTCCAACATCATAGGCTCACATATGTGGTAAATGAGAGCCTTTAGAGCTATTTCAAATTTAATTATAGCTATGTTCACTGACTGATACATAATGTGTTGTTTTGTTTTATCCTTTTTAATGATGGAAAAATCATATAATACGCTTTCAAACAATTGATAGGTGGCAAGTCCTATAATTAATTTGTATATTATAACTTTGTATTTGTTCGATTTCTACATACTACCAACAAAAAAAATGAACAGGTTATTTACTTATCTTTCAACCACGTTAAGCTTGGTCCAGTGGTAAGGAAAAAACCTTCCAACCTCAAGGTTGGGGGTTCAATCCTCACTTGGGGCACTTTGGGAGAGGGTTTCCCCTTGTCATCCCCCCTACTCTCAAAGTGTCTCCCCGCAAGCTCAAATCGAGTTAACTTATGAGAGATTTCGATCTAGAGGACCTTTATCTTACTGGGCCAAAAAAAAAAAATTATTTCAAGGCGAATGGAAACATCTAATCTAACTATCTAACTAAGTATCTAACACGACACATCACACAATGGGGAAATGAGAGATCACAAAAGTACCACTAAATAGGCGAGTACCAAACATAGGTTTGGGTAGGTAAGCGTGGCAGGAATAACCATTAAAGTAGTCAACTTTTTCGTGAAAAGGGAAAGTGCAATTCATAAACACCCACCAATGGAGAAGCCAAGAATTTGGAAGAGTAAAAAAGAATGAGAGAAACACGAAACCCTTTTAAATAAATTTAACCCACCATTTCTGTTGAGCTATAAAACCTTGTCACACACTCAAACTTTCTCTCTTCTTTCACACAATTTACAGTGAGTCAAGTTGAAGATTCAGTCAAAGGAGAGAGAAAGGAAAATAGCCATGGATTGCTTGCTGTCTCACAGAAAGGAGATGGTGGGCGTTGCAGTTGCTCTTGCTGCCATTAGTGTTGGCACTCTCTATTATCTCTACAAATCTAAGCCCAAATCTAAACGTACCCATCTTTTTCTCTCTAATCTATTATCTATTTTATTGTGTAATCCAATTTCATTTGTTTTTGTGGGTTTTGTTAATTCTGGGTTTTCATATACTATATGATTATGATTGATGATTGTATAATGATACTGTTTTTTTTTTTTTTTTTAAATGCAACAACTAGCTAATATTTTGTTTTTTAATGAGATGATCAGTCGCATCAAGAAATGATGAAATATTAGTGGGAGGGTTTTATTATGCATATTCAAGCTGTTTTGGTTTGACCCTTGTAAGTCAATTTGAATTTGTAATGGTGATTAATGTTGGTTTTATTAATGTTATACAGAGGTGGGTATTTTGACTAAAAGCTCTAGGGATATTTGAATCAAATGATTATATTATGGTTCATGTTCATGGATGTGACTAAATTTTACGCCGGTTGTCACCTACCGCAACCCTCCTCCTTTATCCGGGGTTGGGACTGGCAGTGAGTGGGTACTCGTAGGCGGAGTTGAATCAAATGATCACATGTTCTGTTATTATCCTTGATTGCGGTTGCTTTGGAGAAATTAAGAGGTTGTGATGGATGAATATTGGCAATATGGATTTCATTAGTATATAGCCAAGTGGCTTGCTCGGTGTTACCTAATTCCCTAATTCCACAGCGAAGTGCGAATTGAGAAAAGCGAATTATGGTCGGTTTTGGTTCATTTTTGGCCCATTTTGGGCGAATTGGCGAATTCAAAAGGCGAATTGGCGAATTAGGTAACATTGGGCTTGCTTGAGATTAATTAGGTATTGGCAATAATGACACAAGTGTAGAGGGAAATGTTGTAAGTTATAGGTTGTTTAGTTGGCCTGCACATGATCCTTGATGTTTGATCCGTGTTTTTAACTTAGAAATCTCGATCTTAATGTTGATTATTCTATTGAAGCTCAGTTAAGTTGTAATAGTAATGTACGGTGGAGGTTAAGGATTTCATTAGGTTTTTCTTTATGACCCTTTCATGTTCAAATTCAACTTCATTTGTTGGTATTATTTTGGATGATGATCCTTTTGGTAGGTTGCTTGGACTCTGAAATGTTCAAGGAATTTAAGCTTGTGAAACGCACTGAGCTAAGTCATAATGTTGCGAAGTTCAGATTTGCTCTTCCTACACCAGATTCGGTGTTGGGTCTTCCAATCGGTCAGCATATCAGTTGCAGGTTTGTGGGTTTTCACATTAGCAACGTATGAATATGATGCTTCTACTAAATTTAAACATGTAGATCTTTAATTTGTGTGTTTATTTGCAATATTGACTCTTTCCTGATGCAGAGGAAAGGATGCTAATGGTGAGGATGTCACTAAACCTTATACACCAACAACGTTGGATTCAGATGTTGGGTATTTTGAGTTAGTTATAAAGGTATACCAGTATGTATACTTGATGCGATGATATCTGTGTTAGCCTCACTTTTATTTTGTATGTCATAGCGTTTTGAATTGGCTTTGAAGTAGTTTTCCCAATGATTTCTAGATGTATCCACAAGGAAGAATGTCACACCATTTCCGTGAAATGCGTGAAGGTGATTACCTGGCTGTTAAAGGCCCCAAGGTTTGTGATTTCCCCATTTACACTTTCAAAATATCTTGCAACTGGTACGGTGGTACCTCAGTTAGTATTGAGTCTTCAAGGTGGGCTCTGATTTGGCCTAGGAGCTTTGACTCTCGGGGTGTTTTTACCATGGAGAGTTGGTTGAGTGTCTGCCATGGAAGCGTTTCAGTTACTTATATGATTTTGCTTATCTTGCAGGGACGTTTTAAGTATCAGCCTGGGCAAGTCAGAGCTTTTGGTATGCTTGCTGGAGGTACAGGAATTACTCCAATGTTTCAGGTCTGTCAACTTGGTATAAAAATGGAAAATATCTTGATTACCTTCTTTTTGTACTCAGCAATGAGTCGCTTTGTTATAATATGTGTTTCTTATTTTTAGGTCGTTAGAGCCATATTAGAGAATCCAACTGACACAACCAAACTTCAATTAATTTATGCAAATGTCACATATGAGGATATTCTTTTGAAGGTATTTCCATCTTTCATATGTTTCTCACTAGTTTAATTAGTTACTCTCACTGTTATTTGCTTATGCCCAATCTTTAAAAGTTGGATGCAGCCTGCCATGTAGTGTGTGATTGTCTGAGTTTTCAACCCTAATAAATATTCGTTTTCTGCATTGCAGGAAGAGCTAGATAGTTTTGCCCACAGTTTCCCTGACCGATTCTCTATATACTATGTCCTGAATCAGGTATTAGATTTTATTTCACTCGATCTTGCTGAAATCTTGCCTTATTTCTTAAAACTAATTTCTAAGATGAACACTCTTTCTGCTAGGCCCGGGCATTATTGCTTAATTGCTGACTGATATGAATAGTGAGCCTTTTAAATATTTTTCTAGTGTCTTAAGTATACAAGTCTAGCATTGGTTCTCTTTTGTAGATAGAATGTGAAAAATTCTTATACTGTATTGCATTTGGATATGATATGCTATCTTCATCTGGTGCCTTGTGCTTGGTTTCTATTGGGATGCAGAAGAACAGAATCGACAGGATTGTAGAAGACTATCTGATTTGAATGCTTTAGATAAATTGGTCAATATGATGGCCATTTGCAAGAATTTAAAAGAGGTTGTTTGAATAGTGGACTAATAGAATCCCAGGGCCAGGAGAGTTTAGTTTACTGATGAAAGAAAGCTTATTAAGGGTTGAGCAAGTCATGGTGCAAGCTATTATTATTTATCAAAGATCTAAACTACCTGTATGTGATTATCGTTGATCTAGAATGGGTTGCTTGGGGATGGGTTAGTAAGCTCACAGGGGAACGAAAAGTTTTGCGGATTCTTTGTAGATAAAACAGGGTAATCTGTTGAAAGTTGGTGAGCTAGTTAAAAATGATGTGTCTGGTAGTTATATGCATTGTGACTTTGTTAGGTAACCATATAGTTCCCGTTTCGTTGGCAACTTATTTGCTGTGCTGCACATCTCTTGCGTTATTTCCATGTATAACCTTCACTAAGTTGGTAAAAGAGAAGAAAAGTCTGAAAAGGAGAGTTATCAAAACTCTATACCATTGTATTCATTTGCATCTCATTAAAGCAATTAACAAGCATTACGTCATACTATATACAAATGAATTATTTAATATATTTATGTAAAAAGGGCCTGGGGAGAAACCAGTGGGAGCTGAGTGGTAATAATTCTCATTGCTCCAAGTATTGTGGTGGTTTCTTTCTGGATAAAATTCCCAATTACCTATCTCAGTGACTGAAGTTTCCTTTGTTAGTTGAGATCCTTTTATCTACCTTCCACCTAGAAGGCAGTTTGCCATTCGTGGCCAGTTATTTTACTTAGTTTTTGAGTCAAAATAAAAGGTTGTAAGACCCGCTTTGTATGTGTTGTGAGCATGCATATAAAATTATTTTGGAAAGATATAAATGTTTCTTTCCTCATCAGCCACCTGAAGAATGGACCGGCGGAGTTGGATTCGTATCTGCGGAAATGATACAGGATCATTGCCCTGCACCTGGCTCTGACATTCAGGTAAAACCTTTATCAATCTTTATACCGTGCCCTAGCGTCGTACAGTTCAACCTTCCAAGACTAACACGAAACAATATTGTCGACAGATCTTGAGGTGTGGACCGCCACCAATGAACAAAGCCATGGCTGCTCATCTTGAAGCTCTAGGATACACTTCTGACATGCAATTTCAGTTCTGATGCTACCTATCTACATAATAGAAGTATCATTGATCCCCATTGTCTCTTATTTGGCCCCTACCACGGGACTTATAGAGGTCTAATACATAATTTTTTAGTGGTCGAGGACGAAATTGATGGAACTTTGATGAGCCTCATTATGGATGCTGATTGATGCAGATAAACTTTGCTTAAAGCTTAATGTGAATCAGATTCGTTTTTATAGTTCACTATATAAAAGTTGTTCTACATCTATCCCTTTCATGAGTCTTCACCTTGCTTGCAAGTGCTAAGAAAATCAGACATAAGCATAGATTTTGATGGTTTGTGAGGATAGGTTGGCTGTCATATGCAATGTTGGACAGGACTACTGTGCATGTAATTTGGTGTAAAATCAAGTAACGTGAACGTTTAACTGAGTTCAGGTTTTTTGTATCATGATAATACCTCATAATCTTCCCACTTGTCTAAGTACATCATAAACTTACAAGAAAAAAAATATCCTCCATCTTTTTGGCTTATGCCTTCTAAAAGTGGTAGGGCCTATCAAAGTCATGATTAAGTACAACTCTGTAATTTGACACTCACCCATTAAATATGATGCTGTACAAGATCCCATTGATAGGTAAATAAGCAATTGTAGCTTATTACTACTCTATCTGTCTCACATTAGTTTGAACTTTTTCTTCGTCTTAATATAGCTTGAACATTTGTAATTTTGGCAAGATCCAATTATTTATTTTTAGCACTTCTTTACTAAAAGTTTTATTTGACATTCACTTATCCTCTAATTGTCATCCACTAATTATATCTTTGCTGCATGAAGTAGAATGCTCGAATATGTTTTCACCAGTTTCGTATCAATCTTAATACTTCCATAACCTCATAGAATCCTTGACATGAAGCGAAATGTTTATTTATGCTATCATAATGCGAAATTATGTCTATCCCAAAAGAAAATAAAATAGAAAGTTTCTTGTTGGACTGTTTGATGATTAACATAATATTTTGTCAACTAACTATTCAAAATAATAAAAGCATAAGCAAAATACGTAAAAAGTTTTCTATCTATAATTAGTTTGTAAGAGCAACTACAATGGAAAGCTACAACCTTTGTAGTTTTGTTTGCTACATCAGATTTCCAAAGTACAACATTTCCAAGCTACAACCTCTCCCAATGAAAAGTCACAACCACTTGTTTTTGTAGGTCCCACATGTCATCATCATTTCAACAATTTTTAATATACAATTCGAGGGATGATAAACATCTAACAGGTAGATGTGTTAGATACAAGTTTTCGTGTATATAACAAATATTGTTTGTATATGTAAATATATTGTTTGTGTTGTTTCCCCTTTATTTGTTATACGAAACACAAACAATATTTGTTATATACACAAACATTATTTGTTACACGAAAAATTGTGTTAGATATATCTAACGGTTAGAGATTTATCAAACCTCATGCAATTCCAACAAATACAATCACCATATTGTGGGAAATGAGGTACAATAGGGGCCCAAATAAAGTACACCAAAGCAACAAGTTTTGTAGAGCAACAAGTTTTGGCCAAGCTACAAATTGGGTTCTTCTCCAGCGTACAACTACAAGCTCCAAGAATTTGATAATTGCAAGCTGGTCCTTTTGTTAAACCACTGCAGTTACTCTAACTTTTTACATCTTTAGTAATGTCTATTTTATATCCAATAGATAATTGGCAATTCTATTATATCGTTCGGTATGATACAAGAAATTGCAAAAACCAAAACTCATTATTGTGCTTAATTACTCGGTTTATTATTGTTATAAACATATTACTCTTATTTGAGTAGTGCTGATTATCACGACATTTAACTCCAAAAAGAAAAAGAAAAACTCTTCCTAAGAAGTATCTATGAACCTAAAGTACATCAATATACTCAGGTCTTGTTCTTTTGAATTGAGAGAAACTGAACTGAACTAAAGTGAGAGAAACTGAAATACAAAGAGTAACTAAACAAAACGAAATGGAACTGAACTGAACTGAAAATAAGTTCAAACGAACATGGCCTGCCCTCAATATATTATACTTCCTCCGTTCCATTTTAAATGAAACACTTACTATTTTAGGCCTTTCAAAATAAGTGAAACATTACCTTATTTGGTATTCACTTCTCTCTATCTCTCTCCTCATCACACCTTCTTTTTTTCTCTCTATCTCTCCTATTCAAATAAATCCTCAGTGCCTACGTTTCATTTAAAATGGAACGGAGGAAGTATATCAACTCAATCTCAGCGCGTACATAATATGCACCGGTCGACCTCACATTCCGCTCACCAGCCTGCATGATACACCAATCATTCCACTTAAGGGTGCAGCCACAAAAAATAGTCAAAGGCTCAAACCTCAAAAACACACTTTTTTCCACTTGAAAGGCAAACAAGAAACAAGTAGAAACAATTCCATTTCTTCTTCATTTTCTCTCTCCTGCTCATACAACTTCCATTTCCATGTGAACTATCTATCTTCCCCAAAACTCCAATTTCTCACTCCAATGGCATCATCATCATCATCATCATCATCATCATACATCCCACTTCACAAAACTCAACTCCCACCTCGAATGCAGCCCTTTTCACTCTCTCCTCAACCTTCCTCAACTAAATCCCACCATAAATTCTTACTCATCATCATCTTTTTCTCTCTCCTACCTTTTCTTCTTTACTTTCTCTCTCTTTATCGCTCACTTCATCTTCCTCCATCTTCGTCTTTTGGCCTTGTAATCGACATTTCTCACTCTCGTTCTCAAATCCTCGTTTTTCGATCTTTAAACGAAGTTTCTGGTACTCCATTTTCCGGCGAAACTTCCGAATCTTTCTGGGTTGATGCCGGAATTTTAAAATTATCCGGGAATCAAGAATTGGTGGGTGGGGTTTTGTTTAAATTGATTGGTTTTGCTAAGAATAAAATTCCCAATTTTGAGTGGAAAGATACTAAAGTTCAGCTTATGATTTCGGATGATTTAGTGGGTAAAGTTGAGGAGAGAGAAAGAGTTTTGGAAGAGTGTCGTAGGGTTTTGAGATCATCTGGGTTTTTGTTTAAAGATGATTGGGCTTCTGTTTTGAAAGGTGAAGATTATTTTTGTTTGTTTTTTTGTTAGATTTTTTGGGTTTTATTTGATGCAATTGCGATGATCTAATTGATTTGTAAATTATGTTGTTGGGTTTGTGGTTGATGTGGGATGCAACATTTGTAATTTTGTAACTATGAATTTTAGTTTGTGTGTGTTAATTTGTTATTAGTAGTGATTTTCTTTAAATTTGTTTTATGAAGTATGCTGTTAATTAGCACTACTGGTCAGATTGTGTGCTTATATTGAAAGCCTGTGAAGATGCAACTGATTGGAATTTGATGTGAACTTATATCTTAGTGATAGTAAGAGTTGGACTGAATGTGTGTATAAGCAATTCCTTTATGAATTTTAATGAGGCGGACCGACTTTGATTTGGCGGCTGTTGGACTGATGTGCTTGACTAGTGTTTGCTGGTGGCAGGGACTTGGGAGATGCCAAATTTGTCATTGTGTAACTATTAAGCCTAGGGAATGTAAAATTAGAACAAACGTATATGACAGAGACGTGTCCTTGAGTTGAGTATTTAGGTTTGAGATGATTGTATTCTATCCTATGATATATACTCATATCTGTGCCTTTATTTGATTGTTTGTGAGTTGAGGGAATGGCTTCTTGTATTCGTATTGATGTGGAAGTGATTGTATTTTTGATTGGCTCTTAGTTCCTTATATGACAATATTGTTTGATGATCTAGTTTAATCATGTTACATCGTGTACGTTCATCATTCATGTGTTTATAGCCAAATTTAGTGTAGAACAGCAGCTTCTGAATTTTGCAATAGGTTTATGATGTAATCTGTCTTCTCCAGGCTGACGCGTTAACAATCATGACTTGCAATTATAAAGTTCATTTAAGATTCATTCTAGCCTAAATTCGCATAATTTTTCTTTGGTGTAAATGTAATCTCTTCAAAGGCACCATCCTATATAGTATGTTGCTCTCTGAGCTGTATTGAAAGTTTCTTAAAGCTTTCATGTGATTGTAATTTGATCATTCTAATTTTTAGAACAATGGCCATAACTGTGACCTAAATTGAATACAGGTCAAGACGAGGCTCTTTATTCTTGGATGGCTGTCAATTATGCTCTTGGATATCTAGGCAAGGAACCCGAAGAAACAGCTGGAGTAGTTTCTCTTGGAAGATCTGCTATGCAGGTTTTACCTATTATTCTTCCTCCCTCTGCATACCCTTTCTCTTTCTTCCTATCTTTTTGTTTGCTTTATGTCTTTGCATGCTTAATAGCATCTGGATAGTTCTATTCGATTTCTATTGCAAGGTTTGGTGTTTGCTTCTGATGGTTGATCCATGTGAGGAACCATTCACTTGTTTGAAATATAATGTTTTGGATGTTAATTGCTCACAAGTCACCACTAAATTTATTACTAGTAATTGCAAAGTGTTCTTTGCTAGGTGTTTGTTACCATAAGTTCTTGGTGACCTGTTCTTCTGTTATTGTTAGTGATTTTTGTTTTGGGTTAATGTTTACTATCTTAATGCAAAGCTTAGATTTTCCCCTTTTTGGGTGATTGTTTTCTCCCACATACTATGTGCTTGTAGGCATAGTTAATAGGCAGCCATAGCCCAATTGGCATAACCACATAAGAGTAGGATCAAATTAAATGATATACTATTGGACATGGCCTTTACTGGGTTTTTGTTTAGGGAGATAAGGCGGGAGGGATAGGGATAGGGATAAGGGGGTGGGATAGGGTCACATGAAATGCCCCGTTAACGGATAGGGTCTATATTGGATAGAGCCGATATAGGACCAAGATGATAGACCAATAATTTTGTAAAAAAGAAAAGACATGGTAAAATGTAATTTATGTATGATTTAATTTTTATTGTGCTCATAACTGTCTTTTTCTCCTCTCACCTACCTTTATTGGCCCACTATTGACCTCGACCCATGTGGCCCAGCTCGTTTTTTAAAAATAAATCTGTACATTGATCTGAGTTAAGAAACTCGTTGTACCAGCAAGAATCGGCAATTGTATCATCTTAGTTTTGTTGCTTTAGTCTTTCAATAATCGTATAAATGGGGCATCATAAAACAGTCTGCATGTATTGAACCGCTATGATCTGGTACAAAAAGTTGGTAGGCTGTGCTACTTTCTTATTCTTGTATTGCATCTTGCATTGTGTTTGAATTAGTTAAATCTATCTGCAGGTCTCTTTTGCAAGCTCTGGGACTTCACTATCAGAATCCTCAAGAGTTATCAGGTTGGCAGGAGTTCCTTACAATATTTATACTCAAAGCCTGCAGCAGTATGGTCAGGTGCCTTTCATGTTGATTATTTTGTTATGTAAATGAATGACCCTCCTGAAGTATCTTCTTGTTCCTAAATTTGTATTAGCATCATCTAGACTGTTTTCAAAGAAAATTACTTTTAGAGATACCTCTCAAAACGGTTACAGCTATCACAAATTTTCACCAAAAATGCCATAAATGAACCAAGACATTCTTGTTAACTATTTGATACTTGACGTTCTTCTTCTATGCTTGTTTCGTTTCCATCACCTTGGTTTTAGCTATAGTCGGCAGGGGACAGGGAATGGAAATATGCACATCAGATGGAGGTTTTTCAGTATGGATATATGACTCTTCTATTAATTATATAATTTGTGGATTACTGGATGCAGGATGCTGTTTGGACATCGCTCCATGAGCGGAGTACTCACGACTTGATGTCATGTAAGTTTCAGGTTGATACTATTCTTGCTCTATGTTACACAATGTCCCTCCCTTATGAAAATCCATGGAGACTAATCATTTTCATTTTAAATGAAAGGGTCTCTAATTGGTAACTTCTCAGCTTTGGATTATGTTGTCCTAAACCTATCAATGTTTTAAAATTGCCTTTATTCATTTGATGTTTGTGAGATAATCAATGATTCTCAATCAAGGTCATTATGATGATATTTTGCTAATAGACTCCTGGGACCCGATAACAGGATCTTGTCATCTTGTGCAAATCAGGGTTTGTTTGGTTAAATCACTTCAGGTCATGATATTAATGTTTTGACTGTACAGGGAGACTCCAAATTGTGCTTGTAGGAGATGTACAAAATAGTTAGTCTTTCAGAAGAAGAAAGGGCTTCTTATGCTTGTGGAATGGCAAAGGAGGATAAGTGATAAATATCGTCATTCGTGTTAGGACCTCCTATGAAATATTTGTGATATACAAACTCTATTAAGAAATAATGTATTTTGGGGATAGGAAATCAAAAGGAAAAGGGTTCTTGTTTTCAATTTTTTTAACTTATCTAATGGATGGGTAATGTACAAGAATCCAAGTTTTTGTCTCCACTGTTTTAGGGAGGAGGGGGGGGACATGGACCTTCAGGCTTCATGGCTTTGAATGATGGATACATCGGTATTATGGGCAATTCTATGCACACATTATTTGATTGACCTTTAACGGAAAACTAACTTCCGTTCGAAATTGGCAATTCTGGAAAACCCCATATGTATGCTTGTTTAATGATGACCTTGTGTTGTCTTGAAGATATCTCAATGTTTACTATATTGGCTATTTGGAGTGCAAATATTTATGGCATTGAAATGCCTTAGTGAGGGCGTCAAGCCGTCAACGTCCACCTAACGATGTTAGGGTTTATGTATGACACTGATAAAAGGCATTAGCCGTCTCAGAGGACTTAAGGTCTAGGTGGCTACTGAGGTTTCTAGGGTCTATGTGGACTACAAATGACGTGAGCACTCTGATAGCTCCGTGGAACTCTGTGATATCCATAAAGTAAGTCCATATGATCTTTTCAGGTTCAGTTGGAGAATGTAGACTGTTATTTAGGGAAGCTTGTTGCGTTGTTGGATTCTGGTAGTGGTCATTAGGTCTCTATATAGTATATACACTACACTCTGAGTTTTGTTCCCGTGCGAAGTACACAAGTTTCTTGAGATTGTCCAATTTCGAAGTTGTCATAAGATTAAAAATCCGCATTCTAGAAAGTGGTGGGAAGTGAATAGAACAATTCTAAGAAGTTCCGATGAGCCATACTTTGAAGGTTATGGGCTATAGTGTTACACTCATGTGGACATCTACGTTGGTGTGAAATTTCAATCAGAAGCAGAGAGGAGTCTCCTTAGATTTCAAAAATCATCACTGGAACTATCCGTCCCTAGCATTATTTAGTGTTAGTGGATAGATATCCATGCATTCTACAAAACCTTCTTTTGTGCTACCCTCGTATCTGATGTATTTTTTTCTTAACATTCTTTCACTAACCAAACAACCCTTAACGTAGCAGAGGCTTAGTGCTTGTTTGGTTGCAATGGGAATTATTTTCCCGTAGGAATTTACAAATTGTGGGAATTTAATTCCCTTATGAAATTCCTAGGAATTAATCTAAATTGTTTGGTAGTCATAACTCATAACTCATAAGGAAAGTTGTAATTCATAGGAATTTATGTAGGAATTGTGAGTGACCAAGGGGAGGGTAGGTAAATCAATTCCTACATTTTGTGGGAATTTCAAATTCCAAGGAATTTTCATTGCCCCCATTTTCTCCACTTCCTGTCAACCAAACAACTACCCAAATCAGAAAATCATAGGAATTTCTATTACCTACATAATTTCCTGCATACCAAACAACCACTTAGTCTTTGGGAAATTTGGGAATCGTAGACATTAACCGAGTGATGTTATCATCCTGTTAATCCTTTAGCTTTGCTAGGCATCAAAAACCTAACTAGTAGTTTGCTTCTAGGATAGTTATCAGAATTGTCAAAATGAAAAGATGCCTCATGTAATAAATAGTCAGAAAATGTAAGAAAATTATTTAAGTATCCAACTCTTTGTGGCTTATATTGTGGAAACAACTTATGTTCTTATATTATTAAGAAAGCCTGTTGAATGGTTCAGTGTCTTTGGTAATTGGTCCTTTATGTCAGCCCTGTACTTCAAAAAATTATGTTTGTAGAGCTTAACTAACAGCATAAACTGACAGCTCAAAATCGAGTTTTTGGAAAATTTCATGATAGCATCATCAATCTGATGAAATGGTTTATTTTGAAACTAAATAGCTATATATGTTTTTCTTCGTGCTTGATATGTAACTATGGGTTCCACCTATTTTGCAGCTTCAGTAAACAATGAACGATCCAAGTTCAACCCTTGCTATCATCCTAGGGGATATGAAGTGACATCAAAGGCAAGTGATAAGACACTTGTAAACAATGATGCCACAGGAACCTTTTCCACATGTAAAACTGAACTTACTATGTTGCTGAATAGTAGGAAAGGTACCTCTCTTATTGTGCAGCACATCATTTTTTAATCTCTCTTCATTTTCGGCTCTGTGTTTCACGTTTACTATCTTACCTTGCTTACTAGTTTTGAAGTCTATACATTAAAACATTCTGTGGCTAAACGTTTACTATCTTCATTGTTTAATCTTGAAGTCTGCTATACTCTTTATCAACCTCTATACAGTATAGGGATAATATTATGTTTTATAGGCTTCAGTTCACTGTCTTATTCTTCAGGGGTTCAGTTGTACAGTGAAAGCTAAGACACTGATAGAAAATCAAATGAAAGGATCTGGATTAAGAGGTGTTATGCTCACAAGTGTCCATTAGTAGGCTGGCCAGAGTTGTATGCTGTAGTCTAGCTGCTAAAATCCAATGAACTTATGGACACAAGTTTAAAGCCAATGCTTTTTTCATAGCACTTGATTCTGGAGTTAAACTGTGACATTTGTTGACCCCGAGAGTTTTTGCAAATTTCATATGTAATCCTATATCTAGTTCTTGCACTTTGACTATGAGAGCTCTGTGGTGGAAGTCCAGGAAGTCAAAAATGGGGTGTCAATTTTTTTTTTTCCTTCTATTTTGTAGCTTACTTCTCCGCTTCTTTAATTTGGTGAATATCTCCACAAGCTAGGGGGACAGCCAAACACAGGGTCACACCCAATTTTGTCTTGTCAGCTTGGTAATTTTAAGTTGAGTACTTTAATGAAACTACTTATTAGTGAAGTACAACCTTGTCATTTCAATATTTCATGATATTGCATTCAAGGAGTTCTCTTTTTTTTTTTAATCTTATTTTCAAGTTCTTTAACTTAAAAGTCTCTTTGTTGAATTTATATGATACCACAAGTTGTTTCTCCATAGTATTGGTTTTTTAGTTACTGACTAGTGATTAAAAGTCTTTGTTGTCTGCTGCTCATAGTTCTCCACATGGTCCGCTATGAAGTATATTTTACCTTCATATATTGGAGTTGCAATATGATCTCCTCCCTAACAGATAAATTGTTTTGTTTTTGTGTAGGAAAATGTGCACGTGCACCGTGTGAGATAGTGCCATCAATTTTTAGTGAGTTAGAACATAAACCTCATCCTCAGCAAAGTTTCTTTCTCTCTTCCCAGGTTGGTGTTCAACGAACCACTAGGAACAGCTGAGCTTTCTTTTGCTGTTGCATGGATGAAAAAATGTCTTACATCGTCATGAACTAATGTCGCTAAACTGAAATCAAGATGTAGCATGTAACCACAATGTACAGTATTAAGTTGCTATTGGGGTTATTGCTAGCAATTAATAAAGTTAGGATCTCCAATTACATGGAGGAAGCCTTTGTTCACCTTCCAGCAGCTGCTCTTGGAATGTGTAAAAATTACAATCTGAAAATATTATGGGAAACTGTACTGAATTCTGTCTTTTCTGTGGTTATCAGTTTCGAGGCTTAGTTCCAAAGGCTTCTATATCTGAACTGGAATCCATTGGACGCTTTATCTGCGAGGATGACCGGGAGATTGTCAAAAGACGATATGGAAAGGATGATGGAGATCAGTCAAGAAATTGTTTTTCTCATGCATTTATGGCAATCTTGTTAAACAGCAGTTTTGGCATTCCATTTGATGAGAAGAGGTACTGCTTCCATTTCTCCGACTTCTAGAAAGATGTGCTTTTTAGTTTTTACTCTTCCACATTCTGTGCTGGATCAATTTTGACATCTGTGTTGTGAAACTTAAATCGAGTCGGGTTGACTTTTCCATTATCATCAAGCAATTTGACTTTACGTAATTGAAGTAAATGATTACCCTAATAAGCTAAAAGTATAAATACTAAACATTTACATTACTGAATAATGACGTGTGATTTTGTCATACTTCTCCATTAGCATGGCAACATTTGGTTTTAAGTGTTAAATACCATTTGTCTTGACAGTTTTTAACTAGTATAGCAGTATCTAAAGTAATATTAAATTTGAGGGATCTTGTTCGATTTGGCACCTGTATTTTCACAATATAAACTTTTCATCATTTTACAATACGTAACTTAAATATCAATGGTCAAAGCTATGTGTCGGTTTGTTGGAGATCCTGAAAAAACGCATGTTGCGAATAATTAAAATGAAGTACCATTTTGGGAATCACATATAATGCTTATCCATAAAATGCAACGATGCTTCTGCGAAGAACCTCAGAGCTGAGTTTATATATATGCATACTGGTTATACAGAGTGGAGTTTGCAGCAGGAAGCACTCCTGTTGATTGGAGACTTGGAGCCTTCATTTCGCAGACGATCATGGACCCCTTTGACAAGATTACAGAACACCATGATGCTCATATCATTGAGAATGAGTCCGTCACTCACTTCTTCTTGTTTGGAGTTCTTATAGTTATTGTTCTTCTGGCCGCTTTCTTTGTAATGAAATTGCGAAAACCTCAGTTGAAGACCATATATGACCTTGAAAAGGGTTGTTACATTGTTACTCGTGTACCCAGATAGAGATACATTTGTTCCTCTTCTTGTAATTGATCTTCTACTTCAGTTCTTTGTACAGTTAGCCATTGATATCAAAGCATTAAGATTAAGATCTCAAACCTCTTCTCACCCATGTACCAAGTTGTGCTGCTTTTATTTTTTATTTTTTATTTTTTTTGGGGGGCTTAAAGGGGGGGCTTAAAGGGGGGTTTGGGGGTTTGCACATTTTACATTTTGCTCATTTATGTACAAATGTGCAAATAAAAGTGTTTGGGAGTTGGGAGCACATAGTTCTAGGTGCATCCAAGAATTTATAGAGAAGGGCGGGAAAGGGGATTACTTGGTAGAGCAAGAGAGCACCGATCTTCCCTCGCTTCCCATATTAGAATTGTCCAATATCATGGCATTTTTGTAATTGTTATTACAAAAATTAGTATTAAAAAATTATAAATTATAAATTATAAAAAAAATCTTTTATTTGGGATTTGTTACTTGAAATCTAATTGATATATTAGATAACTAGTATATCATACTTTGACACCATCTTATTATATCGATTGATTTGATTACTATATCATATATTAGCTGCATCTTATCATATCAATTGAATGTTATATTATATTGTATTGTATCAAGTTGCTAGTGAAACTACAAAAATGTCATGATTTAGGACGAGTTGTCCAATATTGGATATGGGAGCATACTTCTTCTTACTTGGTACTTCCTCCGTTTTTTTTTAGATGCTACATTTCCCATAAATGGAAATGTCACAATAGATGCTACATACTTTTTTTGGCAAATTATTTGTCCTAAATTTTACTGTTATACCCTTACTTAATATCTTAACTATTTTAATAACTACATCTACTTACCCAACTAAAAATTCACCTACCCTCATTTAGTGACTTTTATGATTAGAATTACTCCCTCCAATTCCCATACCTACCTCAACTTCATTAAACTCTAGTCAACAGATTTTCAAACACCTCTCTATTTCTAGACAATTCTGGGAAGTTCTTCCCTGTGTTCTTCAGTCTCTCACCTAGGGTTTTCAAGAAATTTCAAGAAATCTCTCTCTCTCTCTATCATCGGTTCTATCTTTCTCTCTTTGCATCACAAATCTCTCTGAATCTCTCACTATCTTCATTATTTATGCGAAGTCCCTTCGTGTTTATGTGTTTCTACTTCACGTTATCAGTTACAGGCGCGATTTAGGACTCGTTTGGGGGTTACATTTTCATGATTTCGCATCTGATTCTTGTGGGTACTTCAAATTCGTGTGTCTGAACATAATTTCACAACAAATTACCTACAGATCCGACCTTGGAAACTTTGGAATAGGTTATTTCTTACTCCAATTTTTGTTGCGATTTGATTTTTTTATTTTGTTGTTCAGTTATGTTGGTAAATTAAGGTTGTTTATTTAAAAAAATTATTTATTTATTTCCTGCGTTATTAGCGTGATTTACTTCTTTCTGTCTTTGCGTTTGTTGTGTTGTTTGGGTATGGTGTGACTTAGATCTGTATATTTGAACGCCCTAAAAAATTGTGATGGCGAGATTTTCGTGGTTACTTCCTATAAAAAATGTGGTTGTTGCTACTGTTGTGTTGTTCATAAAATTTGTTGTTCTATGGTGTTTTTTTGTTTTGATAAAATTATGATGGCGAGATATGAATGTGTAAATGCTGTAAAAAGTAGTTGTTCTTCAGATAAATTCACAAAGTGGTTGGTTCACAAAGTAATTGTTGTTGTTGGCTTACTTATGCGATAAAGTGTTGTTGATTTGTTTTGTTTTGTTGTGTTGTCTCAACCAAATCAAATGAAGAAATAGTTGTTATTTTGCTGTTTTGTAGAGAGAGAAAAACGGGGAGAGTATTTTGAAAAAGTGATCTGACATGATTAAATTAGATGAATATTAAATGCTGTTTTGCAGTTAGATCATAGATGGATGATTTGTAGGCTAATTTAGGAACACCAGGTGGTGGTTCTTATAATTGAAAGTAGGATTTTTATGTGAGATAAAAAACTAATAATTTCATATTCTACTCTTTTTT
Organism: Beta lomatogona; assembly: GCA_947646795.1. Classification (NCBI taxonomy): domain Eukaryota; kingdom Viridiplantae; phylum Streptophyta; class Magnoliopsida; order Caryophyllales; family Amaranthaceae; genus Beta; species Beta lomatogona. The sequence continues at coordinate 1,024,677 of CANSNZ010000421.1, read as the reverse complement.
GAGAAAGAATTATTCCTTACATATGCTTTTGGCTTTAATTAGCTGGCTTAAATTGTTGGTTTGATGTTTATGGCCTTGTTCTTGGTGTGATGCTTGTGCTGATGTTATTGGTTGTTGTTGGTGTAATGTTATTTGAATTCCTATTTGGTGTGCTTTTGTTGTTCAACTCAGCTTCTTATTGGTGTATTTTTTGCTTGGCTGCCTATGAGTTTCCACACTCCTCCCTCATTGCTAGAGTCCATCCCACCCTTCACTGGGTTTGTTCCTCTGCTGGACACTGATGCTCTAAAGTGGCCTGAAACACCACCTTCCCAGAAGCAAAAAGAGAAGTCCCCTATTGAGCTTGGTTCTTGTTTGGATGATATATGATGCTGAATTCTTGGATGATTGTGATACCAATCCAGATGCTTGGCTTGAATCAGGGAATTTCCCAACTCTGATCCAACCAAAGAACATTGATTATCTATATGTTCCAGAAACTCCTCCCTATATCTTGGAAGAATGGGATGATCTGTACTTAGAGAGGCATTTAGAGTCTGCTAAAAGGGTTGCCAAAATAAAGAAAGAGAGGAGATGGATGCAATTTCATGCAAATCTCTGTTGTTGGAAAATCCCAAATAAAAAACTCTTCCACATCATGGCTATAATTAAACAAGAGCTAAGTCCCTAACTACTCTCTTATTTAAGTTTGTACCTGATGATTATTGTCGGTTACCTGTGGGAATTGGATGCTGCTTACCTCTTTGCATGATTTATGACTTTGTGCAATGCTATGAAATGATGATTCTTGTGTTGGTTTTGTGTTAGTCTTGGGTTGGTCCTACATGATGAGCATGCCATGCTTTCCCTGATAGTTCTCCTACTACCCAATTTTTCATATACAATGTCATTAAATGATGATACAATTTTTATTGTACAAGTCAATGAGGGTAATTTGTGACATTCTTTAATTCCAATATGAAAATGTGAATGATAGTTGTAATATGAAAAGTTACCTGCATCTTCAGGGACTTCTTCCTGACATTGGTTTTTTAGTTGACATTTTTCATCAATTAACCAATGTCTGGAAGAAGTATCCTGAAATGGTTACATGTTTCATGTTATGCATTTATCATGACTCTTTACCTTATGATTAAAAAGATCCCACAAAAATCTGATTTTGCTGCATATGTTGTTGATTGGGCTAGTGTTGGATTGAGCTATATGATGACTTTTATGGCAAATCTCTGATTTTTCATGAATGCATCTCCCTATGATATTTTGAAGGAGATTTGTGTGAGCATGCATGCCTCAATGATGACAAAAGATTACTTAAATGATTGCATATGTTAGTACCACTCATAGACTTTACTCTTATATGCTTAATGATGAGGCACTCATTGCCACCATTCACATAATTGAAGTAATATCTTGACTGTGATGAACTATCTTTATGCTTATTTGTGGAAAAGGGACTTCCTGAGAGGCTTGTATGCATCGGTTTTGTTAGAGTCCTAAGTTACATGCACCCCAAACAAGTCAAATGATGATTTTTTTTCCTATCTTCTATTGGTCCAGAGTTGCTGCATAGTTCAGTTAAATTGGTTATATGCATTTTGTGTGTTATTATGTGAGTGGAACAACTTATGATTAAAAACTAATATAAGTCCTTCAATAACTTGTAATACTATCTTCTTTTACAAAAACTTTCACTACCCCCTTTAACTTTTACAAAAAGTTGTAATACTATATTCTTTTACAAAAAGTTGTAATACTATCTTCTTTTATAAAAACTTGTTGCTTTACAATAACTTTCAATCTTTACAAAAATTTTCACCTAGTCCCTCCAATATGCTCTATCACCATTTGTTGCTTCATTTACTCTTCTCTTCTTCTTTTCTTCTCTTCTTCTGTTTTGTCCCCTGGCATTGCTGCCCTTCTTAGTTACTCTGCCACGAGCTCTTCATCTGGATTTGGTGGCCTACATACAATCCCTTCATCTAGGAACTTGACTGTGTCAGTTACCAACTGTTGTGGAACATGAACAACAGTTGGTAATTGCCCCAACCTGTCCAATTTTTTCTTGCCAATGTGAGGATTCTTATAGTTGTTTCCACCCTTAACCTTTAGGATTTCCAACATAACAAGCATGAGATGCAACCATGCGTAGTTTATGATTCTAGGATCATAAACATTATAAGCGTCCTCTACACTTTCAATAAGCTCATCTATTGTGTTTGGGAATTGTTGGTGTTGAATTGACTGTATTGCTTTGAAAAATCCCAAATCCAAAAGATTTAGGTCAGGGGATTGTGCTGGTTGACACACAAGATGCATATCAAAACCATCTTTTCTTGCTGCTTCCAGAAACTCTGCATCATCTGGTAATATATGTGGTCTGGCATTATCTTGTTGTATCCATATTGTTTTTCACCTATTTGCTGGCCACTTTTCTCTTATTGATGGCAACAACTTGTTGATAATCATTTCTCTGATGACTTGTTTGGTGATGTGTTGCTTGGCTTTGGTCTCTATAGTGCCCCTGTCTCTGTTTGCACTCCATCTTTGTGCTGGAACTTTGTCTACAAATGGATAAATGCCAATTTTTCCATCAAAAATGTGTTTCCTATTTTCTCCAAACCATGGTTTACCCATGAACATGACCTTAGTCATGTGACTTTTTGACTGACATGCCCTATAAGGATCTTCTTCATCTGAGAGAAGATAAAACCTTTGAGTGATCCTACTCATAAAGAACCAGTGAATCATATTTTGTAAAAGGTCAAATCTGGGTCCCTCATTCACAGTCCTGGGTATGATATTGCCCATCACAAACTTAAGCCTTTTAATTTTATGCTCAGCTGTGAGCTTTGGTTTTATGGAATTTGTGTGGGATCTTAGGATACCCTTTTTTAGCAAACCTATAAACCGTTGAAGGACTTACCTCCAAAGCAAAGAAGAAAAGACCTTAATATTGTCCTCTCTGTTTTAGAGGCACAACTAGAAGCATGTCATCAGTAATTAAAGACTTCCTTCCACACTTGTATTTTTTGTGTGACACATTCACCTCTTCACCAGTGAGTTTCTGATTTTTGGCGTGTCTCCATATTCTTGTTATTGTTGACCTGTGCACTACATATTTTTCGGCTAAAAACATGTTGAAACCCCTTGGAAGTTTGCAATTTATGGCAGCCTCAAACATTTCAATTGCAATTTGTGCCCTCAAATTGTTAGGAATCATTGGTTTTTTGTTTGATGTTGTTGTGTCAACACTAGTTTGCTCTAAAGTTTCTTCATCAATTTCATTTTGGGGTTCATTTTCAGAGTCAGTATCAGAGACATACCATGGTTCATCATCATCATCATCATCATCACTAAATCTGTTAATGGCATCCTCCAAAGATAGAAGTTCATCCACTAATATGTTAGCTTCATCAGTTTAATCTGAATTATTACTTGAATGCAGTTCTTCAAGGGCTAGCAGCTCTTCCATAGCCATGTCATACTCATCTCCAACACCATTTGTCATTAGATATGCCATGAAATCATCATCTTCCATCTGAAAAAAAAATTAAATATGCCTAAGTGCAGTGTGTGCAGTGTGTGTGAAGTGTGTGCTTGAGTGATTTAGAGAATGTGATTGTCTTTCCTTGTTGTGAATGGTTTTTTTTGAAGAAGTTGTAATTTTTCGTACATACAGTGAGCTTTTATAAGGACCCAAAATGTGTGCTGCTGTGATTTTTTAAATTTGGTGGGAAAATTCAAAAATTTGGGGAATTTCAATTAAAAGTGGTACAGCTAGTCCCTTCCCAATTTTTTCCCTCCCTTTTTAGTGCAGTAATACAACAGGTGGTCCCCCTCCCTTTACAATTAAAAGAGGACTTAATGGGGAGAAAAGTGGTCCCAATGTTTCTCTCTACCTTTATTAAAACCTCGCGCCATTTCTCTATATAGCAAAGATAAAAAAACGAAGGAAGTATGTCTTAAAATAATTTATGACTTGAAAAAGCCTACTTATTAGGAGGTTAGATAATGATATGTCAAGATTTAGTTGACTAGAGGTAGGAGGCGGCAAATGAAACCCGGGAAGGTCGGAAGGAGAAATTTTGTTAAAATAAGTTGCCGGTGGTTATTAAGAACTGTAACTCTATAGTTGAGATTACTTTAGAAAGACATCATTAAAGTCTGATTTCTACTTCAATCCCATCAAACAATTTCTTCTAATTTCTTTGCAAAAATATGGAAAACAACTTTTGGTTCTGCAAATATAAAAGGATTTCCATTGCAACAACATTAAGGATCCAAACATTGATTTCCATTGCAACAAAATTGAGAGGATTAAACCTTGGACAAAAGTTCCATTCTTTGTCCTACAATATTACACCTAGCTAAACTCCCAATAGTATTCATTACCATTTTAGTATCCTCCCAAGGATTGCCCTTAGCCAACCTCTTGTACAAATAACTATCAAATGTCATCTTTTGCACATACTCATCTCCACATAACTCTACCAAAGCTTCCCTATTTGCATTGTTTCCATAAAACACATTTTGCAACAAATCCAAAAACCTAAACATATTCTTGTAATCTCCATCCCACTTCCTCAAATACTCCCTCTTCAAATCCTCCTCCTTAATCATCTTCGTCCCACCCTCCGAGGCAGCTACCACAGCCTCTCCACAAACCCGGCCCGATTTCGCCGCAAAGTATATCCCCTCCCCCGAACACTTGGTCACATAACCCGCCGCATCCCCAACTAGAGCAACCCGACCCCGCACCCTAACGGGCCTCGGGTGCTCCGGTATCGGGTGAGCCTCCACCTTAAAGACCCGTCCGCCCCTAATCTTAGGCCCGGCCCGGGCCCGAATCCCATATTGAAACCTTTTAATATCCAACTTGGACTTAACCGTGCCGGTCCCCACTGCCACGTGGTCACACTTAGGGAACACCCACCCGTAAAAATCGGGCGACACGTCATCACCCACATACATCTCAGCAAGATCTTTATAATACTCCATCTCCTCCTCAGGCAACTTAATCCTCTCCTGAAAAGCAAGGGCACACTGGTAATTTCCCGCCCCGATAGACTTCGCTACCCGACTGTGGACCCCATCAGCCCCAATAACAACATCAACCTTAACCGACTTCTTAGACCCATTAAGACTATAATGGACCACGTAAGGCCCACCACTATCAACATGGGCCGGAAGTTCAACCTTATTCACAAGCCCACAAACTAACTGGGCCCCACTGGACTGGGCCCGAGCCCGTAAAAACGAGTCAAGCACTTCACGACGAGTCATAGCAATAAACTCAGACGGTAAAAGAGTTTTACCGAAGTCAATAGAAAGATTGGAAGGTGAAAAAATGCGCATGCGTTTGACTTCGCGGTCAATGAGGTCACGTGGGATGTTGAACTCATGAAGCATGCAAAGTGGGATAGCACCACCACAAGGTTTCGAACCCGAGACGTTTCGTTCAAAAAGAAACGTTTCAACGCCGCCGGAGGAAAGAGCTTCGGCGGCGGAGGAGCCGGCTGGGCCGCCGCCGATAACGGCGGCGCGGAGTTTGCGGGGGGAGGAGATGGGGAGGGTGGAAGGTGGTTGAGAGTTGTTGGAGGGGAGAGAAAGGTGGGAGGAAATGGAAGGGAGAAAGTTGAGTTTGAGTGATGTTGTTGACATTTTTTGGTTTTTTGTTTCAGGGGATGTTTTTTTTTTTATGGTATGATTATGATTATGTGAGCCGGGTAACTGGGTAACTGGTAAGGGAGTGATTAAAGTGGAAGTGTCGTTTTGTGTGTTGCATGTGTGAAGGACTATTATAATGTGAGGAAATAGTAAAAGGTGAAATTATGACGTTGGAATGTGGATCCACTGTTGTACACCTCCAAAAGTTTTTAAATTTCCTCAGGATTTTTTTACCGCAATAATATAGACGTTAGTCCGTTCTCTTCCAATAATACAAACTTTTTATTATTTTTTAATAATATAAACTTTAGGTTAAAATTCCTCCAGTAGGTCATGACCGGTTCCTAACTTGTTGGTGCAGGTAAAATGTATACGTAAGACTCCCTGGACACGTGTCGACGCAACTTATTGGTTGATTTTTTATTTATATTTGAAAAACCAAAAAAAAAAACTTTTTTTCTTTCTCCCTTACCCACCCCTACCCCTGCCCAACCTTCTCTCTTCCCCCCCCACCTCCACGAAGCCCCTCTCCCACCCCCATCCCGAAACCCCAACCGCCACCAACACATCGCACCATACCACACCATCGCACCACAACACCGCACCATACGTCCATACCACACCACCACACCCCACCTCACGACACACCATCACCACACCACAACACGCCACACCACACCACCGCACCTCACGACGCACCAGCACCAACAAGCACCAACGCGGACGTCTCGTCTGTGCCGCCGACACCAAAGACCCTATTTTCTCTCCTAATTCTTCGCACTTACCCCTAGTTCCAAATTCGAGGTGGAGATAAAGAAGATAAAGGTGTTGATAGGATTTGGTGGACGGGGTTTATGGTGGTTGTGGCTGGGTTTTGTGTATTTTGGGGGTGAGGGGTGGAGGGGGGGTGGTTTTCGGTGGTTGGGTGGCTGGGTTTGGTGGTTTTCGAGGGTGGGGTCGTGGGTTGGTTTCGGAGGTTGGTTTCGGGGGTGGGGTATGTGGGTTGGTTTCGGGGGTGGGGTCCGTGGGTTGGTTTCGGGGGTGGTGGTGGTGGGGTGGGGAAGGGGGTGGTCGGGTTTGGTGGTTTTCGGGGTGGGGTATGTGGGTTGGTTTCGAGGGGGTGGTTGTAGGTTGGTTTCGGTGGTGGTCGTAGGGGTGGGAGAGATAGGATTTGGTGGACGGGGTTTATGGTGGTTGTGGGTCGGGTTTTGTGTATTTTGGGGGTGAGGGGTGGAGGGGGGGGTGGTTTTCGGTGGTTGGGTGGCCGGGGTTTGGTGGTTTTCGAGGGTGGGGTCGTGGGTTGGTTTCGGAGGTTGGTTTCGGGGGTGGGGTATGTGGGTTGGTTTCGGGGCGGGGTCCGTGGGTTGGTTTCGGGGTGGTGGTGGTGGGGTGGGGAAGGGGGTGGTCGGGTTTGGTGGTTTTCGGGGTGGGGTATGTGGGTTGGTTTCGAGGGGGTGGTTGTAGGTTGGTTTCGGTGGTGGCTGTGGGGTGGGAGCAGAGGGTGGCCGGGTTTGGTGGTTTTCGGAGGTGGTGGTTGTGGGTTGGTTTCGGGGTGGTGGCTGTGGGGTGGGGGGGGGAGGGCCGAGGTGATTCGGGTGGGTGGGGGTTGGGGGAGGAGGGAGAAAGAAAAAATATCATTTTGTAATTTTTTTTACCTGTTGTTACAAGTCAACTTGACCTACTGGAGGAATTTTGGCCTAAAGTTTGTATTATTAAAAAATAATCAAAAGTTTGTATTATTGCGAGATTGGGCAAAAAGTTTGTATTATTGTAGTTAAAAAATCCATTTCCTCACTGGTTTTAGTTAAAAATTAGGCGATAGTTCAAGTCCAGTAATAAGAAGAGAACATATCATCTTTTTGAATATAGAGTCTATTTTATTTTATTCAATGACTAATTTAATGTATTTAATGATCAGTATAATCCATCCAGTAATCATATTCATTACTCTATTTAGTGATTAGCTTACTTTATATAGTGGCTAGTTTAATTCATTCAATAAGACTGCTAGGTTGGTTTTTAAAATTGTTTGTTGTACTTCAAGATTTAAAGAAAAACAAAGTAAGAAGAAGAGAAGATATGACTAGGTTGGTACGACTTACGAGTGTGCGGATAGCGTTAGGTTAGAGGGAGATGCAATAGGCTTGTTAGAGAAAAGTAGATTAGGATTTGTCTAGTTTTATGAAATTAAACTGTCTATTTTAATAATTTGTGAAATATTATTTGGTAGATCTAAAATTTCTATTTTACCCAAAGGAATGGGAGGTCTTGGTATTCGTTCTATAGGTTTTATGAACCATGCTCTTTTATTGAAACAAGCTTGGCACTTTCATATGCACCCTCAATCCTTAGTCGCTCGTGTACTCGGTCTCAATCCTCTCTCCTCCTTAAGTGTGACTGCTCATCGGAAAAAAGGTGCCGCTAAATCTTGGGGATGGTATGGTATTTCAAAAGCTCAAGTTTCCTTAATGCAAGGATGCTCATGGAAAGTTGGTAATGGCCATGATCTTAAAGCCTTTGCTCATAATTGGTTGGAGAACAGAGTTCCTTTGGCGGCTTCTAATCTAAGTTTACTCCAAATTATGAATGCTAAAGTACAAGACTTCATTGATCCTCATCTTCACATTTGGAAAGCTGAGTTAGTAAGGAAATCGTTTGATTTCAATGATGCAAATTCTATTATGTCAGTGGAAATTTCCCATTCAGATGAAAAAGACTTCATCTACTGGTCTAAACATACATCTAGGAACTATACTACAAAAACGGGGTATGCTTTTCTAGTTTCTTCAATGTTACCTTTATCTATAAAGTTTTGTGGCATTTACCTATTCCTCCGAAATGGAAGCTGTTTATTTGGAAGTTGTTATATGATCGTTTATCAACAAAAGAACAACTTTTCAAGAGAAGCTTGGTTCAGACAGCCTTCTGTGATTTATGTCACAATAGTATCGAATCAGCAAATCATATTTTCAGATTTTGCACTTTAGCCAAGCAGGTGTGGAGTCAAATTCCTATCCTTATTCAAAATCAAAATAACAATCTTAACAATGTTGGTGATTGGATTGTTACCCATATATCCTGCTCTTTTATAGCGAGGATGGTCATCATAGTGTTCGAATCCAACGATTCATCATAACACTATGGAGTATCTGGCTTCATCGAAACGAGAGATGTTTTCGAAATTCAGAAGCTAAAGTGTCTCTAATTGTGCAGAAGATTCATGCTCTTCATAATCATCATATGCAAATTACTTCTTCTACGGATTATCTGAACTTGAGGTTCCTTCATCCTCCGGAAAGGGAAGATTCTCATCCTCCAGGTTATTTAACTGCTAATTTAAGAAGAAATCGTTATGGACAACCACAACATATAATCCAGATTGATGGAGCTTGGTCTCGTCAGAACAAACGTATGGGTATGGCATGGGTTATCAAAATTCCCCAGTCTAATGAACTCCATGGAGGTGGTTCGTTTGGCCTTGCAAAGGATGCTCTTCAAGCTGAAGCTCTTGCGTGTCTTCGGGGTTTGCAATGGGCTTTTCACCAAAATTATTCAAACATTGACATTCTTACTGATGCTACTAACCTAATTTCCATGTTACAGAGCCCAAAAACAAGATTCATCCATCTGAAATGGACTGCGCAGGAAATCCACAAATGGGCCAAGATGTTTGAATGGTGTATGGTAATGAAGGTGAATCGAGATCAAGTACAGGATGCATATGAAATAGCTAGGAGATGTGTGCTAACTATGTCCTCGGTTGTGTTTTAAGTATTGCTTTAGTGTTTCGTTTGTTGTCCAAAAAAAAAAAAAAAAAAAAAAAAAAAAAAAAGAGAAAACATTGATGAAGGGAAAAACTTTGCACGGGAGGTCGTGAAGTCGTGTGTATTGTAAATTTGTAATGTGTTCCAAACAAAAGAAAACATTATGTTTAGGCTCCCAGCATAACCCAATAGCCAACTCCTCGGTGACTCTCTCTACGTTATTTTCTCTGCCCTCTCTCCTCACAAGTTTCCTTCCCTCAAAACAAACCCTAGGAACTCGCCGGAGTTCCGGCGCCGCGCAAGCCGCCGGCGTGTTCTCCGGCGAGTTCCACTAGCTTTTTCTTCGTTTCTTTTTTCGGTTCCTTAGCCTTCTCCCTAGTTGGTCTAGTTTAATAGGTGGTTTCCCTGGCTCGGTGGTTACCGGCTACAACACGACCTTCCCTATTCTCCGTCGTCGGTTATCCATTCCCACTCCCCCTGTAGTCGCGTCGTCTTTGTCTTTTGTCGCACTTCCAGCAATTTCTCCCCCCTCCCCGGGCGGTGCATCGGGTTCCACCTCCTCTGTTTTCGGCTTGTTGGGCATCCCCCTCCCCCTCCCCCGGTGTCGTGGTCTTGGGCTTCCCTACCCCCTTCCCCCCTGGTTAGTGTTAGTACTAGGTTCTGGGCTTCCCCTCCCCTCCCCCCTCTCTTGGTTCGAGTAACGTTAGTTTAAGTTTAGGCTTCCCTTTCCCCCTCCCCGGTTCGTGTTGAATTTTCCATCCCCTTCACTGGTGGTTATCCGTCTCTCCCCTTCCCCTAGTGCGTTGTTGGAAGTAAGTTAAGTTGTTTCGTTTGTGAGTGCAATAGTATGGGTTTTTTGTTTGTTCAAATCAGCTGCTTGATGCTTTTGTTAATTGCTGGAGGTAGTTTTGGTCTTGATATTGGATTTGGTTTAAGTGATTGGTTAGGGTTTGCGTGGCAAAAGATTTCATGGATGGGGTTTGTGTTGTCCGATTTAGACAATCGGACGGTTCTTCGAGATCTAACAATGGTTAGATTTCACTCTCGCTTGGTAATGATTGTATCAATCATTGCCTTGACAAAAAGAAATCTGAAGGCGGCTCCCCAATTAGTTAATTGGGTTTATAGCGCGTCAACTCATTTGAGCTTCTCAACATTGGAGAAGCCTGACTTACCCTTCCAAAAGGGTATCGAGTCACAAAGGAATGTGACTCTTTCAGGATATCTGGACGTAGAATCCCATGTGACAAGAGGTCAATGGGATTGGTCTTGTAGCGAGTTCTTATTCTCGCGGTTGCGTTGTTGCCCCGTTTGTGAAATCAGCTCTCTCCTCCAACTCAGTGCGTCAGGGTTTTGGCGCTCGCCATCTACCAGCAGAAGAGTGTATCTACAGTTACCTATCCACTCAGCCCTCCAGACCAAGCAGTATAATCCTTGTTTAAGTTTTTTCTGCTTTTGTAATAGTTATGTAAGAGCGCGTATCGCTCAGTTTATTTTCTTTGTGTTTGTAGGTTTGTATTCGCAATAGGCTGTATTTCCTTTTTAATTAATGCATTCTTTCCCCGTTGTCAAAAAAAATAGCCAACTCCTCCTCGTTTGGAGAGTAGTTAATCTCTTAAATTGGTAAGATTGTGAGGCAACAATTCATGGAATGTGTTGTCACTTGTCACATATTCATAATATTGAGTAGAGTATAAGGTATGATCGAAACAAACGGCAAATTTTATGGCGAGTGACATCATTTTGTTTCTTTTATTTGTATTGGTGTACAAATTTTTGTGACCATACTTAATTTATTATCAATAAGGATGTTTTAGATTGGCGTTCATGATCCCCTCACAAAAAAAATTTAGCCCTTATATTGGGTCTAGCCTAGTATATAATGACATATAATAGTTTATAATCAGATAAGCAAAGCTTTTTGTACAATATTGTTTTCTTCATTCATTTATTGATTCTCCCTTAAGAATAATGAATCATTTAGAAAAGGTATTCATTTTTCTCCTTGTATGTAAAAAAAGGTGACACTAAAATTCGTAAAAGATGCAAATATGAAGATTAAATTGAGATAGATGAAATATATATTATCATAGCCATATATTAACCTCCGATTCTAAATAAGTGCAATAATTTGACTTTCACGCTTGCTATTGTAAAACTTTGACCATTAATATCTAATTATGTATTTGTAAAAAGTTATAAAAAGTTGATCTTATGAAAATATTCATTGAAACAAATCCAATATTTTATATGATTATTTTTGTTTTTATTTATTAGCAAAATATACGATCAAAGTGAGGTGTATAAATAGTGTAAAAGTCAAAGTGTTGTACTTACGGAAAAAACAGAGGAAGTATGATAGAGTACTAATTTCTCATAGTGTTTAACAAGTGCAAGGATCACTGAAAAGCATCGTCATATCAACTTTAATATGGTAGACCACATAAGACTTTCGAATCTGAGCTTTTAATTATAGGCCTCATTCAGCACCAACTTCTCCTAAGTAAGTGGATTCTCCTGTAGTTAATTTGATAAAATGAGTGTTGGTTCTGTCCTGCTAGATTTGTTTATTATGTTTACAAGATTTGCAGTGACCAATGAGAAGCCCATGACTGATAAAATTAACAAGTTTATTTGAAAAGCGATAGCAAGAGGGGTTAGTTTATTATAGTAGAATTTTGAATCTCTTCTGACTGTATTCTATTTTTATTCTATGTCTCCAATTAGAAATAACTGACATTTTGGTGCTTTTTTTTTTTCTAGTTTTATGTACTTCCATAAAAATAAAGTGCAATATGAAAATTTGGACTTTATTTGATACCAATGCTGTTTATTTTGGTTAAAGATTATAAAGGCTACTACTATATGATGCATGACAATCTAAACTTGGTCATGTATAGACTCAGGGCCGTTCCTGACATTTTATAGGTCCGGGGCGAAACTAAAGCTTGGGCCCTCTTACATGTGGTGGCAGAGCTAGATTTTTCGCCACTAAGTAGTACTTTATTTGACACTTACACAACAAAATAAGTACTTATTTCTTAAGTATATACATCAAAATAGATAGTCAAAGTCATGTATATATATTCATAGTATTAAAGTCAAAGTAGGCAATCAAAAAAACGGAGGAAGTATATTTTAGGGTAAGTATACTATTTTTATATTAAAAAAATATTATTTTTAACACTACACCTATCAAGATACATAACTTTAGAGGATAAACACCAATTGTTATTTTGTTAAAAAAGGTAGATTTGATACGAGGTAGCGAAGTGGTTATTTTATTTGGAGGAGAGAGAGTGGTGGGTTATGTTTGTTGAGTTAAAAAAAGATTTAAATAGCAAATAGCAATGGATTGTATCAAAAAATGAAATTGCAAAGACTAATGTAGGACAAATAAAAATAAAGTGTAAAAAGTACTGTGAAAAACAAAAATGTAAAAAGTAAAAAAAAAAACTTTGTATCCTAAAGGGATTTGAACTCGTGCCATCACTGCCTTGTGCACTAATAAGTACAGGTGCAAACCAGCAAGCCAAACATGATTTTTGTTTAATGTAGTTGTTGTTAATGCTATTTATTTAAAGCTTCTTGGAAAATTGGGCCCCTTATGTGTATGGGCCCTGGGCGGTTGCCCCTCAAAACAACCCCCAGGGTCGGGCCTGTATAGACTAATTAACCAAGTAATCATGTTACTTTAGGGTTCATCCGTTCATCTGATCATTATGCTACGCTTTGTGACGAACAACAACTACGTTAAAGTATTAATATATAGAATTTGATGAAGATGAATTCATTCTTTGAGTAGAGAGAAGAGAAAAATCTAATTTCTACAATGAAGAAAATAGCTGTCTTAACAACTTTATACTAGCGTTTATAATTACCTTGCTAACAAACTATAACCTAACAAACTCTAACTGACTTAACAAACTAATTACATTAAATTATTTATTTAAAACTCCTATACTCCCCCTTCAAGCTGGACCTGTGAAATAAGTCCAAGCTTCGCAGATAAGACCTGATGCTGGGAAGATGCAAGAGGCTTGGTGAGCAAATCTGCTAACTGGTTTGCACTTGAAACATGAGCAGTTTTGATAAACTCTTAAGTTCTTCATTTCATCCCACAGTTTCTTCAACTTTCCATAATATGACACAATTGTCAAATTTTCCTGCCTTAAAGCATCACTTTCTTTCTTTAACTGAAAAATTAGTGGACCATTAGATTGTCCAAATCTCTCAGTCAATTCACACCACAATTCTCTAGCAGATTCAATGTAAGCAAAATCATTAGCCAAATTCGAGCTAATTGAACTCAAAATCCAGCTAATAACCATAAAATCTGCACGCTTCCACTTAGGATAATCCTTATCACTCACTTCAGGTTTCTTAATGTCGCCATTAATAAAACCTTCTTTATTCTTAGCTATCAAAGCTCTCCTAACATTTCTACTCCAGCGAGTAAAATTCAGTCCAAAAAATGCAACAGCAACTAAAGAAGAAGTAGGATTATCTGAATTTGAAATGAAATAAGGATCCAGAATACCTCCATTGTTAGATTGCTGTCCAGCATTAGAATTACTACCAGAAGCTTCAGATTCTTCAATCGCCATTATAGATTTTCAAAAATCAAGCTTAAGATCAATTGTAAGATCAATTGTAAGATCAATCGCATGAAATTTCGCAAGATTTATTGCAAGAAATTTCAATCGCATGAAATTTCGCAAGTTTAATTGCAAGAAATTTCACAATGTCTGAACAAAATTAGTTCAAAATTACTGAACCTCAATCTCAATCGCGAGATTAAGCTCTGATACCATATAGAATTTGATCAAGATGAATTCATTCTTTGAGTAGAGAGAAGAATGATGAGAGAAGAGAAAAATCTAATTTCTGATTAGTAATCTTACAATGAAGAAAATAGCTGTCTTAACAGCTTTATACTAGCGTTTATAACTACCTTGCTAACAAACTATAACCTAACAAACTCTAACTGACTTAACAAACTAATTACATTAAATTATTTATTTAAAATTCCTATATAATACCAATAAGATGGAATCAACAATATAAACTAAGAATAAACATTCACCAGTCATTTGCCTCCATTGCCTTATATCAAGTGTTATATGCTCCTCATTTTCTTCTACAATCTCCACAAACTCAACTCTCTAGTAGTATCGTAATCGGTTCATCCTGATTTGATTGTTGTCTCACATGTCCAAACTAATGTCTCTTTTCTTTATTTTCTTATCACCAATTCCCGACGCTGCCAACTCCTACCTTCTTTTAAATCTCTTCTTTATAAATCCAATCTTTTAAAGTGTTCCCACACATTCATTTCAATATAATCGCATTCTCCCTGCCCCCATCTTTCTAATATGATTCTCCTAAATGCAAAATACACTAACCTATTTAGTACTTAATAACACTGCTTTAATATTCACCTTGTAGAATATTCCCTTTAACCTTATATTTATGCTATGCAAAGTATCCCAGTTGCTCATTATGTTGGGCTATCAAATGCACACTTGCCTAAACATGATCACCAGAAGGGAAAAAAACATATAATTAAATTATTGGAGTCAGAACCTTCTTGATTCATTCATCACTAATAATCTTACATAAAAACGTTGAGTAATATATACTCACTCATGCACCTCACATATAATGACATAACAAACAAAGATACTGATCTTCTTGTTAATATTTTGAGTCCAGCTATGACCGTGATATACTACTAATTTCACATGGATTTTCATTGATTCACTCTTACTAGCAGACAAACTTCATAATATTCGGAAGTCCAGCCTTTTTTTTAACCAACAAACAGGAAACTTGCTAGGAATCTACACACATACGTGAATATTAAATCTTTCTTCATTAATGCCCTATTTATAACCCATAACCTAACTTAATAACTAACTATCCTCTAAAACATAATGTCTCAAACTTATGCTCTTCTTAATATTCTTCTAATCATACTCCTAAATTATTTCTTCTTAGTAGCATCAATGGATCATGATGAGCTTAAGACCTTAAACAACGCACCAAGCGACCACCATACAAATCAACAACAACAACAACGTCAAAGCCTTAATCCCAATACTGCACCCGCGGTTAGCCCATACCAAGCTCCAGAGAGTCATAATAATGATGTGAAGAAGTTACATGAAACTACAACCTCTTCTGCCCATCAAACCACTATGACGGATTCGACGGAGGCGGCTCACCCTTCTGAGACGACGGGCATCCATGGAGATGAACCCATTCCAGCGGTGCATTTAAAAGAAGCACATCATACACACCATCATATGGATAAATCTGTAGCAGGAGGTGGTGTGATCATTGCCGGTTTAGCTACTGCCTTTGTTGTGGCTATTTTTTGTTATATCCGAGCCACTAGAAGAACTCGTCAAGCTATTATGAGTAAAGAGCAGCTAATCTAACAAGTTTGTGGATGCTCCTGAGTAATTTTATACCAATTCACATGAGCAAATGAGGTCGAGAATGCAAATTATGTAAATTAACAATATTGTAGTGGATATTAGCTAGTTTAGTCGTTCAAATATACGTGGGTGTGGTATCTTTTAAAGTACAATTTTTTTAGTTTTTGGATAGCTAGCTAATTTTCTATGCAATGTGTCTTTTTTTGTTTAGTATTTAGACTGTGTTCCCGTTACAATTTTACTTTGAATTTCTTGTAAATTTATATTTTTGTAAAGTAGGTAAGTGCTAAGTACCAGTAAACCACGTTAGTAATAGTTGTCTGGTAGACAACGCAATACATGTATTTGATTTTGATTTTCATTTGACAAAGCTAAACTATACTATGATATATATTATTTCCTCCATCCGTTATTATTTTGTACAGTTGTTTTTAGTTGTCCCTCAAATCTTTTCTGATTTATTCTTTTTATACAGTATTTTTATTCTCTTGGAGTATCAATGAGTCCATGGCTTGCAAGCTACTCGACCAGCTCGACTTCGAGACTTAAATGAATCCAGTTAAGCTCGAGTTGATTATGAGATGATGATGTGCCATACTTGAAATTATGAAGCACGGGTACTTCTTCTAGGTAGCGTACTCGTACCCGTACCCATGCCCGATACGATACGTATCCTGTATGGATACACGTACCCATTCCTAAAATTTCAAAATCTTGCCGTTTTCCGTCCCCGTACCCGAATCTGAACCCGTACCCGTATCCGTCTCTGTGCAACCTAGCTTGAAATTGCTCAATTAAAACGAGAAAGCCTAGGCTCGAGCTAGGCCGATCGAAAGGGGCCAGGGTCAATTCACCCTACTCGAAAATGATATTTTTGCAAATTTTGCTTATAAATATTGAGAATTTTGTAATATTAATTAAAAAATTACCAATTAACTCCTAGAAAATTCTATCAACCTTATCTTGACCCCACTAAAATTCTTTATCTTGTATCGACAACTGTCGATTGACACCCCTATTTGTGTGCCTACAAAATGGGACAGATTGGATCAAAGACAGTTTAAGTAATAATCTCAAAATAAAAATTTGAAGCTGTTTCATGAGAATGGCAACAAGCCAACACTTGCGCAAGTGCTAAAAAGACGGAAACTTAAACTTGGCGTCGCCCGGACTCGAACCGGAGACCTTCAGTGTGTTAGACTGACGTGATAACCAACTACACCACGACACCTTCTGTTACAAAAATACTAGGTATATTTTCACAATTAAACTTAACATTCAAAGATAGAGAAACACCTGAAGTACCTTATGGTTAGTTCACATTCTATAAAAGCAGAATTCATTTATGTATATAACATCTGATAGCTAGATTGACCTAAAAAAAATTTATCAGAGAAAGTTTGGAACCTATTTATAACAGAAACTATAATGCTATAACCAAAATCAATTTTCCAATTTTGGATTATAATCTCTTAATCATGATTAAGCTAAGCTAAATGTTCACCAATCTTTGGATGCCAATGGGATGACAGATGTCACCTAACGGGTGGCCCGACCAGGCGGAATCGGCCAATAAAGAATTCACAGCCTCAGTAGGATTGTAGAAGTCCCACCACACATGAGATGAAGATTGGTTGCAAGCCATCTCCATTGAATCACATCCTGCTGCTGCTCCATGCCACCCTCTTCCACAGCATGCTCCTCTTGCATTTCCAAATCCTAACACCCACAATATCACGATAATTACTTATAATATAAAGTTTTCAGAACTATTAGCTCATGAATATAAGAAGCACTTAAGCAGTATAAGTACTGGTGACAAACATCATAGGTTATATAACAGTATTACCACAAAATATGCATGTAGATAATACTTTTTAGTCTTTCCATTGATTAATCAACTTATTACTTAGAGGTCATTTGAAATAATTTAATTGAAATACTATGTCTATACTTCTGTAGGTCTGTGTATACAAGTTTTTAACATGTTTACTAGATAAACTCAAAGTTTCTAACTATTACAACATAGCTTTCAAATACACATATTTCCTAAACTACTCGAAACACTTCCCTTATAGTTCCTAAATACTCCTGGTTTGTTCAAAACTGTTGAAAATTGTACCACTACCCAAATAGCCTTTCTTGATATTTTTCATGTTATATGTATCGTTAAGAACGCGACATATAAAATTTAAGAAAAGAGGAAGTATTAGTACAACCAGTATATACAGAGGAGTGAAAGAAAGTGCTTACCATATTGTTGTGGATTAGACATAATGTGCATGAATCCTTGGTAGACATCACAAAACACAAATTGTGCCTCAGAGAGCTCCAAGTTGAGGTCAATGATACGATCGTTCAAAAGCTGATTATGCTGCATAATGAGCTGATTAATCTCATTAACACAAACCCGAATCCTTCTTCTATTTCTTCCAGTAAGGAAGTACCAATTTACCACTGCCCTAGGAGCACATCCAAGAGGGAAAATCCCCATGGAAACAATCTTCCTCACCCCTGCATCGTAAAGATCTCTCAACGCGTTCATCATCTCATCGACTAACAGCTTAGGAACCAGCTGGGAGTCGCCATTGAAATCCGAGGAAAACGAGGAGTTTTCGAAGAGGAAGTTGATATAGTCATCTTTGCCCAAGGAAAGGTAGAAGACAGAGGAAGTGATGAACTGTTGTGCTTTTACTTCACCTAGTTGTAACTGAAGAAGTTGAATTGTCTCAAATGCTTGCCTAAGTTGCTGATTAAGAGACTGAAAACTTGGAACATTCGGACTAGGAAGGATTGTGGCTTGGGCAGATCCATAGTTTATCCCGTTCATTATGCCTTCAATTGTGCCGTTTTGTTCATAAAATGTCGGTATGTGTGGCAAACCCATCTTCTTAGCTGCATATGTATATGTGACAGAAGTTTTAGTTCTAATTAAGTAACAAACACTAAAATCCCACAAATTGAAGTAAAAAAAAGGCGCATTGGTAGGTACATGCATTTGGTATCTTTTGGGTGATTTAATGTAAAAACAAGTAGTGAATTAGGCAACACTAGGCTAATCTTAGATAAGAGAGTGCTAAAAAGTGTAACATATATTTCATGAGAAAAATCAAATTGTGATATGATCATGATGATGATGATGAAACTTTTGGATTGAAATGCTAAAATTATCATATATAACTACATAAACTTTGGTCATGGCTCAAAAACTTGGATTAATTTATGGATATCAGAGTAAAGATTATGTGTTTGATTATGTGATTCTTAATCCCTTATTAGCCTATTTAATCATACAAATTGTATTTCTAAAAAATCACATTCACAATATATTTCAAGATTTCTGCAAAGAGTTAAAAAAAATTCCCAACATTTAGCAACTCCCCTTGAAATTTTCATCTGGAACTATAATCTCAGAACAAGTAAAAAATGGACTACAATTTCCCAGGATTTCTTCACACAGTAAATACAGAGCATCATAGAAATGCGTATAATGTCATAGTTAATCCTTCTATTAAGTAATAATTCACACATTAATTAGCGTTTACCATGAATTTTCTAACCCAGAATACTCAAAACCCAGAAAACACCAAGAAACTCAAATGAAAAACCCAGAAAAAAAAATTCAAGAAAGAAGGAAAAATGCAGAAGACAAAGGACGAGAGAAAATACCCAGAAAGTGAGGAGTAAGAGTGGAATCAGAGCCATTAGAACAAGGAAAAGAAGAACGATTACGACGAAGAATCGGGTAAAACAGAGTATTTCCTCCACAATCAACTGAAGAATCTCCCATTATAAACATTGCTGGAGATTTCAATGAAGAAGAAGAAGACGAAGAGTTGTTTCGATCATCGGATTCAAAAAGACTTCCCTGAAAAGGTACCGGAGGTGAACTTTCCGGCGAAGAATGGTGAGAATTTGAACTTTCCGGCGAAGAATGGTGAGAATTTCCGGCGCGATAAACGCCATTGGAGTAATGAATGATGAGTGCAATTAGAGCTGTTGTTAGCATGGCCAACAAAGCTCCAGCTATTACTTCCTTGTTCATCTTTCTTTCTCTAAAATTTACAAAAAAATGTCTGGAGTTTTTTTTGGTGACGAAAGAAAAAGGAAGGAAGTGGGTAGTGAAGAAGAAGAAGAAGAAGAAGAAGAAGAAGAAAGAAACTAATTTTGGGTTTATGCAATTTGCATAACAGACTTTAACTAACTGTTTTTGGTTGTTTATAGTGATTAGTGAGGAATTTTGACTAATGGAGTAATGGTTTGGACACTTGGACTTCGGAGTAAAAGATGAGCCATCTAATATTTTAGAGTGGGTTTTTACTTTTTAGTAAACTTGTTTTGGGTATTTTTAAAATACATAAATGAAATTCACTTTTAAGTTATCTAGTGGTACTCAGGTTGGAGGCTTGGTCAAATACGACACGCTAGACTTTGGATTATTATTATCAGGCGGGTTAGAATCTAAATGACTAAAATAAGCCCCTGGTACATTATAGCACACAGAAAATTCATGTTGTGCCTCTGTGAATCGTGTAGTAATTCTTTGATACCCCTACCTTGTGTCATGCTATTCAATTTAAAAAATGTGGCTCAAGCATGACGCACAACCCAACATGTACAATATTGTGTTATGTAGTGTGCCATAGTTTTCCCTTATGGGACTGCACCATGTTTCAAGCCACCCCAACCTAATGTCAATATGTGAGTTACTTACTCGTTCACGTATAAATGAATTTGCTTCGTTTCAATTTCGAAATCTAAAGGTATACTGAACACAGGAATTACTTGATTATGTAGATTACACTTCGCCGAATTTAAAGACCGTCACATTATTATTTGTAGACACAGCGAGTAATTTAGTCCAATGAAAACATTAAGTTCTCGTGTAATATACATAGGGTTCAAATGCTTCAGATATCATAAAATTAACATAAATTTTGTTTTGGCTTAGTATGCATAATTTGGAAACCTTCCATGCATGACAATTACTTGTATATAAAGTTGAAGAATGATAACTGTTAACCAGATCTTGGAGGATCAACTGTCAAGGGAGAGAAGAACATCAAATGGGCAGTATTAAGCGTCTAGTTACGTAAAGTATAAAGATCAAAGTGGACACTTGGTGTCAAACCAATTGAAAAAATAACAAGTAAGATCAAATTAAGTATCAATGTGAAAATTAACATTAGCCTATCAAAAGAATGAAAATATAACATGCAAACAATTATAAATTAACATGAAACCAAAGAATATATTTCCCACGAGTTCTTCAAACAAATAACCATGAAATGAGAAGAGAACATCTAGGAAATAAGCTTAATTTCAAGTAATAATCCACTTAAACATTCAACATTCTTGTAACCCATAAAACATATCAAGAAACCCACATAGAAATTAGCAAGAACAAACAAATAAGTGGGAAATAATGAGTAAAAACAGAGGAAAAAGAGAAAATACCAAGAAAGTGATGAATAAGAGTGGAATTAGAGCCATTAGAACAAGGAATCAATGAAAGATTACGGCGAAGAATAGGGTAAAACAGAGCATTCTCAGCACAATCAACTGCAGAATCTCCAATGACAAAAATAGCTCCTGATTTTATTGATGAAGAGTTGTTGTTAAAGATCATGTTTTGATCATTAGATTCAACAACAGCGCCATGTAAAGAAACCCGAGGCGATGGTGACGGCACATCCCACGCCCACCCCGCCACAGGAGGAGGAGCAGCATTGCCGGGGGAATACAATTTAACAGTAAGACTAACGATCATGAAAATTAGAGCTGTTAAAGCCATTGTGTACAGAACTCCAGTCCAAAACTCTTTGTTGTTCATCTTTTTAAATCACTCCTTTAAAATGGCAACAAGTTTGAAGTTTTCTGGCGAAAGAAAGAAAAGGAAGGAAGTGGGTAGTGATCAGTTCAGAAGAAGGAGAAATTTATTTTGCGTTTTTGCATCTTTTGCACAACAAATTATTAACTGGTTTTTTTCCATCTATTTTATATTGTTTCTAATTTATTTTTCTGTTGGTTGGGTTGGGCAATAATCAGGTACAACAAATAAGTGGCAAATAATAATTTACTCCTTACCTCCCTATTTGATCTTCGCAAATGGAATTCTTGGTCATAAAGCAAAAATTTTGTTAGATTCATGTTAATGTGTATCAATGCATCGATTTTTCATAGTATTTTTTAATATGTAACGAAAGGCGTTAATTTTTGCTAGCTATAGTAGTAATCGGGGGTTTTCCAAATTCCAAGTAATTATTGCAGCGTAACTTGTAATAGTTGACTGAAACGATATTCTAGTTTCAAAAAACAGAGCAAAACAAAATTATCAATATGTAGATCTTCCTTGTAAGGAACTCAAGAGCCTGACTTCCTCCTGAAAATAAAGGCCACTGTAAATTCATCCTACAATTTCTCTCGACATAGAATGAGCATAAATAGTATAGGCAACAATTGGAGAAGGCCCCAACCTAGAATGATCCAAGAAATAACAGCAAAACCGGTGCCGCGTCAAATTATTAAGATAGTCGACCAAAAGAAGCATATTGCATTTTACAACAACTCTGTTTCCACATCAATCACAAACCATAGCACAAAATTAATGTTTGTGGTCGTTTAGTTGAACATAAGAAGAGATACTTCTGAAGAATTTGTTTTTCTCATAGAATCATTTCCTAGGAAGTGGAAAGTTATTTGGTTGATCACATGGAGTAAAAATTTCCTAGGGTACCAAGTAAGTAACTTCCTCCATTTCGTGGGAAGCAAACTTACCACAAAGTTACACAGCTTTGTCAACCAAACAACTCAACAGTTGAGTAGCTAAAAACCCCAGAAACATACAAGTTACTAGAAATCCATATAGAAAGCAGAAAAGGGATGAAAGATCATATAAGGAATCGGGATTTCCTGGAAGGAATCAATTGAGTAGCTAAAGCATAGATTAAAATACTGATATACTGTTTTGGTAGAGTAAATCACACAGGAGTCAGGACATGACTAAACTATGAAATCTGTACCTTTTTTGTACTTCAATGTAACTAAAAGAGCATCAGTATTTTCATAAACCTAGAAGTAAATCCTTGACTAAAGATATCCTGCTATGTCTTCACCTTCCCATTAACAGTGCGCTTATAATGCCAAATGCCATTTCGATCTCCATTGATGGCATTCTTCTTTGCTGCCACAGAACATTTATCAGCCTTGCCACTCTTAGCGTTCATCTCAGCTTGGAGCCTACGCTGTCTCAACCTGTTCTCCAACCGAATAGCCCTCTGAGCACGGGATCTCATTTCTCTCTCCAAAGCACGAGAGAAGTCCCATAGCTTCACGACATGATCTTCTCCTCCACAAACAATACGGTCAGCACCAATATCCACCGAAAACAAACTGCTCCCGGAACCATGCAGCATCCTCTGAGGAGGCTCGATTGTCGCCACCTTCCTGTGCTGAGTTTTCATCAGAGAACGCCGAGTGGATTTCAATAGTTTTCTCACATCGATAAGGGAGAGCTTTCCATCACTAGAAGCAGATACAACCCACGGAAACTCAAAAGCAAGTGAGTTTACAGGTCCTGAGTGTGGGACCCAAGTTGCCACCTTTAAGACACCATCCTCAGCACAATTAGAGATTTCAAACATGTGTATCGATCCGTCATCTCCTCCAGTGAAGAGAAAGTCTCCCGTATGACTTCTTGTTAAGGCATAAGTGTTTCCCGAATGAGCATGAGGAATGATTGCAACCAGAGTTCCATCAATAGTATCCCATACATAAACATCAGAACCTGATGTGCTAGCTATAGTAGTGTCATGTGGTGCAATGCTCCATACCCAATCACTATGCCTCAAGACCATGACACAGTTCAACAAGGCACGGTCCCATACCCTCACAGTCATATCCCACGATCCACTATAGATCTTTGTAAGATCCAAAGCAAGAGAAGTCACCGGTCCTTCGTGTTCCCAAAGTCTAAACTCGGAGTTTTGACATTGAGAACCCTTTAGGTCGAACAAGTAAGAGACTCCCTCAACAGCTTTCCAACATTGGATAAAACCATTAGTTCCCCCAGCTACCAATAATTTTGTATCTGCAGCAACAGCACGAATTGTGCAACCAAGAGGCCTCGATGAAGCAACAGATAAACCTTCTTCCATGTCCCAAATCCGGATTATGGAATCATAACCAGAAGTGAAAACAAGTTTTGCAGAGGCCAGCAAGAAAACAGTCCGAACTGCTTCCGTGTGACCACTCAAATAATCAGGCCTATACTGCCCTAAAAACGTCTTGCTCCTAAAATCCCTCTCCACAAACAGCTCCTTCCACGACTTCTCATCCGATAAACTAGGGCTCAAACACTTAGCTACCGGAAAACCCCATCTCTCACAATAAAAATCCTTCCATACAGAATGATCAGAAGCAATTTTATAAAGAGTTGTCGAAACACACGAAACAATGCCAAGCTCTTTCGGGTCTAAACAATTCAAAATCTCCGAAACCAAAGCCGGGGGAAGGTCAGTGATTGACCGACGATAATCCGAGGTATCCCCCTCATCATTTGGCACCAAACTTGAAGGACCAACCAAAACTCCAACAATCTTATCACTACCAAATTCTGATTTGGGAACTAAAATTTCAGAACCCTCAACCTTCTTTCTCCAAATTGATTTCTTATTTCCACGATTAACAAGTGTTTTCCCAAATCGCACACGACCCAATTGTTCTTTCAATGGATTATGAACAACAGAATTCAAAGTTTTCTCTGATAAACAAACCTCAGAAGTATCTTGGCATTCAAATGCCATAAAATAATCTTCCTAACCCTCTAAAAACTACTATACAACACCTAAAAGACCAAAAATTTGTTAAACCAACAAACAAAACTCTTATAAATCAAACCCTCTTATGATTAAATATTTGGGGTAAAAATCAAACTATATCAATCAAAATCGAGCGCAGAAAAGCCCAGAATCTAACCTAAATCAATTGGAAAAATTAGCAACGCAGAAATTGTGACAAAGTGTTTAGAAATTAGCAGAAATTACTGGGGTAATAAAGGAGGATATTCAAAGGGAAATTACAAAAAAAAAAAAAAATCCCAGAAAAAAGGGAGATTTTGAAGAAGATTTACCTTAGAACAACGGAAGGGCAAAAATGCTGAGATCGAGCGAAAGAATGAAATGTGGGAAAAGAGAGGAGAGAGAAAGAAGAAGGGAAAATTACGGAAATCCAGGCACCGATACGATACCTGGGAAAAGTGATGAACGGTAAAGATGATGATGATTCGTTGGCAATGAGGCAATTAGAACCGTCTGATTTAGTTTTAGTACGGCGTGTATGTGTGTATTGTTGTGTAGGGTAAATCCCACGAGAGAGGCAAAAGGACGAAGTAATGAGGATCATAGATAGATTCACCACGCAATTTCTCTAAAAGTTAATTTAGGTGTCACAATTAGGGATGCAACTGGGGCGGGGCGGTGCGGATTTTGGCATTCTCATCCCCATCTCCACCTCACTTTTTCATCCCCATCCCCATCCCCATCCCCGCGGTGGGTCCGAAACTCATCCCCATCCCCGCCCCGCCATGTACACAATTAAAACCATCCCGCCCCATCACCCACTTTGGTATCCATCCCCACCAAATCCCCACCTTCCCCGCCCCACCATCCACTTAATTCTTATTTGAAACTCACTAAATAATACTCATATACCATATATAATTTCAAATACTAATAATAAAAAATATATACAGCTAGAAAAACTATTAAAGAGTGTTATAGACTTGTAATTTGTTGAAAATTTAATATTTTAAGAGGGTAAGATGTAGGGTGGAGCGAGATGGGGTGGAGCGGGATGGGGATGGAGCGGGATGGGGATGGGGCGGAATGGGGCGGGGATGGGGCGGGTACAGCTTAAAATCCACCCCCGCCCCATCACCCATGGCGGGTATAACTTTCATCCCCATCCCCGCCCCACTACCCACCAAACTAGGATCCATCCCCGCCCCATTGGGGCGGGGATGGGGCGGGTCTCCTACTTGACCCGCCTCACTTGCATCCCTAGTCACAATAAAAAAAAGTTTTGGAAATTTATTGATATGTCAATTTTTTATTGCACAATAAAGCTTGCTTCATGTAATTGGTTGGGACTCACTTATAACCTTATGGTTACATTTGAATTCTCCCAACAACTACGATATCTGGGGTAGGGATTAAGCTATAATACACGCTTCTGTACATTTGCGTGTTGCGAGGTTCGGCCAACAAAATTTCGGGATGCATTTTAAGATTATAAGAACCATTCGAAATTTCAGGTCCTAACCAGGGTCGTTCCTGGTATTTTCTAGGCCCCGGAGTAACTAAAGTTTAGGGCCTCTTATATATAGTGATGGAGCTAGAATTTCGCCAGTAAGTAGTACTTCCTCTATCTTTTTTTAGTTACCCGTTTATTTTGGCACAATTGTCAATTCAATACTTTGAACCTTAATATCTCTAATTATCAATAAGCGAAAATTACAAAAAGTTCATATTTTGAAAATAACATTGAGACGGATGTAAATGTAAAAGGTATATATGATACGAGGTAGCAGAGTGGTTTTTTTTATCTGGAGAAGAGAGTGTGGTGGATCATATTTGAAATACAGAAAGATTAAATGACAATGGGTTGTATCCAAAAATAAAAGTGTAAATTAAAGTGTACGTAGACAAATAAAAATAAGATATGTTAAAAAATATTGTCGGACAAAGAATAGAAAAGAAAAGTGTAAATAGGAAAAATGTAAAAAAAAAAAAGGTTAATTTTTTATGCTTATGAGTTTCGAACCCATGTCTATTACACTGCCACCTGTGAAGCAACCCAGCAAGTCAAAGTTAATAGGAAAAATTGACAACAGAGGTCTCAACTTTCGGTGATAATTTTTAAAAGGTCTGAACTATTGATTAACCTGTGTAGGTCCCAACTTTAGGGGGTCTTAACTTTTAGCGGGCCTTAGAGACTTGAAACTGGCTTAATAGGTCATTACTTGTAAAACTTGGGTCACACCAGAAGGGTTAATTGAAGGAGGGATATAGGAATTAGGTGAGATTTTTAAAAAAATCGTCAGTTTTAAGTCACCGAGGCCCGCTAAAAGTTAAGACCCCCTAAAGTTGGGACCTACACAGGTTAATCAATAGTTCAGACCTTTTAAAAATTATCACCCAAAGTTGGGACCTATGTTGTCAATTTTTCCAAGTTAATATTACTTAATATCCTTGTTGTTGCTTTACTTTATTACCGTTTTTCCAAAAATTGGCCCCTTATGTTTATGGCCATGGGCGTTTGCCTTTCAAAACAACCCCCAAGGTCGGACCTGGTCCTAGCCACTCGTGAGTCATTATATATATATATATATATATATATATATATATATATATATATATATATATATATATATATATATATATGCCAAAAATCGGCCTTATGATGGTCAATAGAGCTATTTTGGAATTAAATTGGAAAGCCACAAAATAAGTCGTAAAGCATTTTATGGCAATATAGAGGTTCAAGTCTCAACTATCTGAGAGTCATCCAAGGCGTCCCTAGACTCTCAAGAAGGTCGTGAATAAAAAATAAAAACATTGTTGGGCCAAGTTTTAGAATAGACAAATTTGAAGGTTATGATAAACTTTTGGACTTTCATATAGTCCATGCAACAGGCCCCCATGGGAAGTATCTTGGGCCATAGACAACCATTTGAAAACATATTCATGCCTAAAATCAGGGTCGTGACGATCATTAAAGCTACTTTATGGCTGAATTGGAAAGACGCAAAATAAGCATTAAAAGGCATTTTAAGGCAATATAAAGAGTGTCAATTTTCCAAGAGTCATCTCGAGAATTTTCTAGATAAAAATTATTATCGTGATCGATAAATTCCAATTTCTAGGAATGACCCAAATTAGCCAAATCTAAAGATAATAATACATACTTTTGAAATTCCACGGTTCTGGGCAACATTCCTCATTGGATAATCTTGTGCCAAAAGTGAAATAGTAGGTTTTTCAATAGTAAAATAGATTTTCCAATTGCCATGTGCTTGTCACGTGGGAGGTCCATGCCGAAAAGCATGTCAATTTTCCGGAATTTGGCACAAGTTAATGGTTTGCAATACATAACATTTTATAAGCTACCTTTTTGTCCAAAAAAATTTATAAGATGATTTCTTACAAGTTGTTAATTTTTAATACTAGTTAGTTTTCAGACATATGTTCCTTGTTTTTTTTTACTACAACCTAACTTTATGCAAATTCCACCCAGAATCCTGCAAGGCATTTAAAAGGCCAATAATGCATTGATGAGCAGCTATTGCACATGGTGGTACATTATTCTCACATCACTAGAGAGAGAGTAAAAAAAAGTCATAAATCATGTAGTAACATGATCAGGAGCGGAGCCAGGATTTGGGGCGAGGGGTAGCGTAGTTTTGCTTTGTATCGAGTACAAAAAAAAATCCACATAAATACTAAATTAAAATATTACATCATCCAAATATAACATCAACAACAAAAATTACAATTATGCACGACGAATACTAAAATTTGAAAAACCGATTTATAATTAATCGATCAAGATTTACAAATCATTCCCAAATTTTGTTGGCTTAGTTGAGTCGAAGGAAGATCTAGATTAGAATTAACTTAATTTTCATTATATCCCTCATGAGAAGACTTTGAGGTATCCCTCTCTATCTTCTTTTCATAATTGTAAAATAAATTATAAACATAAATAACACAAGATCTCACTAATCAATATTCAACTAGTATTATTTTTGCTCTCATTAAAATCCATCAATAGAGCAATAAAATGCAACCGCATAACTGACATCACAACATCACAATTGTATATTATTCAAATTTCACAACTTATAATTCACCAAAAATTCACAAATATAATTCACCAAAAACTCACAAAAGTTCACATCTCACAACTGTAAATTAACAATTCCATACCAAAAAAAAAAATTCATAAGTTCATACAACTCGCAAATTCATAAATCATAGGTCTCAAAATCAACAGCTGAAATTAGATGAAAAAGAATGAAAGAATTGATAAGAAAGTAAGAAAAAAAACCTAAGAACTACACGTCGTCAGTGGCTCATTGTTCTGCAGCAGCCACAAGATCAATAGCCACCAGTCCCCCACTAATAACAGTGATCGAAAACAACAACAACAACACCACCACCACCACCATCTTCACCTGGCAGTATTGCACTGTTTCCATTCTATCTTTTTCATTACTTCTCCTCCTCCTCTGCAACAACAACACCCCCATCTTTATCATCTTCAACCTCTCTTGTTCCGCTACAATTCCAACCCCCCACTCATTCCCTATATTCATTCTCTCTTAGATCTGGGATTTTTTATTTTCTTCAATTAATTTTTTCTGGGTACCCAGAAAAAAAAATTAAACAGTAAAATTGAATAAAAAGAAATTTGTTTTCCGGTATCTTAGAAAGAAACAGAGAATCTGATTTGGGATCAGATGAGAAGCCCATCTTCACCAAAATAGAAGTCTCTTCCCTAAGCTTCTTCCTCACCAAAAGACAGGAGACTGGAGAGAGACGCGGAAGAGATAATGTTAGGGTTTGGATTTCAGTTTTTTTTTTTTTTAAAAAAAAGTCAGGGGTAGCACGTGCTACCCCTTGTTACAACGTAGCTCCGCCCCTGAACATGATGGGAGGTGAAAAGGGACTATGGATGAATAAAATCTCCTACATCATCATACTATCAAAAAAAAAAAAAAAATCTCCCACATCATCATAACAATTGTATTATTATCATTATAAATTTTTAAAACGTAAACTGAAAACTAGAATTAAGTACAGTAACATATTTCAGCAGTACAAATACAAATGTGAATGGTCAAATAAATGTAATTAAGCAACATCGTCGTTGGAGGAGAACATATGAAAACGCTTCAAAGTTTCAGCAATGTGAATGCCATTGTAAAGCCAGCAACAAGATAAGCAACACTGAAATGTGCACTTGAAGCTCCATTTCTCCCTGCGGCCTCCGGCGACATCCCAGCTGCACAAAATAATAATTATATTTTGAGAGGAAATAATTATCATATTAATCTTGGAAGAGAAGAATTTTACCAAAGATTTCTGTTGGTAAATTTCAAATATAGGTCGCTTCAGCAATTTTTACATTTAAGTGTTAGCTATTAAGAAATTGGTTAAACTTAGTTTTAATTAACATCACATTATTTCATCTTTATATTATAAAATGATTACAAATGATGTATTGATATCTATATAAATCTATTAAAAGGCGTCTCTAAACAAGGAACGGTGTCACGTGGCGCTCTCCCTGAGCGCTTTTTACTTCATGTAATCCATGTACAATTAAAAAAATTTAGAAATTGCATAATATAGGCTTTGATCCCATGACCTCATGTTCATATACTGAAGTCTTAACCACTACACCCAAGTGGTATTTAGTGTTATCATTTTAAAGTACAATATTAATAAATGAAAATTTTCCTTACCCGGGGCATAGCCCAGGCCTAATAACTAGTCTATACAAATATATTAAAAGGCGTGCGAAAGAAAGCCTATGTGCCACGTGACACTCTCCTCAACTTTCTAATGCAAATGCTTTATGTCTATGTGTACCCCTCACTTTTAAAAAAGAAATGTGTAAGTGCAAGGTATCGAACACGTGACATTTGAAATGAAAAGTTAGAGCCTAACCATCAATACACTATGAAATTATTGTCTAATGTTTCAAATAAAATATGATAAAGTCTTGCAATAAGTATACTTAACTAAAAAGACTTAACAAGTATATACATCCCTAACACTCTTATTACGTAACTTACAATAGAATATTGATGTCATATTCTCTTACCACAATTTCTTTTAAGGTATTGTTTTCAAACTCAAACCTTTCAATTTTCTTTACTTATCACGTTGTGACGTGAATTTTCAATTTCTTAATGGACAAAAAATACGAAAAGTAGCAAAATAAATTATAAAATTTAAAAATAATAACATATTAGTTTATTGTAACTGACTCGAGGCATCGCCCAGGCAAAAAAAACTAGTTAATAATGAAAACGTTGCAATGCTAGTATAAAACGGCTTGTATTCTGGATTAGATAGAGTAATGAAACCAATTTTTTGTGCTTATTTCTAAATCCACCTACTTTTCTAGATATATGGAACTTTTTTTAAGGTTTTCTTGTTCCTCTTCAGTCTAACAAAAAGAAGGTGGAGAACCTGATGATGATGAAGAAGGTCCTTCACTTGATGTTGGTGCTCCTGTTGGTGCGCCCACTGGAATGCCAACGGCTGTAACACATACACAATTGGTAAATTTAGTTTATCCCTCAAATCAGTATAAATGTTACGGAAACGCACATGGCATAAGGAAAACGTTGCAATTAAAAAAGAACGGAGGAAGTATATATGTCAGTCAAAATTTCACATGGCATAGTCAAGACATAGAGAAAGTTAAGCATTATTCGAGCTATGATGAAACGCACCCTGGGATCAGACTTCTTAATCCAATCTCAAAGCCATGTTACGGTCATATGGGTTAATTGGGTCTATGATTCACAGAGTGTTTTGGCGATTCCTTGATTTTATATAAGGCCGTTTTAGATTAAGAAACACACTCTTAATCAAGTCTAGGAAAATGGGATCAACTAAAGAGTTCCTCACATCATCATGTGGTACAAGCCCTCACCTAGCTAGTATGATATAGCTTGTGTTGTTGGGAATTTAATTTGAAACCAATGAAGTCTCATGGACTCCATTAAATGTCATTGATTGATATTGTAAATTGGTGAACATAATTGACTTGATGTTAGAGTGTTGTACTTTGTTGAATTGATTGTAATCCTGCATCATACCCCCTCTGCTTTTTTAAGTTGCTACATTGTTGTTTTCACTAGTTTTTTGGGAGATGTTCATTTCAATTTTTTTGGTGTACTTTTTGACCCCTCTAGCATTCAATGAGGTGGGAAAATGTGAAAAAGTACTCCCTCCGTCCCATAATATAGTGTTTGTTTCTCTCTCTTGAGGTCAAACTTTAAAATCTTTGACCAAATATTCTCATTTGTATATATTAAAAAACATATTCACGTGGAATCTTGTTAGATTCGCCTCAACGTGTAGTTTCATAATATCAACTCTTTATATTTTTTATTAATAAGGAATTCAAGATATCAAAGGTCAAATGTTTATCTGGGAGACCGTGTAGAAAAGAAACAAACACTATATATGAGACGGAGGGAGTAGTATTTTTGGGTGGAGAAAGAGAGAAACAACTATAATAGTACTCTATTACTTTTTGGTGGAAAAAGAGAGAAACAGATATAGTGGGCCAAGTCTCCTAATAAAAAAAGTTGAAATAACGTAGCAAGTGAAAAAAAAGCAATCATTTAAGGGAAATGTAGCAACTAGCAAGTAAAAAAAACCGGAGGTAGTATACCTGAACTCTGAACTGCTCCCTCTAAGGCACAATTTTCTGGAAAAAAGGCTATCTACCGAACTTATTCAGTAGTGAATTAAAAAATGCAAATTACCTTTTCTATTGTAAGGTTTGCAAGTTAATGAGCAGAGGCACAGTTTTCAATGTTTCAGGAGGCAAGAGAGTAGAGTTGGGTGGCCAAATCATGTGATTCTGGGTTTGAGTGTCAATTACTTGAGCCAAACTAATGTATACATTCTAGGGAAATTGCGCAAAGTGTCAAGAAAAAACTACATTTTCTCAATTTGTCATATTATCAAATCAACGTCGATTTGTAGGTTTGTGGGATGTCAAAAAAACAAAAAAAAAAAAAAAGAAGCAACGTCGATCATACATTGTTTACCAGTTAGGCAACTAACACAAGATGAAACATAGATCGTGCTCTTACTTGACTCCAATATAGTTTTTTTTTTTTTTAATGATATTGAGGAAATTATATTAGTTGTCATAACTCTTAACATACCAGCATATCAATCAACTTTATCGTTTTTATGTAATATAAAAACTATATTTTGTTAATGTCACAATTTTTATGATAGTATTTGTAACTAGTAGTGATAGACTGATAGTGTGGTACTATTCAAGAGTAACCAAAGTTATTCCATCTTTTAGATTACATCAAAAATTTCAAACCTACTACAATGTTTTGAACAAAAACAAACACAATTCCACCCAAAACAACAATCACTATAAAGAAAAAGTTAGTTTTTCTTCACTATATCCCTAATCTCATTTTTTTTCAAAGTCTTTAGCAAATTAAATCAACTAAAACCGCAAAATTCGAGTTTAGAAAACATATAACGTCTCACTAAATTCAACTCATAACTATCGAGAAGAGGACACGATGTGCATTTTCAACAAACACAACCACATATAGACTTCCTCCGTATCTAAATAAGTGACACGAAGAGCTCTCACATCTAAGGGGAGGAGTGTGTCACTTATTCAGATACGAAGGGAGTATAAACCCAAAAACAACCAAACAAAAACCAAAACAAAAATTGAAAGCAAGTGAAGAGAAAAAACCTGAGCACAAGCTAACATCAGGAGTTTGAAGGGAACAAGCAGAAGGCAATTTAAGAGCTTTCTTGAGATCCAAATCCACAGGAAAATCCTTACTTTTTCCAAGCAATTGACACAAACAAAGTGGGTTTGTATCCAACATTCCAGCAAGTTCAGGGCAACAATTTTTATCAGGCTTTGTTAAATTACTGTCTTTTTCAGCATATGTTAAACAATCTGACATGTTGTATATCAGTGTCATACAGTCTGACGCCGCATCAGTTCCAGGCCCCGGCGCCGGTGCCGGAGATTGCGCCTTCACATTGAAGCTTCCGATTGATATTAGGCCAAAAATCAACACTACCCACATAGTAGTTTTAGAGGAAATCGCCATTTTTTTCTTCTGTTGATCTTTCTTCCCCTGTTTTTTTGCCCTGTTTTTTGGTGGGTGCTCTTGTTTTTTTTGGTGGTGAGGGTGTTGAATGATTTGTAGTTGTGAAGTGAAGTGTTTGCTAGTTGGGAGGTGAAGGGGTATTTAATATTTGAAAAACAATACTTTGTCCACTCTATTTATTATTGCAACTTTAGCTCTTGATACTTTCTTTAAGAAAGTCGTGTAAAGACGAGAGATAGATATAGGTAAAAGGTGGATCCATGTGATATGAGAGATATAGAGAAAAAAAATATTACCAAATAAAGAAATGTTGTAGTTAATATGAAACTTTCAAATGAGGGAGACGTAATTAAAAACGAAAGGAGAAAGTACTTCGTCGTTTTTTAATACTAGCAAAGTTGCGACATATTTGGAAAAATTGACATAAATAATCCCAACTATGACCGGTCCGCTCAAAATAATCCCAACTTTGGGTTATTCTGGAATAATCCAAACTATTTGGGGTACTTTCCCAAAATAATCCAAACTTTTATTTTTCTTGCCTTCAACGATCCCTTTTGGGTCTATTATAGGATAATTAAAAGTTTGGATTATTTTGAGAAAGTACTCCCAATAGTTTGGATTATTCTAGAATAACTCATAGTTGGGATTATTTTAAGCGGAACGGTGATAGTTTGGATTATTCTTGTCAATTTTTCTTATTTTTTTTCATGATGTTTCATACTACTTGTAACATATCTCTTTTTGACAAGTTCTTATAGAAAGATAGTTTCATTATACTATGTAAGCACATGGGTCATGTTTCACGCTCTCTCCTCCTCTTTGGTTCATGTGTCAATTACCAATGTTGCAATTAAGTTTTATATTCGTTAATGATTTTTTATATTAAAAAAATAGAATGAATTAAATAGCGTAAATAAATGTACTAACCTAACTTCTAACTATCTTGTTGTTTTGGACTTCAATGTGCTCACCTCACTATTGCCCTTTCCATGAAAGATGCCGTGACAATATCAAACTTTTCTCTTTTATCTGTTTTCCACCGTTTTCGTGTAGCTTTTTCTCTTTTATTTTACTAAAGTAAATCGATTTATGGAACTACAAATTTCTACCCCCCAAAAAAGAAAGCTAATTATAGTACTAATATGCTTATAAATAATGAGGTTTGGGCCAAATATGTCATTATTATTCATTAGTGTTTGTTCAACTCTTCCCGGGAACTATATTTATTATATAAAGGTGAGAATGTGTGTATTTGAACCTTTTCAAACGTTGTTTTAATGAGATTAACTAGTGTGTAGCTCGGGCGATGCCCCGAGTTTTTACTTTGAATAATACTTCTATGTTTTGAACTTCTATTTATTTCTGATTAGTTTATAATATATATTTATATTCCAAGTTATATTCAATTATATTCCAAGTTATATATATATATTTATGCAAAATAAAGATCATGTCTAATAGTTAGTTGAGATGGTAAGATGTTTACTATACAACTCTTGCATGTTGGAATCTTACTACACAAAGTTTTGTAGTACATATTTCTTGTTAAGCATATGATATTGCATGTTCCTAATGAAAGGGGGGTTTCAAGTGGCAACATATACTTTATTATGAACGCCTTTTAATATATTAATATAAATTAGTTATTAGGCCCCGGCTTTACCTCGGGTAAGGAAAAAATTTCATTTATTAATATTGTACTATAATATATAACGCGAAATACCACTTGGTCTAGTGGTTAAGACTGTAGTATTTGATCTTGAGGTCACGGGACCAAAGCTTATACTATGCAAATTTTTTTTTACATGGATTACATGAAGTGAAACGCCCTTAGGAAGAGAGGTACAAATATAATAATGTGGACATTTAAAACATGATTAAAAATTAGTTGAGATGATAATTGTGCTATGTATAATAGCAAGATGTCACGGGTTTAAATTTTGTTGCAACCCAATTTACGTTTGTTAGTTGACACTTGACAGGACTTTTTAAAATATTAGTATAGATATAGATATTAAATTATTGTTATAGTACTACTTGATGAGTTCTTTTAGAACAAGTGATGCTATTATGCTGAATTGCAAATGGATATGCTTAACAATATTTTCACCTTCCATTAACGAAGATCACATGTTCAGAATATTACAGTTCGATATTTAATGTTGCATACAATAACTAGGGGGGAGGGGAAAATCCTAGTTACAACACATTCCATGTCCATAGACGGACAAGCCTTGGCTACATCATCCGCGGGCTTCTTAAGATTTCTACTACAATGCTTAATCTTGACTTCCGGGAACCTCTTATGCCACTGCCTGCATGAATTAACCACATTTGATAAAATATCAGTAACCTCGTGTTCCATGACCAGATCAACTGCTCCTTGGCAATCAGAATATATTATAGCCCTGTGAACATTTTTTGCTTCCACAACATATAATGCTTCTAAAATGGCCAACAACTCAGCTGCAAGGGAGCTATTAGTATAAACTTTTTTGCCAAAACCAAAGATTCGTACACCCGCACTGTCTCGAACAACTCCACCAAGGCCCACAATCTCAAAAGTACTAATAAAAGAGGTATCCATATGTATCATAAGATAATCAGGGGGATGAGGTAGTCTAAGTCGAGTCAGGCTATTACATACACCTCTAGTTCCCATAGCCACTCCATGGTCCCTCACATGACCACTAGCTTTAAAACTGATAACTTGGATCAGGGCCGGGTCTGTGTTTCTGAAAATACATTCATTTCGGTCTTTACAAAGTTCATGACACATATAGGGAAACACCTAACCCCAAGGTAAGCCCCGAAAAAACTTATCACACCTCATATTTGCTCTTAACCACATCCTAAACTCATGCTCCTGAATCAGGGGAGTGTCAGTCAAGGTCCACATATCTCTTGCGAAGGAGCAGGTTCTAATGATATGCTCAGAGTCTTCCACCCCCTAATTACACCTAGGGTAGGCAGGATCACGGGTCAACCCTCGGATGGAGAGAAGTTTCCTATGGGGAATTTTATCATGCCAAAGTAACCACATGAAAAACTGTATTTTGGGGTCCATACTACCTTTCCATATCCAAGAGAGGTCGGAATCATGACTACCAGGGGGAAGTTGGACCTTATATGCTAAGCTATAGAGAAACCCTTATGAGACACAAAGTGGGGGATAAGGAGATCCTCCTGAGACGGATCGAGAGGAGGAGGTATGCTAAGGATACGATGAACTAAAAAGTCTGGAAGCTCAAATGACAGTACAGAAAGGTCCCACTCATTATTACACACCAGTCTAGCCACCTTCACCTCACTTTCATAAGTGGATAACGGACCACACACCCACTCTCGGAGAGGAACGATACCTAACCAATCATTATGCCAAAAGTCAATCTCTCTCCTCGAGCCTAGGTTCCAAGAGCTATGTTTACTCAAGAGTTCCCATCCCTTTTTAATGCTTTTCCACACAACCGACCCATTAGAGAATTTGGAAACTTGATTACTATGGATATATTTGGATCTAAAATAGTCCCGGGCTAGGTTCTCTTGGGTCGAAAGTTTCCAACCTAGTTTTGCCATAAAAGCCCGATTCATCAAAGCTTGTTTACTAATTCCCAACCCACCCTAAGTCTTAGGTAAGAAAGTCATCTCCCGGCTAACTAAGTGCATCTTCCTTCTCCCCTCCCCCCCCAAAAGAAAGTTATTGCATATCTTATCCAGATCGTTTAAGGTGGCTACAGGCAATATGGTCGCTTGCATGTAGTAAGCAGGATAGTCGAGAAGGTGGACGAGACAAGACACAGACAACCCGCCTTAGACAAGAACTTAGTTTTCCAATTCGCTAATCTAGTACGGACTTTCTCAACAACAAAATGGACTTGAGCTCTAGTTGGTCGCTTATGTGAAATAGGCAACCCAAGATACATACCCAAAGTGTCGTTAGCCAATACATTCAAAGTTCCTTGAAACAGGTCCCTATGTTCCTCTGAGGTATTAGGTGAGAAGATTAGTTTGCTTTTGTTCTCATTGATTTTTTGCCCTGAAACCCTACAAAACTTCTCAAGAACCTCACGCATACACTAGTAGAATTTTTGCTTATTGCTGCGGTGGTATTGCTGCGGTTTTACCCGTATGCAGCAATAAACCACGAAAAAAAAGGAAAAATCGAATTAAACATATTGTTGCGGTTGTGGCTGGAAACCGTAGCAATATGGTTTCAACGGAAATTTTTTGAAATAAAGTTGACTATTTGACCAGATATATTGCTGCGGTTTCTAGCAAGAACCGCAACAATATAATAAAATAATATTTTTTAATAATATTTTAATCTATTGCTGCGGTTTCTAGAAGAAACCGCAGCAATAGAGTCATTAGGTTTTTTTTATCCTTTTAGCATCAGGGTTATTATGCGCCGTTTACCTTCACCCCTCATTTTCATCATTTCACCCTCTCTCACTCAACCTTCACGCTTCTTCCTCCTCTTTCTCACTCCTCTCTAAATCTGCTCCTTCCTCCTCTATCACGCTCACCCTTCACCCTTCGTCAACCTTCATCGTTCTTAGCTCCATTATTCTCGCCGGCCGATTATCCTTTGTCATCGTCATTGTCGACCGATTCTCGCCGGTATTATCCTTCGTCGGCCTTCATTGTTATTCGCTCGGCCTTCCTTCTTCGCTCTTCATCGTTAGCCGCAATATTTACAAATTTCAGATGTCTTGGATTGAAAGCTGATTGTAAGGAACTTGTAAGGTAATAAATATGAGTATCATCTTATATTTTTTGTTGCTTAGTTTTGTTGCATCTGGAAAAGTTATAGAATTTTGTCCTATTAAGTCAAATTAATTAAACAGCTGCACAAAGGAGCAGTACGGGAGTCTAGTTTTATCATGTTGAAGTTTTAAACAATTTTTCAGGATAAGGGGCTTGATCTTATGCTGGTTCCATTTGATTAGAATGTAATTGTGTGAATAGATGTATTTTTTATTTTCTCTTTTTTTTTTTAGTTTATATCTGTATTTTTCTTCATTCTCGCGGTATGTGGTGGTGGCTCGGTCATGTCGTGGCTGGACGCCGTGGTTTCTTTTGTATATTCCAGATCTGATTTTTTTGAATTTATCTTTTGTATATTATAATTGTTTTATTTTCATTATTTATGATTTTATACTCAATGCACGGATTCAATGTGTTGGAACAGTGTGTTTTAGTTACTTTACGTTTTTATTGTATATTAACATTGAAAATAGTATGAAGATTTTAATTTCAAATTTTTAATTTTTTTTTAAAAAAAGTGCATCTATTGCTGCGGTTTTGGCCCACAACCGCAGCAATAGGTACGCACTTTTTAATATTAAAAAATGACATATTGTTGCGGTGTCTGCCAGGAACCGCAGCAATATCTTGGCCTATTGCTGCGGTAAAAAATCGCAGCAATAGGTTAATTACCTATTGTTGCGCCCTTAATTGTTGCGCGGCCAAAACCGCTACAATAGGCCACTTGATGACCGCAGCAATAAACATTTATTCTACTAGTGATAGCAAAGGCCGTCGACTCATACACTATCCCAAACAGAATAAGGTCTTGTGCAAACAAAAGATGAGATATCGGGACTCTCTTCGAACCCACCCAAAATGGGGTCCACTTTCCCTCTTCACACGCCTCGTTAATTAAATGGGTTACAGATTCGAGACAGACATTAAAAAGATATGGAGACATTGGGTCACTTTGCCTCAGCCCCCGGGAATGTTGTAACTTTGTCGTTTTCCTACCGTCATCAAGGACAGAGGATGAGGGTAGTTGTAACACCCCCAAAATCCATACACGTCTAAACTACGTTGCATCGACTTTGGGAATGTTACCGCCGCGGTGAAACGCAAGGCATAATAAAATCAAAATGTTAACAACTCCTTATTAGACATTGCAGCGGAAATAAAATGTTTAATTTAAACTACAACTCGGGAATCACCATGGATCCCTTTTATTCAAACCATTAACTACGAATACTAATTATTCTATAAGTTCAACAAAAACGCTTACGAGTTTATAAACCAAAAAATATCCCCCGTATGTCAAACTCATGCAGCATCACCAGCATACTTAATCTGCTCCCCATTGAAATATCAATGGTTCATCACAGGTCAACAAACATCACAAATAACAAACAATCAGCTATGCTGAGTACGTACATAATCAGTTAAATAATACATCAAACATAAATAGAATAATAATAATCATTCCTAGACATAATACTACAAGAATACTACAAATCATTTTATTAGTTTAATTGGCATCGAACGGGCACCGTCATCTTTCTAGAATCATACGGGCTACTTAATCCTTAATAGACAACTTAGTCTATTAGATGGAATGTAAATACGGTTTCGTTCCATTCCACATCCATCACCTTAGTATACATACCCCCAAGATCGTACGGAACCTTCCGCCTACTTGAGTTATCAAAATTTATAAGGACACTACTATCGTCATAGTAGGCCTGCGTAGGAGTGTAGAACAAATCTCACACTCTCTCCATTGTTCATTACTTGTAGGGAGTCCAACTACAAGTTTATTGCCAACAATCCTTTTTAGCGATACTCATTCATACAATATTAAGCATATGATTTCTATAACTTCATATAAAATCCTTTAGTTTAGGCAACCTCTTATAAATCATTGCTACAATTATTAATCATAGCATTCCAATCCAACATCTCATTTCATGCTTGTGATACGATATAATTACACATTCCAATAACAACTCATTCTATTTCACAAGGCATACAACAAGGAAATACATACAGATTCCCAATTGATTTCATGTTACCAAATAATCTCAACAATCATGAACATACAATTGTTCCCTATCATGATTCTAGGTTCCAATATAACAATCATAACCTAAACATGATACTAATATATCGAACTGAACTAGTATGCGTACGTACCTTGTAACGGAGAATCTTTGCTGATTACTTAAAACGTTCCGCTTATGAAATTGGGACCTAATCGAATAATAGAAATATTTCAGTGCTAAGTCCCTGGTATTATGAAAAATAAAAATCAGCTTATCCAACTATGTAGGATATGATGTTTTGAATATTAAAAGTAAACGTTCTTGTTGTTTAAACTTTCTTTTCATGAACTCTATTGAAACTAACATATTTAGAAACTAATTAATAAGGTGCTTATAAATCTGATTTCGTTTAACTTTTACACTAATTTGTTTATAACAACAAAACTTAACTAGATACATATATAAGAACTAAAAAGATCAGAATCGAAGAAATAAAACCAAAGTAAGAACTAGTAGTATATAATAAGTCTGATTTCTTTTAGTTCATAATATACGTTTATTTAAAATCACAAACTTAAACCAATATACATAAGTATAATAAAAACATAATTGAGAAATAGAATTATCATAAGAACTATAAACATAATTCTAAATCTGATTTATTTTATTATTTTTATACTTAATTTTTAACAACCAATCATCCTAAGATATATGTATATATGCATAACAAAACCAGATTATATAATTAATTTAAAGAAGAAAAGAGATTTTTTTTATTTATTTAGAGTATACCGGACTTTGCCCCGGCGACGACCACCGCGCGCGCGACTCACAAACTCCGGCAGACCACAGCACCAGCGACACACGACCTTGGGCAGCGCACAACGAGCACGAACCCCACAAGCAGCGCGAGCACACACACCACC
Source organism: Beta lomatogona (assembly GCA_947646795.1). Taxonomy (NCBI): domain Eukaryota; kingdom Viridiplantae; phylum Streptophyta; class Magnoliopsida; order Caryophyllales; family Amaranthaceae; genus Beta; species Beta lomatogona. Next base: position 983,175 of record CANSNZ010000421.1, on the reverse strand, counting down.
GTGAACTGCGCGACCCCCCCTCACGTCGATGCTCGACCTCCGGCAGCAACTACGAACCACCGGCGAGTGACTGTGCATGACGAAGATGGCGCAAGCTTTTCCAAGAATCAGGCACAGGAGTTTCAAGAAGCAGAGCAGAGGAGAAAATAAATAACGCAGGAGGAGAAGAGAAGGAGGAGAGAGAAAATCCTCTTGGGGTAAATTGGTTGACTTAGTAAAGTTAGGTTTTAAAATAATTCTTTTATTTCTCCCTCTTATTTATAGCCTGAGAAACCTAGGTTTAGTAGATTTGTTTTCAAATCAAATTCCGATTTCTTATTTTATTTGGAAAATAAAACGAAACCAAACTATAATATAATTAGGTACAACAGTAGGTTATATAATTAAATTATAACTGTAGGCTTACCCAAACTATATATTTTTTTCCTAAATAATATTAAAACACTTTCAACTTTATTCTTTCTATTTTCTTATTTATAAAAGAATAGCACCCAAAAATACGGAGTATTACAGTAGTAGATGCTTGGTCCAGGTTATTTCTTTGTAAGCACTCCCTGACAAAATCCCACTCTACCCTATCATATGCTTTTTCCAGGTCAATCTTTAGGGCAAACCAACCCCATTTTCCGCGTTTCTTTTGCATAGAATGTAAAACTTCAGAGGCAACAACAAGGTTAATGTTCAGGCCCCTACCTTGGATGAAGCTGTTTTGGTTATTGGACACCCATGCAGGAATAATCGGCTTGAGACGCGTGACAAGGATTTTTGTGACCAGTTTGTACAACGTGTTACACAAACTAATTGGTCGGAACTGTTTAATCATCTCAGGGGATGGCTGTTTAGAAATTAGACAAATTAGGGCATGACATAAATTTTCAGGAATACTCCCCCTAATGAACCAATCCTGAATGTTAGAACACACATCCCCTCCCCCACAATATCCCAAGCTTTTTGGAAAAAGACGGGGTGAAAACCATCAGGGCCCGAGGCTTTGTGCGGTTTCATACAAAAGAGAGCCTTCTTAAATCCTCCACCCTAATGGACTGATTTGATCTTGACTGAGTTCCGGGACAAGCTTCATGGTCCATAGTATATAGTGCTCTATAAAAGGAATTAACTAGTTCCCGAATGCCTTCCTAATCCTGGATTTCCTCTCCTACATCATTTCTAAGGCAAAGAATCCTAGACGCACTACTTCATTAGGAATCTTCACATTGTATGTGATTTATAATTTGAAATTATTGCTATCTCTCTATTATTTTGGACCTAAAGTGATTTTTGATGCTATTGGTATTCTGGTACTATCATAATGTGAAATAAGAAAGTTGGAGTATCTGCTATTTAATTATGAAACGACTACTAGTTTTGATTATTAAAAAAATACTAAAAAAATTGCGTCACTTACTAATATCGTAAATGGTAACTAATAAGTTGCTATAATTTACTTGGACAACTATATTACTCCCTCCTTTTTTAATAGAGGTAATATTTGACTTTTCACACTTGTTGAGACATAACTTTGACCTACAATATCTCTAAATTTATAAATGTAAAAATTATAAGAAATACATATTTGGAAAGTGTATATCAAGACGAATCCAACCAAGATCCCACATGATTATATTTTTTCTTATATATAAATAACTATTGATGGTCAAAGCCTCAAAGGGAGGTGGATGAATAGTACCCAAAGTCAGCCTGTTACATCTAAAAAAGAAGGGAGGGAGTAGTATTTACTAAAGAATTGAGGAAATAACATAGTAACATTACTGATTACTTAATCTTAAGGGGGTTTGGGTGGGGGGGGGGTGGTTGTAGTGTGGCTCTGGGGCGGAGCTCTATGTGAGGGCAATCCAAATGGTTTCTTATTACTCCCTCCGTGGCTCCGTCCCATAATATAATGCTTACATTCTTTTTTGGGTGTCTCAAAATGTTGTGCCTACTTTATTTTTTATCAATTTATTTGAACGAAATTATCCCTCATTTCTACATAAACTTTCCAAAATATCCCAACTTTTCTTTTAAATTATGTGCCCATATTTATTGTTTTACACCATTCAAGGAACATTTATTACTTTTTAATTTTATTTTTAAGGAAAAAGAAGATAAAGAACTAGTTTCAAAACAAAAGTGCCAAAAAAGTACTTCCTTAAATACTCCCTCCGTCCCATAATATAGTGCTCACATTCCTTTTTGGGTGTCCCAAAATGTTGTGTCTATATTCTTTTTTATCAATTTGTTTGGACTCAATTGCCCTTCATTTCTACATAAAATTTCCAAAATACTCCTACCTTTCTTTCAAAATATGTGTCCCTATTTATTATTTTACATCATTTCAATGAACATTTATTGCATTTTCATTTTATTTTAAAGGAAAAAGAAAAAAAAACTAGTTCCAAGACAAAAGTACCCAAAAAATATTTATTTAAGTAGATGTATTTAGGAAATCCTAAAACTCCTTCCATTTTTCTTAATTCTCGTGAAAAATGAGAAGTGAGCACTATATTATGGGACGGAAGGAGTATTTTTTTATTGAAAATCATACTACTCTTTCAATTTTCGTTAAGTCCCGTGAAAAATGAGAAGTGAGCACTATATTATAGAACGGATGGAGTACCTATTAAAAAATATATGTAATCTTAATGATATCAAACAGATAACAATGGTGTATAAAAGAAATACGATATCTTGCTTGCCTAAGATGTTTGAGAGAAAAACATATCATCCAACCACTAAACGTAAAAGCCCACATGCAAGTGGACCACAAATTGTGTTGTCCACAAGTTATACCATGCTGTGTGGTAGCTGCTTGCCTACTTTCTTGTTCTCGAGGAAATGTAGGACATTTTTTTAACACACAAACATCTTTCTATTATTATTTTTTATAATAATCATATAAATAAATAGGAAAGCAGTTTTAATTCTTTCCCGTGATCACGGCTATTTCTTGTACAGTTGAGGAATATTAGAAAATAACACCTTTACTGTGTCTAATTCTCAAATCTGAGAGCTTTACTTTTATTTTGAGTAGAGTTGATGATGACCCGGCTGAGTTTTGAGGATGTTTGGCAATCGGCTGTTGGCTGTTGGCTGGTTTAGTTGGCTTGTTTGACTGGCTGTATGTATTGGCTTTTTAAGTTGGATGTTTAAGCCAACTGTTTGCAAAAGTGTTTGTAATGTATTTCCTTATGCAAGAAACACAAAGTTAGGCTCTTTAGATGTAGTTTAGTGGCTTTGTAGATTAAAGATGCAAACTTTAGGAACTATTAATGTCAAGATTCGAATTCTTGATGCAAAACAACAATGAAATCCGAATAATAACAAAGGGATATGGAGAATTTGACTAATCCAATTCAAGATTCAACTAGGATATGAAGAACTATGACTAATCCAAGTCAAAGATCAGCTAGGGTTTAGGATTCACTCCTGAAAACGTTTGGATTCTCTCCAGAAAACTATTAATTCACCAAGAATTAAACTCAAAACTCAACATCCTTTATTATGATAGTCGAATACCATTATATAGATTACAAGAATCCTAAATCAACTAGAACTAGTAAAGCATAAAGGATAAACAAAAAATAACAACCTAAAGTCTATCACTAATCACACGCCTAAGTGATAAAGAAAACACACGGCTAAGTAATTAAAGTCCTAAAGTAAATAAAACTCTACACAAATTAAAGTCCTAATGTAAATGAAACTCTTAAGAAGCTAGGAGGTAAAACACCTAAATTACATAGAATTCTAACAGAACGAGAAGTCTACATAATTAGTACTTCTTATACGCATCAGTTTGGCAAAATTAATAGTGGATGTTGGCTGTTTATTAGAGAGTTTGTGGGCCAACAAGCCAAAAGTCAATCCAAAAAGCTGCTCTAGGCAGCTTTTTCATTTTGACTTAAAAGCCAGCTTTTCAGCCCATCAAAAAGTCAATAACCAAACACTTTTTTTGGTTGTTTGACCAAATTGAAAAGTCAAAAGCTAAAAGCCAATGAAAAAGCCATTTACCAAACATGGCCTTTGTGCCAAAGATTGAGCCAGCTGGGCTTGGGTGTCATGGTTGGTTCGGGTTTGGATCGGAGAAACTAAACTGAACTGAATTGAATTGAGAGAAATTGAACTGTTGAGAGTAACTGAACTGAACTGAATTGAAATGAACTGAAAATAAGTCCAAAAGAATATAGCCTTATTTACAATTGACATTGTCTTAAATGCATCCTAAGATCAAGGCTCTTATACTTAAAAAAAAAAAAATCACTTTTTACCTATTTAAATATCCACAATCTCTATGATCTATGATTTTTTATTTTATAATTATATCCTCTACAAAAGAAATATATAACTTACCGTCAAAAATAAATATATAACTAACATGACAAGGAAAACATCATAGAAGAGCTTTAACCACTTAACTTCTTTTTTTTTTTTGACAGGAAAAACATTTTGGATTTATTCATTCAACTTGGAACTATCCTCCATTACAAGAGTAAGAGCCTCAGCAGGAATCTCTTCCAACCAAACTCTCATCTCATCGAAAGTAATACTCAGCTTTGCAAGAGCATGAGCGACACTATTACCTTGCCTTTTGACATGGGAAAAATGAATAAAGCTACATTTATCAGAAATCACTAAGATGTCCCTAACTATAATACCAAAAGCTGAGTTCTCATATTTCCGCTTTTTCAGGTGGTAAAATAGTTTGATGCAATCAGTCTCCAATATAATATTACGCAATCCCGCCTCAACTGCAATAAAAAATCTATGTCGTGCTGCTATGGCTTCAGCTATATCTGCCTCACAGCTTCCTCGATGTTGTTTGCAGGATGTTGCCATTACCTCACCTAGGTGGTCCCTCATCACAGCACCAAACCCCACTCTATTATCTGCAAAAGTAGTTGCATCCACATTGATTTTGTAGATGCCATTAGGAGGGGCTTTCCATTTTTCCACGCAAGGAGCCTGCACAAACAAGCCAGGGGTGTTTTCATTTGCCTTCTTGAACTCTCCAAGCAAACCCATGGCCTTCTGAGATACATCTACAATTTCTTTCTTTTTTCCTTCAAACATCCATAAGTTTCTTTTAAGCCAAAGACCCCATATAATACTCCAAAAAATGTCCCACCATTCTCCATCTTTATAAACTTTCAGCAGGTCATAGCACCACTCCATGAAACTCATACACTTCACCTCCTTTGTTTGGATTCTAAGAGGAGAAATATACCAAGTCATGCTTGCATCTTCGCACCTAACTAGCAGAGGCATAATTGTTTCGTTCGCTGCACCACAAACTGGGCATAATTCATCCACTGTCAGCCCTCTATGCTTGAGGCTACTTCTCACAGGCAACCCATTATGGAGAGCTTTCCACCCAAAAATTTTTATTTTTGGTGGAACCTTAGCTTTCCATAAATTATGCCAAATACGCAAAACTTCAGCAGTGTTGGATGATCCAATCTCTTCTTTTTTCTCCTCTAGCCCCACATAGTAAGCACTCTTCACACTATAATTTCCATCTTTAGAGAAATGCCAAGTCCAACAATCCGTGCCATCATATAAATAGATGGGAATTTTCATGATTTCACTAACCTCCCGCTGAGTAAAGAGGTTGTTCAATAAATTTTTTATTCCATCTACCATCCATAAACAGCTCACTTACCAGCTTGGGTCCTTCATCACCATCTGCAGCACTAGAGATGACTCTAAATTTCGGCAAATTTGGAACCCATGGGTCCTCCCATACATCAATCAACGTTCTACTCCCCACAACCTTTCGAGCCCCTTTCTTCATCAGTTCCCTTGCAGACATGATTGAACGCCATGTAAAGCTGGAGTTTGGACTAACACAGGCTGCCATAAAATTTGTCTTTGGGAAGTATTTACCTTTAAAAACCTTGGCCATAAGGGAATCCGGCATAGTGAGAATTTGCCAAGCTTGCTTCGCCAACATCGCCTTATTGAAAACCTGCATATCACGAAGTCCAAGACCACCTTTTTTCTTCGGTTGATACAACTTGTCCCAGGATATCCAAGCCGTCGTTCGTTCTGCACCTTTTTGACCCCAAAAGAAGCTTTTGAACATTTTTTTCAATCTCTTTAAGAAGCTGAGTCGGAAGAGAGAAACATTGCATAGCAAAAGTTGGTATTGCTTGAACAACTGATTTAATTAATATTTCCCTTCCTGCTTGAGAAAGATATTTTTCTTTCCAACCTTTAAGTTTCTTCCAGATACGATCCTGAATAGTTTGGAAAATCCCTTTTTTTGAACTACCTACATAAGTAGGGAGCCCAAGATATTTATCGTGTTCTTCAACTGCCTTAAAAGTTTACTTCATCTGAAGCATATCTTCCCGTTCTGGATCAATATTTCGGCTAAAAGACACTTCAGATTTATCCATATTCAGTTTCTGACCAGAAGCTATCTCATAGTTAGCAAGAATTTCTTTCACATGCTCAACTTTATCTTCTGTAGCTCTAACAAAAAGAAGACTATCGTCTACAAAAAATAGATGGGAGATGGGATCAACTCGCCTACCAACCTTCACACCATGAATGACTTGCTTCTTCTCCGCATCACGCAGCAACGCCGAAAGACCTTCCGCGCACAAAATAAACAGAAAAAGGGATAGGGGATCCCCTTGTCTGAGACCTCTACTTGGCGTAAAACCTCGGGAAGGTTGGCCATTTACAAGGATGGAAAAAGAAGTCGAAGTGACACACCTCATAATCAGCTTAGTAAAACCTTCGGGAAATCCCAATTTTTCCATCATCTGTTCAAGAAAACTCCACTCTACCCTATCATATGCCTTGCTCATATCAAGTTTTAGCTCCAAATAGCCCATCTTGCCTTTCTTTTTCTTTCTCAAGTAATGAAAACATTCATAAACAACCAGAATGTTATAAGTGATAAGCCTTCCTGGAACAAAACCACTTTGGGATTCATGAATAACAAAATGGAGGACTTTTTTTAACATGTTAGCCAGAACCTTAGCCACAATTTTATACAGCACATTACATATGCTAATAGGTCTAAAATCTGCAGGAGTGTCACATTTTTTCTTCTTGGGAATGAGAGCAATATGAGTTTGATTAAAATGAGCAATTTCGCCATCACCATTTAGAATTTCCAAGACCTTCTCCACCACCTCTCCCTCCCACCACACTCCAGTATTTCTGGTAAAAGAGTGCACACATCCCATCGGGATCTGGGGATTTTGTAGGATGCATCTGGTCTAGCGCTTCATGGACCTCATCTCCGTGAAAGTTTGCCGTCAAAAGACTCGCTATATTCGGCGTGATGATGGATTGAACCAAAGGTGTTACCACCGAAGGATCAACTTGGCCTCCAGTATGAAAAAGATCATTGAAGTAATTAACAAAAACTTCCGAAATCTGGTCTTCTTCCTCATACTCAATACCTGCTGCATCTTTTATAATATCAATCTGATTTCTCTCCATTCTTTGTTTAGCTTTAGCATGGAAAAATTTAGAATTTTTATCTCCATGCTGCAAACAACTCTGACGGCTTCTTTGTTTCCAATAGACTTCTTCATGGGCCTCGAGTTCATTCATGCGATTATCAATTGCATGCATTTCTGCTATAACTTCGTCAGTTTGATCTTCTTCCATCAACTGACCCATCCTGAACTTGCAACTCTTTATCTCTCTTGCAAAGTTTCCGAATTTCTCACTGCTCCACTTCCTCAGATTATTTGCCGTTGCTGCCAGCTTTGAACATATATCACCCACACTCCTCCACCCTTTAATAATCTTCTCTTGACACGCTTCATCCCGAGTCCACATCTCCTCAAATCTATACAACCTTCTCTTCCTTCGTTATGTTATGTCTTGAAGCCTTTTATTTATACAAAGTAACAGAGGGACATGGTCAGACCTTCTCTTTTCCAGATGGGAAACAAACGAGCCCGAGAAACAATCTTTCCACAATTCATTGACAACGAACCTATCCATCCTTTCTTGCACATTTTTGTCTCCTCCACGATTATTTGACCAAGTGTACATATAGCCAACAAAGCCCAGATCTGATAAGTTACACCATTGTAGTGCTTCTCGGAACATGCTTGCATCATTGTCATTGAAAGCATTGCCACCTTTTTTTTCCGACGAGACCAGCATTAAATTAAAGTCACCACCACATACCCATGGCATCTCCACAACATTCTTCAATTGCTTCAACAGAAGACACGTTTTATGCTTGTGTTCGTCCTCTGGATACCTATAGAGACATGTGAATCTCCAATCTCCCATAGCACTATCCTCTATAATCACATCAATGTGATTTAGAGAAAAAGATTGTACAGTAGCATTATACGCCTTCCATAACAGAGCTAGTCCTCCATTTCTACTACGCCCCTCCTCACTACACTCTACTACTAGCATATTATCGAACCTCAATTTTTGCTTAACTTTTTTCATCTCATTCTTTTTTAATCTTGTCTCCGAAAGAAAAACAATTCGGGGATTTTTAATAATCACAATACGTCGTAAAGCATTAATAGCATGAGGTGTCCCCAAACCTCTACAATTCCGGCTCATGATGTACTTCATTGGTCACCGAGGGCCCATTTTGTGGGGCCCGCCACTTCTTGGTTCAGTTGTTGCTCACTACCCTTACCCTGCATCGAAACATCCACTCCCCACTTTTTTGCAATGTGCACATTCTCCTCCCCCAAAGACCCCTCCGAATTCTCCCTCAGTTCATTTGCCTCACGTTTTTTTCCCACAATCTTCTTTTGTATATGCTTCTCCCCACTCTCTTTCCTAGGAACCCTACACCACTTCTTTTTCTTCACATTATCAATACTATTTCCTTCCTCTTTCTCCTTCACATGTTCTTCTCTACTAACTCCTTCGTGCACTTCACCTATCCCCTCTTCACTCACCTTTACAACTTCATGCTCCCCTTTTTCACTACTGACTTCTATAGCCAAACTATTGTTCCCTGAACCAAGGTCATCTTCTAAAGCCACTCCCTTTAACTTGGAGATGACTTCCTGAACTTTCATGCTACTCTCCACCTGTTTCATACTTCTTGGCTTAGTTATGAACAGTTTCCTAGCACAAGACCGCGACCCTTCTTCACATTTTCCATCATAAATCGTATCTTTAAAAAATTTCCATGGTGATGCTTTTAGCCATGGCCCATACATCTTCTCCGGGGAATCAGCATATTTAAATTCATCACAATCTTTCGTTCCATGACCAATTTTTCCACAGAAAAACAATACAGTGGTAATTTTTCATACTTCACTTCAAAATTTTCTTCTATACCAAGTTTAACATGTTTCATCAAAGGTTTTCGGATATCAACCATTATTCGAAGTCGAATTGATTTATCAATCCCCCTAGACCTTGAATCATCTACTTTCAGAACAGCACCAATCTTTTTTCCCACGGTTTGAACATTATTTGAGTTTAAGCGACCCTTAAATGGAAGGTTGTAAATCCTAACCCATAAGGGGAGGCCATACAACTCTATATCAGAAGGTTTTACATAACCTTGAATTTCTCCTAGTATCAAAGCATGTCTGTCAAAGTGCCATGGTTGTTCCTCTAGAATTCTTGCTTTGTCTTTCCAATGGTAGAATTGAAAGACATACGTGTTCTTCCCAACATTACTGATGTCCATTCCATGCTTCGGCTGCCACACATTCTTCATTGTGGTTATGAAGGCATTCATATTGATGTTTCTACTTGTCCATAATTTCCCCACCAATCCGAGTTTGACTCTAGCCTCCTCCTCATCCTCACCATCTTCCACCCACTCCACCGAGTCAATCTCGTCATCATCACGCTTCTTATCATTATCTCCCTCGCACACTTTGTCCACCCGCTCACTGAAATCTATTGCTTCTTCAGTACTTGTGTTATTTTCAAGTATTTCACGAGAATCCATTGGTAAGCCTGGGCAAATCCCAAGGAAATCCTTCGAAAAGGATTGAAACTAGGTAGAAACCCTAGAAAATCCTCCCAAGGAATACGAACTAGAGGGGACTTATAGCATAGGGCTAAAGCTAATTGATAACCACTTAACTTCTTAATTATGTCTATGATATCTTTAGCAAAAGGAAATTCATAACACTTGCATAGCTTGGCACTGCCCCCAAATAAAGTAGTGATCAGCTCTTTTTGTTTAGGGTTTTCCGAGCGTTTCGGGTTCTAATACCACTATAACAATAATGTAAACGTTGAAACAATAACATATGAAGTATGTAAACATGTAATGTTCATTTCTTAGCTAGCAGTATATTACAACGGATTTAAAAGCTAGTACTCTAATATAGTTGCATGTATATGATCACTACCTACATAGTACATACAATATGTAGATAGTGATCATATTTATCTTGCTATATGAAAGCATTATTCAGCATAAATATGCACACTAGTACAGAATCATTGATTTGCGTCGGACCTGGCACCACCATTTGCGTCGGACATTGGTCCGACGGCACAGGTCTCGACGCAGATATGAAAGACATGATCTGCGTCGGACAAGGATACGACGCAGATGTGAAGCTATTTGCGTCGGATGCAACACAAAGTCCGACGCAGAAGACGCACCAAAAAACCACATCTATGTCTATCATTTGCGTCGCATTAAGAGGCATGTGCGACGCATATGATTCATTTTTTATTAAAAAAAAAGTAGGATTTGCGTCGGATTGAGCGTTACATCCTACGCAAATTGGTCATTTTTCATTAAAAAAAAAGGAAAGTCAATTCGCCATATTGAACCATCTAATAACTCACTGGCTTTTGTTCACGAAACTGACAGCGTTACAAAATAACATCAGATCTATAATTCGATCAACGAAAAAATTCACACAATCACATAGATCTAATCCTCTACGTTCCGACATTAATACATCATCAGATCCACATTTTTAAAGTAGATCTAAAACAAATAAATAAATTTAAAAGTGAAAATCGAACTCATGTAGATTATCTGATCTATGATAATCAATCAACAAAATGTCGAAAAAAATGAAGAAAAAAATCAATCAAGAAAATAGAAATGAGATTAAATACGAGTGAAAATAGAAACGGAAAATCAAATAAAAGACAGAGGAAAAATCGCAGAAAAACAGAGAGAGAGAAACGTTAAATGCAGCATACTTTGAGGAGGAATAAAATACAAAACACCAAGGGATTGAACCCAGCATGAATGAAATACAAAAGATCTAGTAAATGCGCAACAAAGAGACTGCCGGTACCGAGACACTGGCTGAAGTCAGCATATTTAAGAGAGAAAACTGTTCTACTACAGAGATCCAAAGAGCCAACATTGACAGCGTTGTCAGCGAACATCAAGCATTGAGCAAGGATCAGTTGATAGATCAAGAAGAATGAAATTAAAAAATGTACCCAGCATTAAAATTCATAATATACGAAACAGAAATACATGCATGAAATACAAGAATCAAATCTGAATAAAAAACCGAAAAAATGAACCAGAATTTGTACAAAATTAAAAAACGAAATTTAAAAATTAAAAAACCAGATCTGACATACAAAAAAACGAAAAACTAAAAAAAAATCAGATCTGAATCACCAAATTTTCTGTCATTTTGTTCGAACTTCTCGTTTTTCTTCAATTGTCGTTCATAAACTTCTTCAATTATCGACCTTTCTTGAATTCTCGTTCTTCTTCAATTCAGGATTTCTGGAAATTCAAACTTCAATTTGGGGAAATTCGACCCTTTTTTTGTTGATGCATTGATGAACAGTGTTGATGAAGTGCGTTAATAAGAAAGAAAGAAAGAAGAGAGAGAGAGAGGAGGATGAGATAGAGAGAGTGGGGTGGGGGGGACTTAAACGGCTGTGAATGAAATGAAAGGGTAGGTAGCTAGGTTTGAAAGGAAGCGGACGACTAATGAAATGAAACGCTATGTGCGTCGCATGGACCAAAAGGTCCGACGCACATATGTATACAAAGCGGGCCTCAAGCTATGTGCGTCGCATGGACTCTAAGGTCCGACGCACATCGTATTACAAAAACTAGGCCCTAAATCATGATTTGCGTCGAACATTGATCAGGGTCCGACGCATATGAATTTTTTGTGTCGAATGCGAGACACATCCGACGCATATAAATCATGATTTGCGTCGGACCCCTTGAATGTTCGATGCAAATGATGCTTCTGCGTCGTTTTACCTGTTGTGCGACGCAATCACGCAATTCAGGAGACGCAAATAAACTTTTTTCTACTAGTGGCACTCTATGGACCTACAAAGTTGTATTGTTTGCCCACAAGATGAATATAGACCCATCGGATTTTCTTTATCTTATTGATTTTATATGATCAATTAGCTAATGTGGAAGTGTTTTTTGCATGTCTTGTGTTGTGGCTCTTAGTGGATGCATTAAATGAAAGATCTTCCAATCTTTGAATGAATTATGGAGTTGCAACACTGACTTCTAATCTATACTATATAGGTAGTAATCATATACTATATAAAAAAAATGGAGTTGCAAAATTGGCCTCAACACCCTGATCTATAGCGCGGGTGCACCAAACAGCCCCAACTACGGCTTATAGCAAGAACACCCAAAGTACGGACCTGGGTGCAGTCTGTACCATAAATGAGGTCGGTGCCCAGAATTCTCACCGGATTCTCTCCCCGTTCTTATTTTCTTCTTTTTTAACCCTAATTTTTTTACTTAAACAAAAAAAAGGTGTGTGCCTTCATTTTCTCCTTCCTCAACTGAACAAAAAGACTTCTTTCACCAATTCCCTCTTACTTCCCCAAATTCCCTCTTTCTTCCCAAATGAACCCTAAATTATGAAAGAGTGAAATCTGCATAACAACAATGAGCTCAACTTCATCTTCATGTTTCAAGAAGAATTCAAATACCGGTTTAGGTAATGGTAGGGTTTACTGTCGACATCGATTGCCTGCAGTAGTCCACACTACTTAGAAGTTCAACCACAATCAAGGAAACTGCTTCTATTACTACCTAATATCTAGCATTCGACTTATAGCCGGTGAGAATTCCGATCACCGACCTCATTTATGGTACGGACTGCACCCAGGTCCGTACTTTGGGGTGTTCTGGCTATAAGTCGTAGTAAGGGTTGTTTGGTGCACCCGTGCTATAGTTCAGGGTGTTAAGGCCATTTTTGCCTATATTAAAAGGTGTTCCTATTAAAGGAACGGTGCCATGTGACACTATTCACTATATATGCGCCACGTAGCTTCGCCATGTCATCTTATGTGCCATGTAGATCATTACGTCATCTTACAAAATAAATATTGTTTGCCACTAGATTTGAACATGTGACCTCTTACAAAGAGAAATTTGTCCTTACCATTTCAACCAACTTTTATTAGTGCTTCACAAATCAACATAATGTTATATATTCATTGGAAACATAAAGTAAATTAAATGTTAGATTTTCTTAAAATTAATTTTTACAACAGTGGAAAAAATACATATCAATTGTGAAGAAGAAAAAAGGTAACACTCGGGGCAACGCCCGGGCCAACACACTAGTGTAAAATATTCATAACCGTACTATTGGGGGGGTTGGAGTTAAATAAACTTCCTCCAATCTTACATTTCTTTTTGAGGGAACCCTGCAATCTTACATTTTAAATGTGAATGAGAAGTATGGAGTTGAATGAATTTAGTCTTAATCTTAATTCTCACCCAAGAAAAAAAACCTTATGTTTTTAGAAGTTAAATAAGTTTAGGCTCTAAAATAATCTAAAATGTTATACTGAACACGCATCTAGGCGCATTCTTTTTAGACTTATTTTCGCCCGCCCTGGGCCATTCGGTTCAATTCGATTCTTCACTGCAAATTCGGTTTCTCTCGGTTCCCGCGGTTTCAATTCGGTTCGGTTCGATTCATCTCGACCAAAAGAACGGGCCTTAATCATTTTTTTTTTCTTTTTGGCAACAAATCATAGTTTAGGCATGGTTTTGAACAGAGTGAGAATAAGGGATAAATTAAACAAATAAGTATTGTCTTATCTATTCTTTGAATTTTGCCTTTTTCTCTGAAGCTCAGATTTTCATGAATATCATTTTGCAATAATTAATTATACAGATTTTCATGTACTCATTAGTTACTCCTATACAATTATTATGTGTCCAAAAGAAGGCAAATCAAAGTCCAAACTCCTGACAAAAACCACTTGAGGAATCCTCCCAAACTCCAAAGCTCCAAGACTTCACACCACCAAAATGGCTCCCACACAAGAAAATGAAATGTAAGAATAAGATAAGCTATTTAATAATTCACATTTCTACATTGGTTTACATTTTAATAAATTTAATGCCCCTTAATCTCTATGATTTAACTTTTAACAAGGGTGTTGTGTGTTGATGTTTGGCAGGATTGCAGTGGTCACCGGAGCTAACAAGGGAATTGGATTCGAGATCGTCCGGCAGCTGGCGGCTGCCGGGGTGGTTGTGGTTTTGACAGCCAGAGATGAGCAGAGAGGGGTGGAAGCCACCTCAAAGCTTCACAACTTAGGCCTCTCAAATGTGGTGTTCCATCAAGTGGATGTTACAAATATCAATACCATCACATCATTGGTTCATTTCATTAAGGCCAAGTTTGGGAGGCTAGATATCTTGGTATGCCTTCTTTTATGATTTAGTTTCGATGTTGTAGTAGATTAAATGGTTATTGCAATAGTGCAAAAAGTGGAGCTTATGAAGTATTAATGATTGAAAGGGTAGATGTCAATTAATTCAACTGATGGCTAAATAAATATGGGATGCACGTTAGTTGACTTAGTTGATAAAATTTATGGATGTATATATGCATGCGAAAAAGATGCAAATTTTGCTACTAATGATAAGTAATACTCTTTGTCCTATATTTATATAGTTTGACCTTCACAGTTTCTAAGATGCAATTTTGGCTGTTTGTATATTTAGTTTTGTATGAACAAAAAAATTGAATACCTATATTTGAATATTCATATTGAAATGAATCTAGTAAGATTTCACACAACTGTGATATACATATTATATATTAGTGAAATTTTTTGGCCAATGTTTGTGTAGTTTGGTAAAAAAAAAAAAAATAAGGTACACAATATGTTCCAAAATTTTATTAGGGAATCTTAATATTTAAACAAGACAAAGGAACAAAAAGATGCAAATTCTGATGAAAATATATTGCAAGAGAACATGAATAAAACAATAACTCAGAAGCGTGGGACATGTAGCTTTTCAATGAGGCCAGCCAGTAGCCTCGCAATGAGGCCGTCCCCAGGCCCGCCCTTATGACCGGGCCAAGCCATGTAGACCGGCCCTGCTAATCACTGACAGTAAGTTACTGCATGGCAACAGATAAACAATGCAGGTGCTTCAGGAATGGAGGTTGATGAAGAAGGATTAAGGGCCCTGCATATTGGTCCAGCCACCTGGGTAAGGTTAATACGGTACATATCCTTAAATTTCAAATAGCTTGTTCTTCTTCAAGTAAAACAATCTAGACAGATGGTATTTGTTTCTGTTTCCTGATTAGATATCTGGGAAAGCAGCTAATTTGGTTCAAGGAGTGATGAAAACCACATATGAGAAAGCAGAAGAATGCTTTAACACTAATTACTACGGCACGAAAAGTGTTACTGAAGCTTTGCTTCCATTGTTGAAGCTTTCTACTACCAGCTCAAGGATTGTGAACATCTCCTCTCTTAGAGGAGAATTATGGGTACGTGTTCACAGCATTTTACAACACTTATATGTTACTCAAACTCAAGTAGTCGTGTCGGATATGGGTACATGTCCAAGTGCTTTGCTCACTCAGCTATTCTATGGAACATTCTTATGATTTTGGCCCATACTGACAAGTCAAACTATCCTTACCCATGTCATATTGTTGAAAATCCGACATGGGTACTTGTGGTAAAATGAAGAGGCCAAATAACACAATACTTCAGAGCTGATCAAGGTTGACTTGATTCATGCCGGGTTGTGACCCATACCTGGCGAGCCCAACCTAACAAGTCAGAAATAAGACGGCCTGATTCAATTCTTGTCAGTATACCTGCCCATGATCAGTTCTATAAAATACTGACGAAAATATCAATTCTTGTTATCATGCAGAGAATTCCAAATGATCAGATAAGAAGTGAACTTGCAAATATAGAGAGCCTAACCGAAGAGAGAATCCATGAGATACTGCAAAATTTCTTGCAAGATGTGAAACAAAATACACTGATTAAAAATGGATGGCCCTTAATGCTGCCTGCATATGGAATTTCAAAGACAGCACTTAATGCCTACACACGACTTCTTGCCAGGAAATACCCTAAAATGTACATAAACTGTGTTCATCCAGGCTATGTTAATTCAGATTTAGCCTGGCATACAGGACCCATGAGTCCAGAAGATGGAGCCAAAGCACCTGTCCGATAGGCACTATTATCTGATGATGGACCTACAGGATGCTACTTCGAACAGATGAAAGTAGCTAGCTTCTGATCTCATCAGATAGGAGGAAATCACTGCTTGGGACCTGTTCAGTTCTGAAGAACGAAAGGATTATTTGGTTGTTTAGTCTCTGTAACATCAAACTAATTCCTTAATACAAATTTGTGATTAGTAATTTCTAGAAGTTCTTCTAGTGTAATAATCTGCTTGCTACAGAATTTTCTGCATGTGATATCATCCTTCCTAAACAGTACTTTTTGTCTCTGAGTTAGTAACGTGTAATTTCTGATCAAGTAAAGAGATCCTGAAGGTCGAGGATATCAGCAAGGACGCCAGTTGCAGTAGTATCATTGCCAGCTCCAGCACCTTGGATGATCAATGGCTGCTCGCTATAACACCTGCTGTATACTTCCAACTGCATATAAACACTTGCATGATCAGGGTATTCGAGCAGCTCACTCACAGTTCAATAGAAGTATAAGCATTTCCAATTCAATCACAAGCAAAACAAGCATTAATCAACCCTTGATTACCCGACCAAACGGAAATTACATGAACCAACTTTAACCCGGACCAATGATCCAACCCGAAAACAATGATCTCGTCAATGGCTGAACATTGCTAGTCTATTTTGCAAAAACTTACCACATTATCACTTCCTCTCAGTCTTCCTAGGGCAGAATTTCTGGGAAGCTCTTGAATTCCAACTTCGCACCTACAACAGTTAAGAGCCACCACATCAAAAGATCCTTCTGAACTATGAAAGATTAATCCCCAAGCTACAATAGGTTGACACACTTGTTCAGAACCAGTTCTGCATAAGCAATAGCACAAAAAATGTACCCTTCACATTAATAAATGGATAGCAGTATTAAGGCAAAACAAAAAAAATCCACTTTACTGGTTTAGCCCTAAACTGATAAAAGTAACCACTAGACAGAAATCCTTTTGCCCATATTAATCTGTATATTGGCAACTTGCGCGGAGATTAAAGAGAGGGAATATTGGGCGGGTGGATGTGGGGCCCAACTTCAATGAAAAATAATAGAAAGGAAAGCTTACTAAGAAGAGAATGTATATCTAAATATGGGACGTAGCAAAGGAATATGTAGAGTATAATATGCACAGAGGGAGTATTTCTTATTCAGTCTCTGTTGATCACTGATGAGCCGATGACTACATTTGCTAAATAATTCTATTCTCTTTAAAGTATTAATGCTTCAATTTTATTTGCATCAAGAGAATGCATGACCAGGACAAAAGGAAAGAAATTCCAATAATACCTAGAACCTTCAATCACACAGACATAGCGCAGTACATTTCCCTTGGAAGCAGCCTTTTCAACTCTATCAGCAAGATGGTCGTCAAGTTGCGGAACACCATTAGCAAGAAATTCATCCACGTTCATTGCATTGGGTCCCATTTCAGCAGGATATAAACTTTCAACCTGTACAGCAGCATAAAAAGTAGGAGCTCTGTCATGCTTTGAGCGCATTAAAGGTTCAAAAGACTGATTCGATGCAAACCTTAATGCTGTCCAAGTCAATTTTTTGTCCAAGAAGCCGAGCAATGATTAAAGCCTATTTCCAACACATCAAAAAAGGACATTAGAATACAAATACAGATTCCACAAAGCCTCTAGTTATATGTGTCAACAACTGGTAGTTGACCAATAAACCTTGAAAAAAAATCAAAGTATACATGAGGCACAGTGTGCTAGTAATTACAGACTGGCCGGCTTTCTGGCTGAAACCTTTTCTAGCCAGCTTTAAAATACTTTTGAGCAACGTATGGATTTCCAAGCAAGCCAACAGAGCAAAGGCTACACCCTAGGAGCATACCGGCAAAATATGTTACTTTAGCTCTCTATTTTGTCTTATGTAACACTTCGGACACACGACACTCAACCAAAGTATCAAATCCTTACTCTATACTTCAATTTTCACCCAGACACTTCAACTACCTCGAACCACATATTCTCAGACAAAGGTAAACTGAACAAAGGAAACCTACAAGAAAAGACACAAATAAACCACACTAAGGACGACGAAGTTGGAATTTCAGGCATCTAAAGCACTGGAAAGACTGAAAAAAATAACCTTTCAAGGTGAATCTTCCGCTCTTGCATCATTAGGAAATTCTTTTTTTCATTCATATCAGTTACTTTGATACCTGAATTTCCGGTTTTGACATCACTAAATCTATTTTGCTCACAAAGTTCATTATTCAGTACATTCTTCTACATTTTCTTACCCTGGTCTATTTTTGTTTGATGGTCTATAGTAATTAGTACAGTCCATTTTTGTCAGTTTTCCCACAAAAGGATTATGCAATATGTGCTCATTAATGGGATTGTGATCAGTAGGTCAATACTTTTAACAGGTTCTAGCAAACAAGTCAACCTAAAATGTGTCGGTACATATTTATACTTGAAATGCCCATGCAAAATCCAAAGTCCTTTATAATCAGGAAGTGTTGAATATCATATCCCAAAACCCTGTCCAACCTAGGGACACTGTTTCCGTAAACTTTTAGCCTTGACGTGTTTGACACTTGGATGTGTACTGGTATCCCACATTCATATTCGTGTTTAAGTAACAACGCTTGCAGATAACAAAACTATCAGTATGCAACAAAGTCAGCAGTACCGAGTGACTTGGCAACTTACTTGGTGTCGTCGGCACTAGAAGTTCCACGTTTTATTTCATAATGACTGAAAAGACCACAAAATCATACAAGACATAGATGTAAATAATTCAATAGCTAATTATAGCTTGATGGCAACACAAACCTTTCTTGCAACATCCATACCACCCAAGTCATCGCGAGGATCTGTTGTCACGAGTATTGTATTAATCACAATTCACAAGTGCTATTGAGAAACCACATATCTCAGTTCTGAAAAGTGATGTTTTCATCTATGGTCGATCCTATGATGAGATGTACAGTCATAAATCTAAGATAATTGACTATTCAATGCCCTTTTTTTTTGAAGGGATCTATTCAATGCCTTTTTAGAGCATGCACTATGGCATCATAAGATCATACCAAATAAACAGTAAAGAAAATTCAAACTATAAAGCACAATCATTACCAGATCTAAGAAAAGATATCACTTTGATCACTACTCTTCCACTACCCCAAAAATTATGCAAGCAGCTTTTGAATTGGGAGGAGGATGTAGGCTGGAAAGTGTTTGTTGGTCATTAACCGGCTGAGGAAATCAACCTGTTAAAGCTGAAAATACCCTTGATCTAATCCCATAAAGCCAAACATATATACAAATTGCCACGGGTCACACTTGGCTAGCATCATAATCTTGTGATAAGCATAGACTTTAGTAACTAATTTTCATTATGTAAAAGAAGCACTAGACACAGAGATCAGACCAGATGTCTCCACCTTCTATTAATGTACA
The DNA here is from genome assembly GCA_947646795.1 of Beta lomatogona. Lineage (NCBI taxonomy): Eukaryota > Viridiplantae > Streptophyta > Magnoliopsida > Caryophyllales > Amaranthaceae > Beta > Beta lomatogona. Next base: position 963,337 of record CANSNZ010000421.1, on the reverse strand, counting down.
AACCTTTTTTTGTTACACCATCGGTTTGAGAAAATAATTCCCCAAATATTAGAAACGCATGCTCTGGCCAGTCATAGATACTCACAGTGGTGCATGCCTTTGGTGAAACGGCTCATTGTAATTTTCTCACCTCAAGCAGAATATAGACAGATTTAGAAGTATATATTAATAAACAATCCGAGGGTCAGACAACAGATGAGCATCGAACAAAATGTAGCTAACGAACACCCATGTTAACAAAATGCATGGAAACATCATTTCTAGAAGCACTATATTTTCCCAAAATTTAGCATACACAGGCAAGCCAAGGTGTTTGAGAGCAGAAAGTTAATAATTACACACCTGGTTCAGTGTAACCAAGAGTTTTAGCAGTTTTCACAACTTGACTAAGAAGCTTCCCATCTTCTATCTCACTCATTACATATCCCAATGTACCTATTAGAAAGAAAAACTATGAGAAATTAAAAAATTCGGACACTAGATCAGGACTACAGAAAATATGAAGAAGCTGAGAAGAAACTGCAGACTAGCAGTCTGAAACAACAAATACCACTCAAGCTGCCTACAATACGATGGATGGTGTCTCCAGAGGAAAGCAAGCGGTTAATGGACGCTATCACTGGAAGACCAGCACCAACCTACCACAAGTACATGACCCCCATAAGAAAAAGACACATTTTCAGCCATTATAATCAAGCCCAATATAACATAAATCCTCCGTTCTTTATCAACATATACTACTTTAGGTAGTTCCATATTGATTGCAACAATTCCCCTTTTGGTAAAAAAGCTAGTCAAGTGGATTGAATTGCACTTCTCAAATCTAATTAAAACTCTCATTAGTTACCCACCCACAGGGGTACTTTTGTCCTACCCCACCATTTTTTTCATTTCCTTAAAAAGTGAGACAAACTCATATGTTTGAGATTAATAAATAACGGAGGAAGTATTAAGCATTACTATATGATTCTATGATGATTTATGTAACTACGTTTATTCAGAAAACCCACAATGGCACAAAATAACATCATTGAATGCCAGTAAGAAAAAGGACTTCCATAACCAATGCAAGGAAACCAAGATGAGGCAACAGATAAATGATATAGAGCTGTAAGATGACATGCAACTATGCAAGACAGCGGAATAAATCTGATGTTTATAGACTACATAAAGTCAAGTGCTTAAAGCGTAAATATGAGTGTGATGACAGCAGAATTTGGATAGATCATCTATACTCAGTCTTATGCTGAACTTAGTCCAAGTCAATTAATGAATTGCTTTGAAGAATAAGGAGAAGAGAAGCAAAAGGGAAAAATAAAAGTATTACTCCTTGTCTCCTTCTGTCGTAGTAAAACATCCACTTGGACGTTTCACATACTTAAGGAAAAAACACTTTCACTTGTCAATGCTTTAGGTATAACGCCATTGCCAAAGTGCCCTAATTTATTTTGAATTGTGTGAATGATGTGTCAAATTAATAATTTTTTTAAAAAAAAATAAGGGTTCAAAAAATTGAATAAAAAGGTAGTAAGTTTTAAATTACCATTAGCGGACATTGTATTGAGACCTTCCAAAAGCGAAAGATGGGGATTATCTATGGGACAGAGGGAGTAAAAGTGCATTCTTTCATTTGCAAGAAAACTCAGAGGAAAGGACATTGGCTAGACAAACTTATCGACATGATGTCATGTCTCATACATAAGATCATTCAAAGGTAAAAGGAATAAAACATACAGTTGATTCATGTCGAAGACGGCGTGGATGTGAGACCAACTTATCATAATCCTCCTGCATTTAAGGAGCATCTAATTAGATTGGACAGAAAGTACGAAGACAATCATATATCAAAGACATTTTCCTACTTTGCATTGGGATATTGGGTGCTCAAAATGCAGAACTACAAAGACCACAATGCAAAAATAGAAGTTGGACTAATGGAAGCATTATCATGACATGGCGCTATTCAATCTTGAGACAATGTCGGTATCAATGAAGGATGATCCTGTAAATAATCCAGGAGCATAATGGGAAAACAAACTTGACCTCATTTTGTATAGTCGAAGAAATAGTCCAAACAATTCATGCATCCAAGGAGGTGAGAGAACATGTATAGATCAGACAATGATAATAGATCTCTTTCCATATCAAATTATTGCAATATGTAGGGAATAAAAAGGTATGCGAAGAGGTTAAAGAAAAATATGGGTATCTAGGTGAACCGCTGTAATTTTTCCCAACCCACAAATCAGAGAAGCCATAAAAAGAAAATATCATTACCATTGAGGATGTAAGAGGCTTCTTATTCGCCAGTACAATGCAGCCACCCAATTCAACCACCTTGTGCAATATTACTATAGTGTCTGAACTAGCAGAGCAATCTACAACAGCTAATCCTGTCATGCAAAGTTTAAATATTCAAATAAACGCAAAATTTGTTCCCAGCTTTAGGCCAGGTTTTACACGAAAAGAAATTGAAAACATAAAATATCTTTCGCCGATGTCCAATATGTTTATGAGTGACTAAATCAATTCTTATCATGGTTTATACTTTATAAACAAGTTATAAGCACAATGGGTAAACCTCCTTTCACATATAGACAGAATTATTACTCGTCATCTTTTCATTTTACTGAGGGGTCGTGACTGGTGAGGATAGGGAAACTATACGACTTAAAATGATTTAAAGTTGAAATTGCTAAACTTAATACAGATTGAACCAAGGCCTTGTTCGTTTTGGCCTATTGAGAAGTGTACAGGTGAGCAACAAGTTCTAGGGAAACTAGTAACGATGCGTATAGTAGGCTGAAAATATCTATCAAAAAGCAATCCAAACACCTTTCCATCAACTTCTTATGTAAGTGGTACATTACTCAAGAGGCTAGGAAAATAGCACTTCACCCCAAGTCATGTCTTTTGTAAGCTCAAAGCTCACACAAGAAAGAAACTTCCTTTCCCAAATTCCCTAAGTTGAATTAGACCCCTAAATCAGCATGTTCTATGCACTACGAAACTCCCATAAATTTTCACATGCATCGCCAACAAACCATTTGTGTTTTAGAAACAATAAAAAATGTAGAACTTTTAATTACAGGAACAGCTCACTTTAGTTAATATACTCCCTTGTTTCAAACACTTGTTAGTTAATATAACAATACAGTATAACCTGTCACCTAAATATACCAATACAACATTATAGAATACCATACAAAATAACCATCAAATGTTAAACCTGTGTGCATTTTGCAAAAACAAAAAAAAAGGGAGTAGTAGCAACAATTAACAAACCTGTAGATCGAACCAAATGTTTTGCAATTTCAGTAATATTAGTGATCGTTTCAGAATTGGAGAAAACTTGGTAAGAACCTACAATTCACCAAACCCACAAAAAACAAACCACTAATTCTCAGTTCAATCCTCCAAAATCAAATAGACCAAAAAAAATGGGTTTTTTTTTCTTTACATCAACGGCCCGTTTGGTAGTCGTTAATAAATGGTGGTAATGGGAATAAATTTCTAGTGTAATGTTACAAGGGAAGCACCTTTAAAATCTCCATGAGGACCCGTCAAAAAAAATCTCCATGAGGAGGCAATTTCAACCCCCAAGGTCGTATTTTTTTCTCCATGGGAAAGCAATCTCAACACTAAACTTGTGTTTTTTTCTCAAAGGGGCGCAATTTTCATTACCACTCATTACCACCTACAAGGTGGTCAGGCCCGGCTCAATACCGGTCCAACCGGTTCAGTGGAACAGGGCCTCAAAATTTTGGGGCCCAAGTTTGGTTGGCAAATGGACGGAAGAAAGAAACAAAAAATCAGCAAAGAATTGTGAGAAACCATGGATGACCGGCTTCATTCTACTCTTCTTCAACCTTCCATCCTCCACAATTCTCTCTCCTCTTCTTAATTATTCAACTTTCCATATTAATTTAGTAATTACTCTCCCTATTCAAGGAATAATCTCATTTCCAATCTTAAAAAGTTCAATTTCATTACTTCTTCCATATTTCTAATTCTTCTCAAGAACACCAAAGATGAAGGTTTCCGACTGGAATAAATCTTTTGCTGTCAACTCCTGTCAACTCATATCCAATAAATCGAATTATTTTATCATCCAAAAGAAAAACGATTCAAATGGTGGGTAATTTTATTTTTAAGGCATACTATCCTGAAATTTTCATGCTTCTAACTTAGTTCCTTGATTGATTTTAGTTTAATTCTACTGTTTATGAAATGGGTAACTTCTATTATTTTGTAATTTCTTCTTTCTGGGTTAATTTTGAATTATAGTGTTTCTCAGTTATAGTGTTTTACTTTGTGAAATGGGTATTTTGCTTGCTTTCACATGTGCCTTTATGGGTTGACTTTTTCTTTTGTTTTTTCTAATCACAACCGTGAATCAATTTTGTATAATACTATAATGTAATTGCCAATGATCTTAAGATGAACATGAACCATTTTGATTATCGTAATAAAATAAAATTTTGACTACGGCTCGTTTGTTTGCGTTAGGGACTTAGGGCCCCAATTTTAAGATTAGAATCAGATTAGAGCAGGGCCTCTGTAGTGTTTGAGACGGCCCTGAAGGTGGTATTAGATGGGAATGAAAATTTAAGAAGCAAAATACACTTTAGGATAAATTAGTAGTACCATAGGAATGAACAATTATTTTCTTCATAAATTTACATACAAATTCATTCTCATTACCACCGTTTATAACCAACTACCAAACGGGCCGCAGGTATTATGAAAAAGCAAGTCTTACTTTCACTCACCAAGTGATGTAAGAGAGGAAAGACAAGAACCGTCTGATTTGAGGCGACAAATTTCATTGATTGAATGATCATCAAGCTCAGTGGTGAAGATATCAGGCACAGAAAGCAAAGATTTACTGTCAGCAACACCCACTACTCTCAATCGTACTCCCTGAAAGTTAATATTGGAAAAAGATTCAATTTTTTCAACAAATAGTTGGATTTGAAGAAGAGGGTAATAATTAAATCAATGAAAATTCAAGAAAATTTTAACCCAGATAAAAGAAAGATGAATTGATTATGAAGAAAATGGAAAAGAGAAAACTTGCATAGTGTTTGGCATGAATGTCTCTGCAAGATACAATGTGTTGGAGAAGCTGTCTTCCAACACCTCCACATCCCATGAGTATCACAGGGATGCTCTTCATCTCTCTCGTTTCTGAGAATCCAAGATGCTGAATGCTGTAGCTACTTTGGAAATGGAGTTTTTGGAGGTTTTTGGGTTTTGGGGGCCTTGTCAATATATTGTTCAAAACCGTTGGCTAATGTTACAATTTTATTAATACAACTATTAATACAACTATGAAGTATGTACTTCTATCTTGTTCTATGGGTCCATTTCTTATGCACCCAAAAAATGGGTCCATCTCTAAAATTAATATGCATTGAGGGGGAGAATGAGGGTGTTCTAAATTTTTATTATTTGTGTAATAACGAATAACCTATTACGAGTAGCTTATGAGTCGTCGTCTGGTGATAAGAAAGAGATAGAATCCTAATTGAATTTCTCACCAAGTACTCCTAAGATGTTACGAAATTCAAGAGGTACCCCTATGGGTTTAAAAAATTCATCGGGTACCCCTTAAGTTTGCATATCATGTATCAGACACCTTCAAGAATTGACTTGTGTTGATTCCGTTAACTTAAATGACCTAAAATCACTTGAACCCTGACCTAATTCGCCTATTAACCCACGTTATGCCAAAAATGTTATAGTGTTATAAATCACATTTTTCATGCGCTCGAAATAGTTTTAATAGTGGCTTAAATACCTCTTTGGGAAATTTAATCTGCTTTTAAAAGACTTTGTTGGGCATGATATGAAATATTAGGGGAATTAAGATATGGGTCAACTGATTTTGGGTTATTTAAGTTAACAGAATCAACATCGGTAAGTTATTAAGGGTGTTTGGTACATTATATGCAAACATAAAGGATACCAGATGAATTTTTGAAACCGCGGGGGTACCTCATAAATTTCGTAAAACTTCAAGGGTACCTGGTGAAATATTCGAATTCTAATTGTGATTCCGATTAATGTGTTAAGTGGATCACGAATAGCCAATTGAAATTTAAAGTTGTGGAAATGCCCAATAACTAAGATTGCATTTTGTTCAATCCACTGTCGTTGACTCTCTATACACAAAAACAAATGTGTATTAGAGCTTTAGAAATTGGAACCCTTTTATGATAGTTCATAATTTAGGCTACTAGGCCGGCAGGGCAGGCCAACTCAGAGGCTAGGTATAGAACTAACAACACTAAAGACAACAGGCCTAAAGATCCACTGCCACCACCAGAGAATTCCCCAACATATTGTTGCCTTGTTGAGATGAAGATTCGAATTTTGGGCAAACCCTTGAAATTCATGGTGGTACTTTACTAAGCTACCACCTCTCCCTCTTGTGATAGTTCATACTATTCATACTTTAAGCGCATGTAGTTTTTTTTTTAAAAAAAAGAATTAGTGCTGGGGCATCCCTATCTCAGGAATTTGGCCTAGGCATAAATAAATTAGATATTGGTTGTTTTACTTAGTTAATCTGTAGTTTATGTTGGCTCTTCTAGACTGTTTCTCCATTTAAGAACTTAATGATGATACATAACTCTGCCATGATTTTGTTATTTTTTTGCTCCCCATGCAAGGTTTTGCATTAAGAACAAACTCCCGTTGCATCAATGAAACTTCTAGCAAACGCATATTTCCTTGGACACGGGGCTTTGAACGTTGATGTACGGGTATGCATGTCGCGCACATGTCGTGCATCTCATGCACGACTTTGCGTGGCATGCAGTGGCACCCGAATCCATTTTTAAACCATAATTTCTAGATATTTCTATAAATACTCCTGTTTTTTCGAATTTTAAACGACTTTTTCTCCTAATTATGCCTCTCTCTCTCAAAACTCAAATTCTCTCACTCTTCCACATAATTAAACCTCCATTGAACTCATTCAAAAACAAAGACATCAAACACTTCTCTTTTCGAAAGGCTTATGGTTGCCATCCTATAGGCTATAGCTATCAAGTACTCGTATATGGGGTCATATAACAATAACTTACACGGGATATTTGCAAATTTATAGATAACCATCTCGAGAACCAATAACCAAGTTAATCTTGCCTTATTGGTGATGAGCTAAACTTGTAAATTGAAAGTCACAAGTCCAACTCCCATTGCAGACACTTAGGGGGTGAGATTATCTACCCCTCGTTTTATTACCCCTAAAAAAACAGTTCAAGCACGTATAGATATTCTCAATGGGAACTCGAATAGCCTCCTTGTAGCCCAATTATCCTTGAAAACCCCTTTAAAGGTCGTAATCACAAATACTTTAATGGGTTCAAGTAGCTCCATCCATCTGATTGAGTAGCAATGATACGGACATACGAGACATTGATACAATATGAAGTTAAACTTAAGGACTAAGGCTAAAACGATAAAACTCTGACCTTCAAACTTGAAATTGATTCTTAGTTGTATCTACACAAGGTGGTGTTATTACATGACTGAAACTAGTAAAGATGGAAGACAAGTCAGATGAGCGGAAACTGCCGTTGCAAAAATAACATATGTACATTAGACTTGGTTGTGAATTGCGATGAGCTCCAACTTTGACAATTTTCATGATAAACTGTAAAAGGAACATGCCATAAAAAGAGTACTTTAGATTTTCGTTCTAGTCAATCTTTGTCTAAGCTTATGAGTTATGATTTTATTAATCATCATTCAGTTATCCACGTGACAGGGAAAAAATTTTGCTTTCATCTTCTAAATTACAAAAAATTAGGTGCTGCATGCCCATCCTGATTCATCTATTCACAATTCACCGGATGTAATGCAGTCGTGATCAGCAACTTCTTAGATAAATCTGCCATGTTAGAACAGTAACTTCAATTAAATCAAGCACAGCCAGATATCCTTAAAGAAAGAAGATGGATCAGAAACACGACCCCGTTTAAATTTTTTTTTTTTTTTGACATTGAGGAAATTTGCATTAATTGAAACACAGCATACAACCTAGGCTAAACAACAAAAACATAAGAACACTAAACTGAGCGTTACTTGCTCTTACAAACCAAACGAAGTTAAAACTAACATGATAGAGGTTGAGCTGCTTGATATAGAGGCTAGCGTTGTTCGATATTTGATTCATAATTCGATTGTAGCTTCTTGGATAAAGGCAATCTGCAATAACGGGGTATATCGTACCTGCTGGAAGTGGTGGGAGGAGCGGATTTTGATCACGATTTGGATAACAACCAACCAAGGGCGAGATTAGAATCTCACCGCATGAGCAATCCCAATGACCTTTTGTCACTTGGGATTCATAGCTCATGAATCTGCAAAGAGTCACGTTCCTTAGTAACTCATTACTCTCCGGGGAGAGTATTTCAGGGTTCTCCGGCTGGTATGAGAACCACATTTGAGTTGACGCGCTGAAAACCACCAGGATCAACTGGGGTGCCGTCTTCAGATTTGATTTTTCAAAGACAGAGATCTTCCCGACCAATGCCAATATAAAAAGAGAACTAAGTACTACTAGCTCTCCAACACATCTTAAATCGGAGAACAAACGTCCAAACCTTGAAAACCTTTCGCCTCCTCGGCCTCGCTCACATTCTTTGGATAAAACGACTGGGGGATCTCTAACCTTTGGATCCCCACTTGCAACTTCCAATTTTCTGAGTCCTAATCTAATATCATTTTGATCTCTCACAATAGAACTCCTTCCCGAATTCACCCTCAATTTTGAGAATTCATGTAACTCAAAACCAAAGTAGCCTACCCTAGTATCTTTGAAAGATCTACTCCTAGAGTTTAAGGAGGGAAATATACTATACCCAGTAGAAAAAGTTTCAGTCTTTGGATATAACTTAACTTTCATCAAAGACTCCAGGAAACCTATATATTCTACCACACCATCCTGTACCAAAGGGGAAATCGCCTTTCGATTGCGATAACCAATCACAAATGACAACTTCAACAACACAAAATGAACAACATCCTCTGGTTATTTGTAGAAACACCCCACATGTTAGGAAACGAAACAACATACTCATGACGAAAACAAGCACCACTAAGAAACTGTAAACTTGAACCAAGAAAGTGAAGTTCTTACTACCGTACTTGTACTCCGACAACGACGACGTCGCCCCAAGGACAAGGAACACACACGCCACCACAAACCGAACAAGGGCGGCACTCCGGAGGTAAGGCTCACATCCGGACCAACTAACCCAAACCACAAACCAACAACAACAAAATATTGAACAGGGAATGGGGAAGGGAAACTAAACACACTAAAACTGGGAACAACTAAACACTAGGGGGAGGGGGAGGGAGGAGGGGGGAAGGGTAGACTCTCGACCACCAACGAGAACCACTAGGGGGAGGGGAGAGGAGACTCACAAAATCGACACAAAAAAGGACGGGGAAGGGGAACAACGAAGCGACACAACATATAGGACACGACTCGACGGGGAAACGGGGTAGGGAACAACTAGACACGACGAGACAGGGGACCAGATAAGGGAAGGGAAAACTCTACTACATGGAGGGGGAGTGGCGACCGACGAAGATCGAACAGGGGATTGGGGAGTGGGGTCGAACAACTCAACACTACAAGGACGACAAAACACGACCAGAACCCAGAACCGGTAAAAAAGAAAAGGGTGGGGAGGGCCCGACTGCCGTCGTGAGTAGCCCGAGGCGGTCGAGCCCTTAGGTTACTTGGCTGTTGAAGGTTGCGGCGGAGATGCTTTAGGGTTAGAGAGGAAAGCGCTGATCTCTAACTGTGAAGAGTCTTCGTACTTCACACGTTGATAGAATAGCTAATCTAGCTAGTTTTACCTGTCTTTTTAGTTCTTTCCCCGTTTAATTTTTAGGGGAAAGGGGAAGTTAAAAGTTAAAACTAAAAAAGTACAAAATAAAGTCTGACAAGGATCACCACTTCGTCGTCATTGATTTATATGAGGAATGAGACTCAAGACGTAGCAAATAGCGTAAAATGATATTTAAGAGCAACAAAAAACTATGTTACACTTTGTAGTAACCAATTGAAGAAAGAAAAACAAGCCCATTATAGGCTCATAGTGGTCGACCAAGAGGAGGTAATTAGAGTTGAAGGTATCTCATTAAACCTATTTTCTTACTATTATAAAGGGTTATAATAATAGGATCAGGGATGATCAGTTAGTCAATAACTTTCAAACTGTAAAAAAGAGAGAGAACCCTAATTTTCTTCCTTGGATTACCGGCCACCCCTCCCTAAAAAGTACTTCCTCCGTTCTTTATCTATTGCAACAATGACTACTTATGGTAGTTTCATATCTATTGCAACAATGCTATTTTTGGTTAAAAAAGTAACTTTAGTTGACAATATTACCCATGCTTTTACCTTACTAAAACTATCATTAATTACCCACCAACTAATTAGTTGACAATATTACCCTTGCTTTACCTTGCTATTTTTTATTTCCTTAATAAATGTGTCCAACCTCATTGTTGCAATAGATAAAGAACAGAGGAAGTATAAGAGAGTGAAATAAAGGCTTTTTTCGCTAGGAAGTTATCGTATCAAACAAAATGCAAATGTTTCAAATCGAAACTGGTCACGTCAGATTTAACTAAAATTCGCAGGCTCTTTGGATTTGAATAAAATTGGGATATGGGTCACAATTTTGGTCAAAACCCACATTTTTTTTAGCTTAGGTTCAGGTTGGGTCATGTTATTGACAGGTTCAACTATCATTGCTATGTGAATAGGCTGGTAGCTGGTAGCAACGTTCAGTAATATGCGATGGGCAGTGAACATAACATGAATATGAGATGAAGCTTTCTGTACCATTTTGGGTTTTTTTTGAACTGGCTAAGCACTGGGAATATATTCTCAAAGGCAGTGTAAGTCTCTTCTCTCACCTGCATAATACCAGGCAAGAAGCAAACAATTTAGAATTAATCCATGAAAAGCAAAGCTTCCAAATTGGAGCTTCTGACATAAAATCAACCAAGACAAAAAAAATTAAGTCTCACCTTAGCTCCAGTCAGGACTATCTTCCCCGAGACGAATATAAGCAGCACAATCTTTGGTTGTTTCATTCGATAGATCAAGCCAGGAAATATTTCTGGTTCATACTGTATGCCAAAAACGTTTTATGGAATTCCTGACTTTGTTAATACAACATTTCATGGAACTCCTGACTTTGTTAATTATAATTTGTTGGCCAAATTTACAAACATAGGAGTTAGGACCATAACTACTAGTTGGCTAGTTGCATAACATCAAAGACCCCATACGCCTTCCACCCACCAAGCCAATTAAAGGAAGAAATGGCAGCAAATCATCATCACAATTACAGGTTCACAACACATTATTCCATCTAGATCGCCTACTAATTAAAAAAATGAAAGTCCACCTGCCTGAAGGCAATTCTATCAAGTGTCAATAAAGCTGCGGAAAAGATAGCTATTTTTCCAATACTAGATATGCTGAGGCAGGATAGCTGACAGAGAGAGACAATGACAGAGGATCAGACAGAGAGGAACAACTCACGTGAGAAAAGGCAAAGTGAGTGCTTGCAACCCCCTCCAGTCTGATAGGAAATTGCACATCACAAGACGCCACTATGTTCTGGATTCTAAAATTCTGCAAAACATGTGAGAGATTTAGTTGCATATACCTTCTTGAAAAGGATAAATTTCTTAAAGATCGGACGAACAAGAGGGTGGCATAAGTAAATTGGCAAGGTATAATAAAAAAAGGAATGCACGACTAAAGCAACATGCAGATACCTTGAATGAGGCAGGGAATCCCAGTTTCTGAATAATTCGAGCATACTGAAAGTAAACACCATGAGATATATAACCAACATTAAGAAAAAAAAATCTCAAATAAACGAGAACCAGAAACATCTCATATTCACAAAGCCTTGCCTTACGAGCTGCTAATTTTGAGTCCTGCTCACTCTTAGCTCCAGTACATACCTAGATTGCCCAGATCATCATCATCAGAAAATGAACATGCATCGCCATATCATTTGAAAAACACATTCGGGAATAAAATTCCTGTGGTCACTTCAATTAACTTAATGAATCACAGCAACGAGTAATAGGATTATAAGAGGAAACTACCCAGTGGCATATCTTTCTACTCTGTGACAATCATCCCCTACAAATGTCAAAGGATGAACACTCAAAAGGGTGGAAAAACACCTTGTTGATACTTGATAGTATTAGTACAAGCCCAGTATTGGTTTATCAAGCATGAAACTCACAATCAGGCACTTAAATAAAAAAAAAAAAAAAAAAAAAAAAAAAAAACAGTGTGGCAGCCTGGTGATAAACCAGAACATGAGAATCCAGACCAAAAGGAACTTGTTGATAGTATTAGTACTAGCCCACTATTGGTTTATCAGGCATGAAATCTAGGCACTTCAAAAAAAGAAAAAAAAAAGAAGAAGAACATTGTGACAGCCCGGTGGATCATAAACATGAACATGAGAAAGAAAGCGATGATCCAGACCAAAAGGTAAAAATCATTCCGCATAAAAAATGAGCTAAGCTACAAGCTTACCAGTTTACCAGAAGCAAATACTAGGGCAGTCGTCTTTGGCTCCCGTATCCTCATGATTACTGCCGCAAAACGCTACAAATTGACAACATAAGGAAACTTATGTAAAAGAAGTAATAACTTTATAAGCGCATAAAAGTTTATGAGAATTTATCAGGCAAACAAAAACGACTTTGAACCTCAAGTACTACAAGAATCAAATACCTTGGGATTATACTCCGCATTACGAGCTTGCAATGCGATGGCTTTCAAATCCAGCTGGCAATCCATGTTGACAGTTGAGACAATGTTCCTATGAGAAGGCACACATAAACATGATGATGATGACAATGAATATGTTCAGATCTAGTAGAAGTGGCATGTTAACATGGGAGCTTGCTTCCTACCAAAAAAGCGAATAAGGCAATTTCAAAAAATACACCTAGAGGAAATAAATCCAGGACTGTCCTAGCATTGGGAGAAGCGCCTAAAATTTCCTAATAACCTAGAAGCTCGACATCTAATTACATTATCGCAAAATTTGCAACAGCAAAGTTGCTTGCTAATTCTCAACTTACAGCCACATGTAGGATCAATTATACACAATAACTAATCCATTATCAATCCAAAGCAACAACTTCTACTCGAGAGGATACATCATACTGGGAAAGGGGGGAAGTGAGTAATTGAGAACCGTGAACTCCCCAAACCGAAAAAACAAAAGCCCAACAGCCGAAAAAGAAAAGCAGGGCCGGCCAAAGAATGCAAGGCAAAGTCACACACTCTTATTAGTCTTATACTCAAAATTCTTTGTCTATGGACTATGGCAAACATATTTATTTACACTAATGATCAGCATGCTTTCGAGCAATGACAAACCAATTCACGCCAGACAATCCAAGGTAACATCGAATTAACACTGGAAATCCACCTTATTAATGAGCTCTACAAAAACATATCTCCCCAAATCAGAAAAAAACAAAAGCCCAGCACCCAAAAAGACTGCCAAAGAATGCAAGGCAAAGTCACACACTCTTATACTGAAATTCTTTCTAGGTTTACACTAATGATCACCATGCCATCAAGCAACAACAACAAAAATTCACTCCAAAGTCCAAACAATTCACAGTAACGTCGAATCGACACCAGAAATCATCACTCTAACTGTACAATTATTCACCCCAAACAATACAAGGTAACGCCGAATTACACCGGAAAATCTTCACTTTTAACTTTACATATAAAATTACATTAAAAATTCCCTCCTAATTTACATCATTATAAATTTATAACCACTTATCTAAATCAATTACCATCCAAGATAATCTTGACAGATAATTTCTACTCAATCAACCAATTTTCTCCATTAGAATACACAAATTAAATCATTTAACTGGTAAAAAAAAGAAAATCAATCAAAAATATTAAAAACTTACTGGAGAGTAGGAATAAATCCAGATGGATGTTTTGACATATCCACTCCTTGTTCAGCCATCAGGGTTACCTTTTCTTTCCTCCTATAAGTATTAAATAGGGTTTTTATAAATAAAAAAAAACTTCAATTATGAGATCGTTAAATCAAAATTACATCCGAAATTTATAATCTTGTATGTTTTTGTTTTCTTTAAATCTTAAAAATTATAATTTTGAGTAAAATTGTGGTTTAATTTTGTGACAATTAGAGAATTTAATCTCGTATGAATTAGAGGAGAGAGAGAGAGAGAGCGTGAGCTCACTAGTATTATAGATCTGAGAAATTGTCGCGGAAGAGAGAGAAAGAATTTGAACAATTCGGAATTTATAAGGATTTCTAAAAACTTGAGTATTTATAAGAGGAGGAATATGCTACCACCACTCTTTGGGTTGGGCCATTTGTTCCTTTTTGTACTCGGATTGCACAAACCGCCCTTTTTTTTTTTTGTTTTTTTATCGGATTTTAATAAACGGGTGTCGTTTGCTTGATTATAGGAATAAGTTTTTCCTATGTATAGAAGTGGGAAATGTTGTTTGGTTGAACATGAGAAGTTTCACTTACCTATAGGACATGGATAAGCAACTTCCTTCCTTTCGTGGCAGGTGGAAGTTCCTACGAAGTGTGACTTTCCGTGAAACAATACCATTTTCGTTCACTTCCTAGGAAAGAAATTATATTTTTTATAAATTTTATGTCAACCAAATAACAACTAAATATGTAACACTAAGATGTTGTTGAATTTATCTTAGTGGACGTTATTTGATTTTTCTAAGGCTTTATTAGTTTAAAGGAATTAATAATTAATGACGTTTACTACCAAAGGTCTAACTTTTGTTAGCACGCACAAAGTGTATAGCAATAATGTGATACAGCAAGATTGCCTTTTCCCGATGCAATACCCTAGTTAATCTAAAAATTTAAGACACTTAAAATGCAACATTTATGTGTCACCTCATCTTTATATGTTGACATGACGCTACATAAATTATGACATGGAATGTGTATTTCTTTAATGGGCCAAAATAGAGTGGAAGAGGTTTTTAATCCCCTGACCATATACTTAGTTGTGCCTTCATTGTACCACTACACCACATCTCAACTCGCAAAAAATTAGTATATAGTTTGTACATCATGAGATTTGAACTCTTGACCCTCAAATTTCAACATTAGATTAAGTCTCATTGGCTACATAATATTATATATAATTATTTCATAACAAAAAATAAAATATATCAATACAATCAAGTAACTTGATAGAAAAAAATTCAATAATTAATGAATTTCATTAATAAAACGTTAATGTTAATTTTCAACTTGTTTAATTAGATGGGTCAAAATGACACAACATATATTATTACAAGGGCTGAGCGAGCATCCTGAAACGAAGATGACACCTTAACACTGTTTAACTCAAATGCAAAACAAACTAAGGAATTTATTTAGAATTATCAAAAGGTATACTAACAAGACAGCATAAAATGAAGCAAATACAAGTAAAAGGGTTAGTACTGAGATATCTTGACATGCTTAATTAAGCAGCTCAATACGACACGACACGCCACATATTACATGGGTCGGGGCAATATCAAGGACTTTTCAACTGATTAATATTCAACATGAACATAATTTTTTGCCAACTTTATGTTCAATACTCGAGGTTATACGTTCACAATTAGAAGTGATCACATTGCACGTCGGGCCGGATTCGAATTGGGCCAAAATTTTGGCCAAAAGTTCAACTAAATTTTTTTGTTTAGCTTGCCCAAAACCCGTCCCAAAAAAAAAAATCGGGCCCAAAAAATCTGCCGAAGCTCAGGCATTTTTTCAGGTCAGGCTCGGTTTGATCAGCTCTATTCACAATAAGGAGACACATAAATATTGCAATCATTGCTCACACGTTTATAGTTTTATGACAGATTCGGTATTTATTTTTTATTATTCATTAGGCGGGGAATTAAGAAATTCTCTGGTTTCAATACTCCTAAAATTGCGATAGACTCACTATTTTCTCTCTTCAACAGTCGTCTGATCTTTATCAACGGTTGACCTTACGTATCCACTTTTTTGTTTTCCAAATTTTGCGAGACCCACTAATCTCTCAAATTCTCTTTCCTTCTCTCTCCCCCTGAAAATTCTCTCGGCGACAAATTGAAAACCATAATTTCCGAACTCTAATCATCTTAATTTCTTGTTGTCTGACTTAATTTAATTTTATATTAACGGATTCAATTAATTAGCTTAATATTTCCTCTTTCTGTCGAAGTTCCATGTAGTTTTCTCTTGCTTTTTTCTTCTTCTTATTTTTCTGTCGAAATAATTAGCTTAAAGAATCGAATATGATTGATTTTTTTCAGCTTCATTCTTCATATTAAAAAGTATTTTTTTCACCAAATGCCCCCGAGTTTTCACGAAATTCACCGGGTACCCTCGCACTTTTGAAAATACACCCGGTGCCCCTCAGTTTCAACATAATACACCCAAATGCCCTTAATGACTAACGGCGTTAACCGTCGTTAGTCTTAACTCTATTTAAATCCTAATTATCCTTAATTAACCTAACTAAATCCTAATTTGTAACCCTAAACCTTAACATTAACCTTAACCCTAACCCTAACCCTAAACCCTAAACCCTAACCTAACCTAACCCTCCCCCACCTTCACACCACCCCTTCCCCTACCCCCCCAAAGACCCCCCCACCACTCCTTCCCCCACCGTCCCAACACCCCCACCCTCCCGCAGCTCCCCCACCCCGTCGACCCTCCCGCAGCCTTCCCTACCCCGTCGCCCCTCCCGCAGCTCCCCCCACCTCTGCCGAATCCCCCCCCCCTATCCCCGTCAAACTCGAATGTACATTGCAGGACGACGAGCGAGAGGGTGGGTTCGAATTTCGCGAACCGGTTGCGGACTACAAGTGAGAGGGTGGGGGAGGGAGAATTGCGAGCACGACGATAAGGTGGGTTGCGGAATTAGGGTGGGGGAAGCTGTTGGAGGGTCGACGAGGGCGGGGGAGCTGCGGGAGGGTCGACGGGGGAGCTGCTGGGGTGGAGGTGGTGGGAGGGTGGGGGTGAGTTAGGGTCAGGGTTTAGGTTTAGGGGTTAGGGTTATGAGTTAGGATTAGTGTTTAGGGTTAGGGTTAGGGTTAGGGTTAGGGTTAATTAGGGTTTAAAACAAAAAATTTAGGGTTAATGACTAACGGCGGTTAACGTCGTTAGTCATTAAGGGCATTTGGGTGTATTATGTTGAAACTGAAGGGTACCAGGTGTATTTTCAAAAGTGAGAGGGTACTTGGTGAATTTGGTGAAAAAACCATATTAAAAATCTAAGCATTTATAAGAAATTTGATTCCTTTCTTTAGCTTTATTCTGCTAGAGTGAGAATTATGTTGAGCTGCATAGCTGGAGTATTGAACGGTTAATTTAAAAGCAATGAAAGATTAAAGTTTTGATTTTTACTTATATCGTTTTGTAATTACGTAGGCTTGGGACCTAAAGAGTTCAATTTGTTATTCCGTTGACGAATTTACTTGCATCAAATCAGTACATGATCTTTTTTATCCTTTTCTTTTTATCCCAACTTTTTTTTGATGCAGTCATAAGTCTAATCTTACCTCATTACCTTAATTATACATGCAGTGTCAGAAATGTGTTATATTTTTTTAAATTGACTGCACCCCTTTCCAGTTGGGAGCTGTTGTGGATAGGGATGGCAAAGGGTCGGATCTGGACCGTGTCCAAGTGGTCCAGGATCTGAATTTGTTTCTAAGGCGGTGGATCCAACATATTCGGGTCCAAACGGATCGCAGATTTTATGCAATTTCACGTATTTTTTTATATTAAAATAACTTCCAAAGCGATAAAACATTGGGAAGATCAATTTGATTACAACTAGGGAATCGAATAACCAATAAAACTACAATAAAGTGTACACAAATGTCTTTCCAATAACAATAAAAAAGAATCAAAATAGATCAACAACAAAAAGCCATCAACATTTCATTGTCAAAAGTTTAGCTTCCACACTTCCATTTAAGAGCTCTAATTTTCATCATATCATCAACGCCCTACAACATAAAACCAACCAAGAAAAAATCATTAAAAAAATATAATATCATATTTGTAAATATAAATAAATAATTACTCATGATTATGTAAAATAATAAATTTCTTAACATTACCATGTCAATAATATCTATCATTTCTGCATCATTCTCACAATCTTCATTAATATTGGAACAAGCATGAGTTCCTTCAAAGGTGCCTTTGTCATAAAGAAAACTAAACAAAAAAAAAACATTAGATAATAATGTCAATTATGAAATAAGAGGGAGAAAGACAAGTATATACTATTATAAAGTTAAAATTACCTTTGACATTATCAATATTGCAAACACATCAAAGCTTCTACGGTTTGTGAATGAAACCTAGAACGGTAAGCACTAATTACTCATCTACCCATGCTAAATGCATTTTCCGAAGCAACCGGTGAGACCGGAATTGCAAGAATATCCTTTGCAATTTTTTGAAAGTAGGGTAATGTTGGTCTCTTTTCCACCAATCAAGAACATCAAATTCATTATTCTCGGGCAAAGTAGGACTTTCTAAGTATTGTTCAACCTCACCCTTCACCGACATCACTCCAATTTTTAGTCTATTTGATCTAGCAAACTCATCCTTATCACTTTCCTCATGAAACCCTCTTGTTAATAGTGATTGTTCATTCACTACATGACCTTTACTTTGATACTCAAGGTTCTATACTATTGTAAATTCACCATTTGCACCATCTCCATATAACCTCCCAAAATGATGATTCACACAATCCATTTTGTTTCTTGGATCTAAAAATAGCAGCAATGGGCAAAATCCCATTAATGTGTGACCAATATTTGTCAAACTTTTCAACCATACTTTTAGCCATTATCCTAATAACATCATTTTTCTCCACTTTGCAACCAACGACTCAAAGCAAGCATAATTTTACAAACCGTTCGAAAAAAAACAATTCGAAGTAGCATGATTTCTAATATAGAAAACCTTAGTGGCCTTGTAGAAAATTTCCAGCTTTTGACAAACAATAGTAGCCATATTCCAATCATTTTCATTAGGAACAACAAATTTCAACCTTTTATTTAGACGTTTCAACTTATTGAAAACTTCGTTGAAAGGCAAACTAGATTCAAGCATCAAAAAGGTAGAATTTCATCTACTTTTGCAATCAATATCAACCCTTCTAATCTTAGTCATATTCAAACCACAACAAGCCTCTTCAAACTACTTTTCAATCATTTTAGGAGTAGACATCCAAAATGCAATACACTCCCGAACTTTTACAATTGCCGGATCAATCATTTATAACCCATATTTGACAATCAAATTTAAAATATGAGCACTACGCCTCATAGGTAAAAAGTCTCCACCAAAAACTAAACAACTATTTTCCATTTTTTCCATCAACACATTTACCAAGGCATCATTTGTTGCACAACCCTGTTTCTGAAATTTTAGAGGCATAAGGACGAACATACAAATTGGGCTTTAATTAGTTCCAAATTTTTTAAATTTTCGATTTTTTGGTCCGGACCAAAATATAAACTGTTGTTTGGCCCAAGGTTTTTGAAGTTTCTATTTTTCGGTCCTGACACGCTGGACAAATTTTTCTTTTTTGACTTTTACGTAACTTTTATCTAAAATTTAATTTTACTATATATTTTTTATGCACTTTTTATAGATAATATATCAAAAAAGATAATTATATCATAAATATCTATGTTTTTCAAATATTTAAACAAATATGATTGTAAACTAAAAATACGATAAGTTTTTCAAGTGGAAAAAGGAAAAAGATATAGAAAATGAAGTGAAAAAGAAGTTGGATGAAAAGAAATATGATGAGTGTTTGGATTATGTGAAGATCACAACCAATCAAGATGATACCTTTTCAAGTGAAGACCGATTTGATTGCAAGATCAAATATCTCAGTGAGTTAAATAGAAGAATGAGATACTTAAAGAAGCAAAAACTCATCTCAAATTTGGTGGTGTCTTATCACATTATAGTTTTGGGGTTTTGGTTATGCAGAATTGGGTAACTATGATGAACCACGACAACATTACCGAGAAGAAAATTTTTGATATCGCAACTTGCTAAAATTTGTGGATTAGGGAGAAGAAGCAAGAAAGATGAGAAAGGAAAACAAAGGTCTAAATGACTCAAATCGAGATCATACTAACATTTTATAATCCTTAAAAGGTTTAGAAAATTTTGAATTTTTTGGTCATCAATCCGTTCCTACAATCCAAATTTTTTGAAAGTTGAATAAACTTGTGCTGAATTTAGGGAGAAAATGAGATGAACTAGCGAATAACATTTTGATAATGGGAACAATGCATATGTTATTGTTTGGCATTATCCATATACTCCCTCTGTCCCGGAATAGTCTGAACACTTTCCTTTTATATTTGTCCCAAATTAGTTTGAATACTTCCATTTTTGACATGGTCCCACTATTAATATATTATTTCTTTTACATATCTTTGGTCCACACTCTACCTTTTATCAATAAAAAGTTACCCAACTTTCTCTCTCCTCTAATAAAAAATACTCCACCAACTCCTATCACATCTACTTTTTAAATAAAATAACATTTGATAACCACACAACAACTTATCACCTTAAACTACGTGTCCCAACAAGTGTTCAGATCTTTCTGGGACGGAGGTAGTACTATATTTTGATCATAATTGGTGATTTATATGTTAGAAAAATATAATCCCGTAAGAAATCCAATTAAACTTGTATTAATAAATAGTTTTGAAGCATCAACTTTTATAATTTTGTAGTAATACATAATTAAAAAAATTAAAGTTTTAAATTTTCATTAATAATAGCAAAATGTCAAAATTTTGGTTAGACACAAAAAATATTATTTATAATGGTTTTTGCCACCAATGTCTCGAGTTTTCCTCATTATTAACAAATATCAAGACCTCAAATGTGTTGCCTTTTTCAATGTTAAGTGCAAGCGGAGCCGCTGGGATATCTTGTGAAAAAGACATTGGTGCTCCTTGAAACACTTACACATTGTCGTACCATATCTCATAATTGTGTAGAAGAGGGCTAATTCGTTAAGGTTGTTGGGTTAATTAGTTTTAACTAGGGTAAGGCTAACGGGGTTAGAAAAAGACATATTGTGTTATTTGTGTAAATGTCGAAAACTGTATTTATAATAAAAGCTCCTTAAATTACATTACTTAGTTTTTAGGAACTTTAATTTCATCTCAATTTCTTCATTTCAATTCTGGAAAATGAATTCTCTATATTTAATTCTAAATTAACTGTTTCAGAAAACAAATGATTCTAAATGTACAATTTCATAGTTACTATGTTGTTTGGCAATACATTGGAATTTCGGTTTTAAAATTACTTTTTTTAAAATTGATCTCATATTTACATTAGTAGAAAAAACCTTAAATGACACAAAAGAATTGATCCGGTTTATACTAAATCGGATCAGTTAATGTCAACAGATCCGGTTTGCTAAGATAACCGGATCAGTTTGTTCGAATTTTTGGGCGCCAAATATTGGTCCAATTAATTGATATGGTTCAGCTCAAAACCGGATCAGTTACTTGGTTCCATATATGGGCCAGCTCGCTCAATGTATCTTGCGGCCCACTTCCTTCCTCTTAACATATAAGGCTCAAACCCTAACCTCCCTCACTCACGCCTCTCTTACCTCCCTCGCTCTGACCCTAACTTGTTTTTCCTCCTCTCTTTGATCCTCTCTTCCCTCCTCTAACCTTCCCTCCTCTCTCTTCGATCCTTGATATCCGCCACCACTCTCCCCCTTTCTCCTCACCACCGTCACCATCGTTCTTCGCTTCCCCAACAACCACAAAGAGAAATGCAAAGGAAACACGAAGACGAAGAAGAAGAAAAACTAATAGACGAAGAAGCGAAGAGATGCGACGCAGAGAAGGCGAAAATCACCATCTTTCTTTTCCTCAATGCTCCCAAATCGCGAAGGAAGAAGCGCCACCACCGTATGTTTCTTTTTGTGTAATTATTTTTAGTATATCTTGTTTCACTTTCGTTTTTCAATTTTTAGGGTTCATCTATTTCGATTTTATTTTCTATATCTTAGGGTTTATCTTTTCTTTTTGTATAATCTCTTTTGTTTTTAAAATTATTTTAGGGTTTAGCTTTGTAATTTTTTTCGATTTAATTTCGTTTGTAATTTAGGAACTAGCTTTGTAACTTTGTTCGTTTTTTTTTTGTCGATTCTTCAATTTCATTTGAACTAGTAGTCTGTTTCATTTTTTTATTTTTTTTCATATGCTCTTCATTTATTTCCTTATCTTTCGATTGAATCAGTTGGTAACTGGTAAATTGTTCTAATTTGGCTTAGTTTTCGCACATAACAGATCTAAAAAAGCCATTGGACTCATTTTTCACGTTCATGGATTTTGTCCTTGAATGTGATGGTCGCTTTTTTTTATTATTATTTGTTCATTCAAACTTAGTTGATCTGGTTTTAGTCGAAAACTGGATCAGTTGACCGGTCAACTGATCCGGTTTCCGATCGCCGATCAAAACAATTGACTTTTGTCAACCGCTCCGGACAAAAAAAGAATCTGTAAGGCCTATTTTGACCGGAGCAATTAAACTTTTTTCCACGAGTGTTAGCTAACAAAATTGATCAAATCTATATCTTTAAAAAAATCTATCCTCCTTCACTCTTCAATTTTGCGGAAAATATCATTTTTGATATGAAAATGATGATTCTGGTATTAGTTGTGGCGAAGATGGTCGAGGAGTGCACGATGGTGCTAACTCAAGTGTTAGATTACCTTTTTAACGAAGTGACGTTGCCACGTCAGATACGATTCATCTATGGCAAACATATATCTAGGTTTACACTAATGATCACCATGCCATCAAGCAACAACAAACCAATTCACTCCAAAGTCCAAACAATTCACAGTAACATCGAATCGACACCGGAAATCATCACTTTAACTGTACAAGTATTCACTCCAACAATACAAGGTAACGTTGAATTACACCGGAAAATCATCACTTTTAACTGTACATATAAAATAACATTAAAAACTCCCTCCTAATTTACATCATTATAACCGCTTATCTAAATCAATTACCATCCAAGATAATCTTGACACATAATTTCTACTCAATCAACTAATTTTCTCCATTAATATACATAAACCAAATCATTTAACGGGTAAAAAAGAAAATCAATTAAAGAAATTAAAAACTTACTGGAGAGTAGGAATAAATCCAGATGGATGTTTTGACATACCCACTCCATGATCGGCCATTAGGGTTCCCTTTTCTTTCCTCCTATAAGTATTAAATACTGTTTTTATAAATAAAAAAACTTCAAGTATGAAATCGTTAAATCAAAATTACATCCGAAATTTATAATCATCAATAATCTTGTATGTTTTTGTTTTCTTCAAATCTTAAAAATTATAATTTTGAGTAAAATTATGGTTTAATTTTTTGATAATTAGAGAATTTAATCTCGTATGAATTTTGCTTTCTATATTAAAAAAAATAGAGGAGAGAGAGAGAGAAAAAAAAAAAAGCGTGAGCTCACTTGGATCTGAGAAATCGCCGCTTATAGAGGATTTCTAAAAACTTGAGTATTTATAAAGGAGGAATATGCTACCGCCACTCTTTGGGTTGGACCATTTGTTCCTTTTTGTACTCGGATTACACAAACCGCCCTTTTTTTTTATCGGATTTTAATAAGCGGGTGTCGTTTAGTTGATATTAGGAATAAGTTTTTCCTATGTATAGGAAGTGAAAAATGTTGTTTGGTTGAACATGAGAAGTTTTACTTATCTATAGGATGTGGCCACGTCGGTAAGCAACTACCTTCCTTTTGTAGGAGGTGGATGTTCCTAGGAAGTGTGATTTTTCATGTTTTTTGTCAACTAAATATAACACTACTGTCTTTCACTCCTTAGGAAATTATATTTCTCTCTCATAATTTTTTATGTCAACCAAACAATACCTAAATATGTAATACTAAGATGTCGAATTTATCTCAATAGACATTATTTGATTTTTTTAAGGTTTAATTAGTTTTAAGGTATTGATAATTAATGACATTTGCTATTAAAGGTCTAACTTTTGTTAGCACGCCTGAAGTTTATAGTAATAATGTAATACAACAAATTTAAAATTGCCTTTTCCTCGAGGCAATACCTTAGTCAGTTTAGAAATATAAAACACATAAAATGCAACATTAATGTGTCACCTCGTCTTTATATGTTGACATGACGCCACGTGAGTTATGATACTGCATTTGTCTTTTTTGAATGGGCCAACAGCAAGTTGTGTAAGAAGATTTTGATCCCCTGACCATTTACTAAATTGTATCTTCATTCTACCACTATACCACATCTCAGCACGCAAAAAATTAGTATATAGTTTGTACAATATGAGATTTGAATCGTTGACCCTCAAGTTTCAACATTAAAGTATGTCTCATTGGCCACATAATATTATATGTAATTATTTCATAACAAAACATAATATATATCAGCATAATCAAGAAAACTTGATAAAAAAAATAACTCAATAATTAATGAATTTCGTTAATAAGGGCATGTTCTCCCCAACTTATTTTCAGTCCAGTTCAATTGCAATCGATTCATTTCAGTTCCAATCAGTTCAGTTCAATTCAGTTCCTAATTTTTTCCTCTGATAATAAAACAATGATAATAATAATAATAATAATAATTATTATTATTATTACAATTATGATTATTTTATCATTATTATTATTATTACTACTACTACTACTACTACTACTACTACTACTACTACTACTACTACTACTACTACTACTACTACTACTACTACTACTATTAATATTACTATTATTATTATTATTATTATTATTATTACTCCTATTACTATTGCTTTTACTATTATTATTACAATTAATAATATTATTATTAATTAATGTTTATTATATTATATTATATTATATTATATTATATTATATTATATTATATTATATTATATTATATCATATCATATTATATTATATTATATTATATTATATTATATTATATTATATTATATTATATTATATTATATTATATTATATTATATTATATTATATTATATTATATTATATTAATATTCTTATTACTATTATTTATTTATTAATTTATATTTATTAATTTATATTTATTAATTAATGATAGCTAAATTATTATCATTACTATTAGTTATAATTTAATTCAGTTCAGTTCGGTTGCAATAAGATCAGTTCAGTTCAGTTTAGTTGTTTTATGCCGAAGAGAACAGGTCCTAAGAGGCTAATGTTAATTTTCGATCTGTTTAATATGATGGGTCAAAGTGACACAACACATATCATTAAAAGCGTTGAAAAAGGTTTTTGAAACGAAGTTGACATCTTAACCCCGTTTAACTCAAATCCTAAACAAACTAAGGAATTTGTTTAAAATTGCGAAAAAGTATACTAACAAGACAACACGAAATGAGGCAAATACAAGAAAAAGGATTAGTACTGAGATATCTTGGCATGCTTAATTAAATAGCTCAATACGACACGACACTTATTAAATGGGTCGGGGCAGTATCAAGCGTTTTTCAACCTATTTATATTCGTCACGAATATAAATTTTTGTCAACTCTATCTGCAATACTAGATGTTGTGCGTTCACAGTGAGACGACACATAACTATTGCAATCCTTGCACATACGTTTATAGTTTTATGTCAAAACCGATTTTCAATTGGAAAAATTGCTAATAATCCAACCTTTTAGGCCATTTGGTCAAAAAAACCCCACCTTTATGAGTACTTTTTAATAACTCAACCTTTTAGCACTATTCGCTCATTTTGAACCACGAGACCAGTTACCTAGTGAAATGGTAAATTAACGGTTTTTCACATGGTGCCCCTGTGGAATTTTAAAATTCATGGGGTACCCCTATAGTTTCAAAAATGCATCAGGTACCTTATAATTTTAATAAAATGCACGAAATGCCCTTAATGACTAACGGAGTCAAGTTTCCGTTAGTCATTAGAGCCAAAAAAACCTAATTTTTCAAAATAATGCCTAATTAACTAAATTAATGCTAATTAAATCATAAATAATCCTAATTAACTATATTAAAAAAAAAAAACCTTCCCCTACCCCAACCCCAGCCATCCTACCCCCACCCCCCACATTACTAGTGCATGGCCCCAACTAGAGCTGATCAACACCATCCCTGCCCGATTTTTGGGCGGGTTTAAGCATAATTTTTTCCCGATTTTTTTTGCTTTGGGACGGACTTTGGGCAAGCCAAAAATCTTTGGGCAGAATCTTCATTTTTTTTGGCATGGCCCGATTTTGGCCCGAAAAGCCCGCTATTTTTTGGCTCGAAATTGCGAACTTTGGGCACAAAATTTTGGTCCGGCCCGACCAATTGGGCAATTTTTTTAAGATACGGCCCCAACCCACCACTACCGGTGTACGGAAAACCACACTCCAACCGTCGAAATCTGCCCCCTCCTCGAAAGTTAACTCCCAAAAGCACTCGTCCTCTAAAAAATGACTTAATTGAAAGGACCACAACCAAAGGATCTCCAAGACCACTAGCCACTGGTCGCAACTCGCGAAACAACACCATAAACATTAATAAAAGCCGGCAGACAAGGCGACGCACTAACGGCTCCGGCGAGGTGCTGGGACAACAGTGCAACAAGTAGAAAACCATGACAGAACAAGAGAGAGAACAAGAGTTGGGGTTATTCTAGGTCTTTGTATCCTCAATTTAAGCAGAACATCTTTCCTCAACTCCATCTATTCGCCATCGCCGGACGCCAATCATCAACTCGCTAAACGCCGGCCTATGATGCGCTACGCTTGCTGCTGCTTGAGGAGGTTGGGTTTGGTGATATGTCTATTTTATATAGAGTTTTTTCCCCCCGTCCCTCATTGATTATTGGTCTTAATTGCGCTCTTCGGAGCCATTTTTAGTACTAATGTGTTTCTTGTAGGATGTTTGTAGTTTCAGGACAATTATTGTAGGAATTAGCATGTTTGATGCATTTCCTACTCATTTATACTCCTACAAGAGATGATGCACTTTCGAGAGTTCGAGCATTTCATTTGGGTTGGATTCTACAATTCAAGAGCTTTCCAACAAGTGGTCACTTGCTTAATTCCGAAAATTAACACAAAAGTTATGACACGTTGAAGATTGGAAGTTGGGTGTCAAGGACCTGAATACCGCCCGGTCGGGCGATACCCGCCCCAGCCGGTCGGGCGACTTTGCCTTAGCCATTTTTTCAGATTGAAAAGAAAGCAAGAAAAAAACCCTTGCGGGCCCGATCGGGCGATATCCGCCCGAGTTGGTCGGGCGAGGCGAGTAACTTTGAAGGATGCAGCTGAAGAGCGCCCGACCGGGAATGACGAGCGAACATGGCACCTGGCGACCGTCCGATCGGGCGGGTCGGTTTTTAATGATTTTGAAGCGCGTGTTGCGCTGGCTCTTATTTTCATATAAATACTTATCCTTTTAGGGTTGAAAGACCACGTTTTTACACTATAGTTTCAGTTTTAGTTTTCCTAAGCACATTTTAATTACTGAAGAACCATAGTATTACTCTTTACCATTTTGACATTGGATTTTCAATAGAAGTGGGGATTTTGCAAGATTGTTCTATATTGGTATTTCTTTCTTCTCTTGTTATTCTTATTCAATCCTTGATTATTGATTCACCATGTTTACTTGTTTCATCATGAATATGTTTCCTTTAATTATGATTGAGTAGTTTATTTCTAGGGTTAAGGGGATCCATGAATATTTATGAAAGGGATCTTTATAAAATATTGATTTTTGATGATGTATGTCGATTCCTATTGAATGTATTATCTCTATTCAATCCGATTTGGCCAGATTGATTGTTATAGTATTGCAATATTAGGTTATGCGCCGAGAGGTATAAACTTGATATTAAGGCTAGTTTCAATAGGTAGAATTGGTATTAATAAATTGCGAGAGCCTGTTAATATCATTCTATGGTTAATTTCGACTCAAGAGAGGAAATCATCCTGTTTGACTGCATTATTTATTATTGATTATTGTGTTTCATCCTGGATTATTGTTCATTGGTGAACCTATGCCCTAGACTCTTTATTATTGATATTTTCGATATAGTTATTGACTAGTTTAGTATAATCACAAACAAACATTCGTTACCTATAATCTAGATTTGATCGACGATTAGGAAAAGAACACTATTTCCCTGTGGATTCGACCCTACTTCCCTGACTACTATTTGTTAGAGGACTTTAGGATTACTTTTGATTAGGTGATACGACTTTAGCCTGTCAAAATTTGGCGCCGTTGCCGGGGAAACGGTTTTGTTTCATTTCCTTTAATTGTTTTAGAGTCTAGATTATTCATTCTCGTCTCAGAGAACACTTGTTCTTTGGGACAAAATCTCTTAATTGTTTGTTCTTTAGTTCGTCTATGCGCAGGAGTTTGAGTTCAGGTGGTTTCCCATTTGATCCTGAAATTGAAAGATCCTTTCATAGACAGAAGAACTTATTCAGACAATTGCGAGATAATTCAGGGGGAGATAACCCTTTGGATTCTGATTCTGATTCTAGACGCACTTTTCCTACTACTCCAAGAGAATCAGAAATGGCTCGGAGACTTACTGATTTTTCCCAACCCTCCTTGGCTGAACTTCCCAAGAGCAATCAAATGCCCGAAATCGAAGCTGTCAATTTTGAGATCAACCCTGCATTGCTGAATATGATCGAAAGGAAACAATTTGGTGGTGGACCTAATGAAGACCCTAATCTACATTATCAGGACTTCTGCCAATATTGTTCTACTATTAAGCAGCAGGGAGTAACACAAGATCAAATTCGGGAGATTCTTTTCCCATTTTCACTTCGAGACAAGGCAAAGATGTGGTACAATGGGATTAATCGCACAACTCTTGGGATCACAGACTGGAATACCTTGGCTTTAGCTTTGTACAGGAAGTACTACCCTCCAGAGAAGACTGCTAGGCTGCGTAGTCATATCACAAATTTCATCCAAGGTAATGACGAATCTTTGTATGAGGCTTGGGAAAGATTCAAGGACCTCCAGAGAGAATGTCCCCATCATGGTCTACAAAAATGGTTCCTAGTTCAGGGCTTTTACAATGGTTTGGGGAACAACTCAAGACTTATTCTAGACTCTGCGGCAAATGGGAGATTCATGAAACTAGAAATTGATGCCGCACATTACTTAATCGAAGAGATGGCTATCCACAACTCTCAATACGGCAACCCTCGAGGACTAGCTAACAAGGGAGGCAAGCATGAGATTGATTCTATATCCCTAGTGGCTGCACAAATGAATGCCATCAATAATAAGTTGGATAATATGCAACTCTCCTCTCCCGCGAGTGTTGCTGCTTTAGGTACTACATCTGAGATCTTGTGTGAAAATTGTGGTATAGTTGGACACAGGTCACAGGACTGTCGGAGTTCACTTGAACAAGTTAATGCCTTCCAATCATATCGGCAGAACAATCCATACTCCAACACATACAATCCAGGATTGAGAAATCATCAGAATCTGTCATACAAAAGCACTAATGTCTTCAATCCTCCTGCACCACAACCACAGGCCCAACAATTGAACCAGAGGTACTACCAGCAACCTTCTCAACATCCTCCTGGTTTCTCTAGACCATCATTCAACCCATCTCAACAAGCACCTCCTGCCGACCCCATGATGGTTGAGATGAGGAATATGATGCTGCAGATACAAAAAGACAGACAAACTGACAAGGCACATATTGAGTCAATTCTAGCTCACAACAAGATGTTGGAGAACCAGTTGGCACAGTTGGCTACTTCGAACTCTACTCGACAACAAGGTGCTCTTCCAGCACAATCTGTTCAGCCAACCGACTCGGCAAACGCCACCACTCTCCGCAGTGGGTTTTATTATGATGGACCACCCATGCCTACTGATGATACTGGGAATGTGAGGGATGATGGGGAACGAGTCCAAGATCAACCTGAAACTGACAAGAAGAACCGTAAGCAAGTGATTGAGCATGGAGAGACAAATGACGCCAAGAAGCCTACCATTGAGGTTCCTCCTATCAAACTTCCTTTTCCAAATCGTCAACTCAAGAGTAAGCTGGACCAACAATTTGGTAAGTTTTTGGAAGTCGTCAAGAATCTTCAGGTAATTGTTCCTTTCACAGAATTAATTACTCAAGTGTCTGCTTATGCAAAATTCATGAAAGATATCTTGATTAGAAAAAGGGCTTTTAATGAGGTGAAGACAGTTGCATTTACTGAGGAATGTAATGCCTTTTTACAAAATAAATCTCCACCAAATTTAAAAGATCCTGGTAGTTTCTCTATTCCCTGTCACATTGGTAGACTATTCATTGATAAAGCATTGTGTGACTTGGGTGCTAGTGTGAGTGTTATGCCATTATCTGTTTCCTCAAAATTAAATATGGGAAGTCTGAAAGTTACCAATATTACTCTGCAAATGGCTGATCGTTCTGTTAAGTACCCCCTAGGTATTCTAGAAGATGTGCCTGTTAGAGTAGGAAAATTTTTTATTCCCGTTGATTTTGTTGTGCTTGACATGGAGGAAGACAAGCAAATTCCGATTATTTTGGGTAGGCCATTCCTTCATACTGCAGGTGCAGTAATTGATGTGAAAAATGGTAAACTTACACTATCTGTAGGAGATGATGAGGTCACCTTTAATCTGAGCACCGCTTTGAAAAGTCATATGCTAGAGGAAAAATGCTATAGTATTGATGTGGTTGATGTGATTTGCCATGATAACATGCCCCAAGCTCTCTATGGAGACCCCTTGGAGGCAGTACTTTGTCTTGATTCTTCCACAGGTGATGGCAGTCTTTGGAGCAATGAGGTCGATGCTATTGAGAAGGCTCTAGCAAGTGAAGAGCTTGACCTTGGTGAATGCCAAAAGGTAAAGAGGTTAGTTCAATCAGCGTGCAATATTGAGGTAAAGAAATCCGAACTTAAACCTCTCCCCTCTCACTTGAAGTATATGTTTATAGATGAGCATGAGTTAAATCCTGTAATTGTCAGTGCTGCACTTGATGACAGCCAACTCTCACAACTTCTGAATGTTTTGAAAACTCATAAGAAAGCTATCGGATACAATATTGACGATTTGAAGGGTATAAGCCCCGATTTTTGTACGCACAGGATACACCTTGAGGATAATCATAAGCCGTGCATTCAACCACAAAGGAGACTGAATCCAAACATGCAAGAAGTGGTTAAGAAAGAAGTGATCAAACTACTTGATGCAGGTATTATCTACCCTATTGCTGATTCTAAGTGGGTAAGTCCTGTACAAGTAGTACAAAAAAAAAGGTGGTATGACTGTTGTGAAAAATGAAAAGAATGAGTTAATTCCTACTAGAACTGTGACTGGATAGCGTATGTGTATAGACTATAGGAGACTCAACATGGCCACTAAAAAGGACCACTTTCCATTACCTTTTATTGACCAAATGCTTGAAAGGTTGGCTTGTCATTAATATTTCTGCTACTTGGATGGGTATTCAGGTTTCTTCCAAATTCCCATTCATCCTGATGATCAAGAAAAGACAACATTTACCTGCCCTTATGGCACTTTTGCATATCGTAGAATGCCCTTTGGTTTGTGTAATGCCGCCACCTTTCAACGATGCATGATGAGTATCTTTTCTGAGTTCATAGAGTCTATCATGGAAGTCTTTATGGATAATTTTAGTGTGTATGGTTCTACTTTTGATACATGCTTAGTTAAT
Source organism: Beta lomatogona (assembly GCA_947646795.1). NCBI lineage: Eukaryota > Viridiplantae > Streptophyta > Magnoliopsida > Caryophyllales > Amaranthaceae > Beta > Beta lomatogona. Next base: position 931,425 of record CANSNZ010000421.1, on the reverse strand, counting down.
CTCACTAAAGTCATGAAAAGATGTGAAGAATGTAATTTGGTCTTGAACTGGGAAAAGTGTCATTTTATGGTGACTGAAGGAGTTGTTTTAGGCCACATTGTTTTTGATAGGGGCATCCAAGTGGATCAAGCTAAGGTCCAAGTGATTGAGCAATTACCCCCACCCACTAATGTTAAAGGAGTACGAAGTTTCCTTGGTCATGCGGGGTTTTATCGCCGCTTTATCAAGGATTTTTCCAAAATTGCTAAACCACTGACCCACCTCCTTCTTAAGGATGCTCCATTTGATTTTACTGATGAATGTCTTGAGTCTTTTGACAGGATCAAGCAAGCTTTGATAACTGCACCTATTATCCGAGCCCTCGATTGGGAACTCCCTTTCGAGATAATGTGCGATGCAAGTGATTACGCAGTTGGAGCCGTGCTCGGTCAACGCACAGATAAGGTCTTGCATGCTATCTACTATGCTAGCAAGACATTGGATGAGGCTCAAGTCAACTATGCCACTACGGAAAAAGAGCTTTTGGCTATTGTCTATGCTTTAGAGAAGTTCAGATCATATCTGATTGGCTCCAAAGTCATTATCTACACTGATCACGCAGCTCTGAAGTACCTTCTCTCTAAGAAGGAAGCTAAGCCTAGGCTCATTCGATGGATTCTCTTGCTCCAAGAGTTCGACATAGAAATTCGTGATAAGAAAGGAGCAGAGAACGTAGTTGCAGACCACTTGTCACGGCTCCGGCACGACGATGGTATGAACTCCACTCCTATAGATGATTCTTTTCCTGACGATCATCTATATGCAGTCACCTCACAGATCCCTTGGTTTGCTGATTATGCCAATTACTTGGTTGGCGGTATACTACCTCCTGATTTGTCCTACCAACAAAAGAAACGGTTTCTCCATGATGTTAAATTCTACTTTTGGGATGATCCTTTCTTGTTTCGTGAATGTTCAGATGGTCTTTTCCGCAAATGTGTTCTTGAGTGGGAGGTCAAAGGCATTCTGAATTGTTGTCATAACTCACCTTATGGTGGGTACCATGTCCCCTCGCTAACTGTGGCCAAGCTCCATGAGTCGGGTTTCTATTGGCCCACAATGTTTAAGGACGCACAATCTTTCATCATGTCATGTGACGCTTGCCAGAGGACCGACAACATTTCAAGACGGCATGAGATGCCCCAAAAAGTTGAAATCTTTGATGTTTGGGGTATTGATTTCATGGGACCGTTCCCATCTTCTAATGGGAACTGTTACATTTTGGTTGCGGTCGATTATGTATCTGTAACGCCCCGGAAATACATAACCTTAATCAGCAGCAGAATCATAACTTAGGCCTGTGAGTTAGGGCCCACTACTAATATAATAGCCTAAAGTCTTCTCTTAAACATACATGTGCTCAACTTAAAGTAATAATTACCCTTAATACAGAGTATTCTAATTATCTCAAATATATGTAGTCACTTCAACATAATCCATAATATCACCCTTGCAACTGCTTTGCCATACCTAAAATAGAAAACAAAACGTCATGAGCCAAGGCTCAGTAACATTCTACTCTAACAGCATAAATTCATTTCAACTCATTTTATTAGAAAACAGAGAGGGGAGAAGATAGTCAAATTCACTAGTACAAAATCGATGATTTGCGTCGGATGCGAAGCGCCCATTTGCGTCGGACATGGGTCCGACGGCACAGGTCTCGACGCAGATGAGAGAGACAGGATCTGCGTCGGACCAGGACACGACGCAGATTATAGTCTATTTGCGTCGGACACTAAGCAACGTCCGACGCACATAATCCTACAAGCAGCACAAAATGGTAAGCATCTGCGTCGGATGCTTGGCAAAGTGCGAAGCAGATGAAGAGCCATTTGCGTCGCACAATTCCAACATACGACGCAAATCTCACAAGCCACACCCACATGCTGCCAGGCCTTATTTTGCCCTTAAACAGTGATTTGCGTCGGACATAAGTCCACATCCGACGCAAATTGCTATTTTTTTTTTTAAAAAAAATAATTTCAAGAACTGGAATTTCAACTCAAACAAATTAAACAGTAATTAAAAAAAAGGAGAAGTGGTGTTTTACATTGAGTAGAAGGGGTGTTTTTTACAAACACTAATTACAATAAAATGCATAAATTACAGAAACCAAAAAGAGAAAATTACAGAAAATCAAATGAGAAAAATCATAAAAAAGAAAATTACAGAATTAAAGATACTACTCATATCCTCATATCCTTCTGCTCAAACAGCCAAATCTGAATACGAGCAATCTGCAAATCAAAAGGAAAATAAAAGAAAATCATAAAACAATAAAAGATAACAATTTCTCTTGGTAAAAATCATGAAATTGAGACTTACGCTTTGAAGAAACCTGAAGATCAGGTTCTGAAAGATTCTATATTCCGAGAAAAAAAAAAAGAGGAATATGAGTGAGACCATAAAAGTAAGAGAAAACAGCAAAATTAAATAGAAAATGGAAGTGAGGACTTACGCTGGACTTTGGTGCTCGCCATTGTTGTTGCTGCGAAAATTAGTCTACTGCTTCGAATTTGGTCTGCTGCAGTACACCCTCGCTCACTCGTGACTCCGTCAGATTGTCGCTCGCTGCTTGATGAGATTAGAGAGATGTCTTCGCTTTTTGGCGTTCTTCGCTGCTTGGTGAGACGAGATGAAGGAAGATGATAGAGATGAGATGAGGAGATGAAGGAAGGTGAGAGAGATGAGATGAAGGAAGGTGAATTCGTTGCATGCGAAGGAGAAAGAGAAAAATAAGAACGGCAGTGGTTGATGATGAACTGGTGGCATGAGAAAGAGAAAGAGGGAGAGAGGGATAGAGAGAGAAGAACGGCTGAAGAAGCTAGACAAAGAATTGAAGTTAGGGTTTGAAATATAAGGGATTGGGGCCTACAGCCTTATCTGCGTCGCATGGGCTTTGTGTGCGACGCAGATAAGACCAAATAATTAATTTCTGCATTTTTTGAGGCTTATCTGCGTCGCACATATAGCCCATGCGACGCAGATAAGCCCAAATAATTAAATTCTGCATTTTTTGAGCTCGTGAAAGAGGAATTGAGTGGAATCATCTGCGTCGCACCCTAATTAACATCCGACGCAGATGACTATCTGCGTCGCATGCTAGTTAAATACGAGGCACATATTTCGTCTTTTGCGTCGATTCCCTGCTGCATGCGACGCAAATGAGTCTTCTGCGACGTTTGTCCTGTTGTGCGACGCAAATGGTGAGACGCAAATCGTCGTTTTTCTACTAGTGAAACCATTTCATAAACATATAATTCAAATCAGGAATTTAAAGAAGGATTCATGTTATCATTCATCATTTTATCATAGTAATTATCGGAAATCTTCCTTTGGTTACTTGGCGAGTAAACAGAAGGCTAAGCCACCGAGGACATATGTCCCCCATCAGAAAGTGGCATAAAGCCATACATCAAAACATAAGGCAGAGCCACCGAGGACCTTTGTCCCCCATCAGAAGGTGGCATATAATGCCAAACATAATGCGGGTACCACCGAGGATGTTGTTCCCCCATCAGAAGGTGGCGTTGCCGCCATATAACAGAATGGCACGTGCACGCCCACAGAACATAGTACTGCCATAAACCATCTTTCACCTCCATTTATCATGTTTCGTGATTTTAAAGTACTTTTCAGTATCGTAAAGTCATTGCATAAATGTCATACCAAATCATTTATAAACATAATTTGCATAGTGAAACATTTCATATCCCGCACACCATAAATACATATTATCAAAACATTACACAAAAGCGTCATAAAACGTAGTTGGAAGGGGAGAGCGGGTGTTAGCAGTAGACGTTACCTCGAGTCGCGATTATTATACTTGATAGCCGGGGAGGCTTGTAATATCCCTTTTCCTTTCTAATCTATTCAAGAATTAATAAAGAACGACTTATTAATATTTTATTCTAGATTTTAAACTCTATGATCCATTTCCATCATGTGCCCATAGGAAGTACTTTAATCTGACTTAATAGTGAGTTTCTGAAATTAATGGTCGTGGAAATCTCATTATCACTATTTATCACTTAAACTATAATTCTTGACTTTACTAACTTGGTTAAAAAGGTCATTTTTAATATAATAGATAACACCCTTAATATGAGTTCTAAGTCCAACTTAAGTTAAACTATTTAGTAACAACCGCTAGTTATAAGGTTAACGAAATTCATGTTTAATGACTTGAAGGTGTGATTATAGAACTTTCATGCTTTAGTTAGACTTTTAATAGTAAAGTGATTATCTAATTAATTGTTAAATTCTAACTTGTATTAGTGATATCCTACTAGTTAGTGTCCATGAATAAGTGATTTACTTAATCTACAACTTAAAATGTGATATTCATTTCATTAAGCTAAAAGTGGGACTGTAATTATAGATTAAGCTTACTAACATTATACTTAAAATCCAAGTGTATTTAATTAGTATTACTTTATAATACATGACTTAAGTTATAACTATGTGAGCATGAAACTATAATTTTATATATCAAAAACACCATTCATGTAGTTAAGGTGTAGTACTAGTGGTTATTTCATAATCTATATTATACTATAATTAGGTTGTATGATTATTTTATGAAGTAGAGTGAACTTTATAACAGTTTAATTAACTAAGTTCGATCAACTTGATTTATTAATCATATTAAGTCTCAATATTTAAACTTGAAAGATTATAGGTACACTTATGCATAACTAAATTTACTACATACAATGTAGATTTTAAATTACAAAACAAGATTATACTTAAAATTAGATTAGTTAATTAGCCCAACATACTAATGGTTCATGTAAATTACTAAGCCTAAACTAATGACTTAAACTTTTCAAAACAAATAAAAGGAGGGAAAATTAAAGTCTATAACTTACTGGTTAACAAACACAACACAGGCAGCGAAGGGGAGGAGTGGTCGGAACTCCGGCGAGCAGGTGGCGCGGAGGAGGCGGCGTGCTGGCCGGCAGGGCAGCGACGCGTCAGCAGCCCAGGCGGGGCCGAGGAGGAAAGAGAAGCAGCGAGATAGGGAAGAGGAAGGGAGGTGGTGCTGGCGGTCGGCGGTGGTTGGCAGGCGCGCAAAAGGGTCGGCCGGCAGGTGGTGGTCGGAGGGTGGCCGGAAAACAGGAGGGTAGTGTTTGAGATTTTCTGATTTTTGGGTGGAGATGAATAGTAAAATCAGCATACTATTTATAGTAATCTTAGGAGCAAAATTCAATAAAAATAATGAAGGCTTAATGGTGAAGTATACTTGGGGAGCAAGGAGTTCTAGAAGCCTTGGGGAGCAAGGACATGGAGCTTGAGGAAGAAGATGAATTGGATGGATGGTGATCTTCCATTTAAAGAAATTTTCTAATTCTTTTGTACTACCAAAATTAGTAAGTTTTTCCTATTTCCTTTTATTAGACAACCATACTAACTTAGCTTATCTTATCAAATACTTGCTTTTATTTTATTTCCAATATATTAAAGAAGTGATTAAATAAATAAATAAATTTTAAATAATTTATTAAGCTAATTATTAATGTTAATTAAGCTTAAATTTCTGGGATATTACAGTATCCAAGTGGGTTGAAGCCGTGGCATCTCCTACTAATGGCTCTAAGGTAGTGATGGCTTTGTTCAAGAAAATCATATTCCCCCGATTTGGAGTCCCACGCGCCGTGATCAGTGATGGCGGCTCCCATTTTCATGAACGACATTTGGATACCCTCTTGAAGAAATATGGAGTCTACCACCGTACTGGCTTAGCGTACCATCCTCAAACAAGTGGGCAAGTAGAGGTCTCAAATCGAGAAGTTAAGTCCATTCTTGAGAAGGTAGTTGCAAGGTCTAGGAAGAATTGGAGTACAAAGTTGGATGATACACTTTGGGCCTACAGAACCGCATTCAAGACACCCATTGGTACTTCACCGTATAGGCTCGTGTATGGGAAAGCATGTCACCTCCCCGTCGAATTAGAATATAAGGCTTTTTGGGCGATCAAAGAGCTAAATATGGATCAAAAGCTTGCAGGGGAGAAAAGACTTCTACAACTCACTGAACTTGATGAGTTCCGATTGTTGGCTTATGATAGTGCACGAGTATATAAGGAGAAAACGAAGAAGTGGCATGATAAAAATATCCTACCAAGGGAGTTCGCCGTAGGAGACAAAGTCTTATTGTACAATTCTAGGCTCAAACTCTTCCCTGGAAAGTTGAAATCTAGATGGTCAGGCCCTTTCACAGTTGCTAGAGTGAACAAGTTCGGTTCTGTAGAGGTTATGAATGAAAAAGGTGAAGTTTTCAAGGTTAATGGGCAACGTTTGAAGTTGTACTACACAGGTGCTACTGTGGGTCTAGTTGAGGAACTCTACCTCCAAGCACCATCACCACTTGATGAATGAGGGCGGTAAATGGTCATGCGGGACCTTTATAAACCAGCGTTGTTCGGGAGGCAACCCGATTTTTGACTTTTTCTCTCCTCCTTTTTCTTGTAGTTTTTCTTTTTATTTTATTTATTCTTTTTTTTTTAGCATAATGAGAGAAAACTTTTCATATTTTGGAACTTTATCGTGCAGGAATGTGTGTCAAGGGTGACAATTCGCAGCTTCACAATGAAAAAAAAAACATAAAAGAAAGGCGAAAAACGCAAAGAATCAAACTCGCTGGGAACCGCCCGGGTGGGTCGGGCGCACCTTGCCCGGTCGGGCCCGCAAGCACCATTCTTGGGCACACATCACAAAAAGAAAAATTCTAAGGAAAGGGTGTACTGGGCACCGCCCGGGTGGGCCGGGCGCATCCCGCCCGGTCGGGCCCGCAAGGATCAACACAAAGCGACAAAAACGCAAAACACGAATTTTCCAAGCCAAAAATCTCGCCCGGGCGGGTCGAGGAAGTCCGCCCGGTCGGGCGACGAACAGGAAACACGGTTTTTCCTTCATTAAACCCCCGAATTTTTTTTCTCCTCCCTCACAACTCATTCACCTTCTTCCTCTCACTCCTTCTCTCTCCTCAAAACCAAACCCCAAACCCTACCACCCTCTTTTCTCTAAACTCCATCTTCACAACCCCAACTCTCAAAATTATTTTTTTCTCCCAAATCTTCATCATCCATTCATCTTTTTAACTTTCCCGCACTCAAATTATCCTCTTCCTCCTCTCAATCTCTCACTTTCTTTCTCCATCTTTCTTGGGTTTATTGAGTAAAGGTTTCTCTTCTTCTTCAATGGCGGCTCGTCGTGGTGCACGTGGCAACGAAAATCCCGCAATTGAGGCAGACACTACATTCCCCCACATCATCTTCAAAGATGAAGCACAACGGGTACAATTCCAAAAACTTAAACATCGCATGATTTATCCTACTAGAATTGTTAGTCGGGATCTCTTGCATGCTTTTGGTATCACTGAAATTACCCGGACATTGTTTGCGGGGGTTGGTATTAGGGAGTTTTTCACACTATATCATGGAACATATGCTGATATCACACTTGAATTTTTAAGCTCCCTTGAGATCCGAAAACATTCCTCGCATGATCATGTCATGTATTTTAGGATTGCCAATGCTGACCGTAAACTGACTCTTAGGTAATTTGCCCAACTGCTTGGGATGACTGTTAGGGGCGATAGAAAGAAACCAGAAACAATGCTATTAGGCCTCTTTTGGCAAGCCTTGACAGGAGTTAGACCCCCCAATGGCCAACATCTGCAGATCAAGTCTGTTCACAATCCGAGCATTCGATTCCTCCTAAAAAATTTTGGGGGTACTATTTTTGGGAGATGGGAACCCAATACAACCCGGACTGAGGAACTCACTGCTCTAGGGACATATCTATGGCCTGCTACTATGAAAATGCAGTTTGATCTTGCCTACGCCTTCATGCACCACTTACACAAAATTTCCACCACTTACCCCACTTTTGAGGCGGATGGCAGTGTCAAGACAACTGTGCCTATCGTTATTGGGGGGCTAGTCACCCACATTGCCTGTCATTTCGTTTATGTAGAAAATCGGAACAATGTAGTTCCTGGAGCCACCTACCTCGATCTTGACCATTTTCTGTCAGCTCGATATTTTACCCCTAGTGGTCGGCAGTTTAGGTGGCTGATTGCAAATCGAAAATCAATACTCCTCCCTAATCCTGACTTGATCCAATTACCTATAGGGGATGACTACTCTGATAACGCTGTCCCACCCAGCTACCTTCTCCCTGTAGGTGATGAGATCAACCCTCCTTAGACTGCTCCAATACCTGAACCTCCTCAGACCTACCGTAGGCGTGAGACTGCCCCTTCCATCCCTTCCTCTTCTTCCCACCCCAATCCTCCTACTGCTGATTTTGAGGGTATGATGAGTGTTTTGCAGCGTATCAAACTGAATATGACTGCTAACACTCAAGCTATTGAGCGTCTCGAGCGCCGTGTGGACACCATTTACACTTGCCAGCATCTAGCTATGTTCCATTATATGATGAGTATTGCAGGCTCGAAACGATAGCTCAGGCTGGTCCCCACCCCAGCTGGTACACTTGGAACCCCACATATGGTCATGTTGGTGGAGGGCGTGGCGCCGGAACCAGTACTGATGCTGGTAATGAGGATGATGATGGTGATGATGACACTATGGACGACTGAGGTCCTTGTTCCTTTTCTTTCCCTTGCTGCAATGCGAACATTGCCAAGTTCAACTTGGGGGAGGCTATCTCTTGTGTATATGGTATTTTTTCTCTCACTCCTTAGGTAGTTTAATGCTTTCATAGTTTAGTTGCATAGCTAGTAGTTTTTCCTTACCTAAAAAAAAAAAAAACCGAAATGAACAAAAATACGAGTTTACTAGAAAGTCATAGTCAAGTTGAATAGTTGTTTCCCTGTGCCCCGTATCATCATATTTGTATTTTGACTTTGGATTGTTGATGGGCATGAAACAATGATTGATCACCAGAGCATGATATTTTTGTACTTTGATCTATGATAAGAATCATAATTGTGGCACTCTATATGTCCTACAAGCATGTTTGGATTTAACTGTGAGCTTCTGTGCCTTAAAACTGCATATATTCCAGTTTTTCTTTTCATGTGTGTATGCCCACTTTTCTGAGGGATGCTAGAACTTGTGTTTTCTCTCCATTGATGCATTTACTATATGATGACTAAACAAAAAGGATTATGACTCTCTTAGGAAATTGCACCACAAGACCAAATAACCTTCCTTGCATTTATTTCCCCTAGTTAACCACTCTGAGCTGAGCCTATTTCTTTTGATAACCACGCTATGAGCTCCACATTTTCCAAAAATACATCTCTCTACCTTTGGTTGTGAAGTATTTAGGAATTGTAGGTTGGTTGACATTTAATGGATAGAATTGGTTGTTGGTGTAATTGAAAAAAAAAAATTGTGTACTTGAAAAGAAGGACTCCGCATTATCACTTTCAAGTCCTAATTATTGACTCTCCTTTATCCTTATTAGCTAGTAGCTAAAGTAGAAAACTTTTGAAAATGAGACAAGTAAGGCTTTCAAAGAAAAACAGAATACAAAAAAAAAAAAGAGAAGCAACAAAAATTGGAAAAACATTGAGTTGGAAATTTTTGCTTGGATTATATGAAAGGTGTAACAACCCATAATTTTGCTCCTAGTTTTTCGCAAGAATTTTCTCTAAAACTATTATTTTCTCTAAATTAATTATTTTTATTTTTATAATTTTGGGAGCCGAATTATTATTTTTATTTTTATGGCGTGTTAATTTGTTTATTTCATTTATATTTATAATATAATTTATTCGAATTATTTTTACTATTAAGTATTTTCAAAGTTTAGGCGCGATTTAGGAATTAATCGTTTTATCGCGTAGCGGGCTTTCGAAGCATGGATCGTTGTTGAATTGGGCCGAAAGTTTTTGTGGGTGTTGGGCTTGGGGCAGCCGGCCAAGTGGAGGATTTAGGAGAGCCTTCTCCTTTCCTTTCTCTTTTGTTTTCCTTAAGACTCTTTGATGCCTTATAACTCCCATAACCCCCCCTTAATGATTTTCTTTAATTAAACCCCATTAAACCTCTTAATTCACTTCAAATTCTGATTGAAAATCAGAACTCTTGGCTGCCATTCTCCAATAATTTCGGCCATCATCATCATCTTCATTCTCTCAAATTTTCTTCATTTCTACTCTTTGATAATTGTTCGTGAATTGTTTTTGTGGCTTTTTCCTTATACTTGGTGCTTGGAATTTGAAGAAGAAGAGGATCACACGCCTATATTGGGGATTTCCAGAAGTTTTCAGCTCGCCTTCGACGATCCAGGTAACTAGTTGTTGTCTTAGAATCATAGTGATTAGAGTAGTATTCGGTATTAGATTAATACGTTAAGAATTATCTAAAATACTTTTTGAATGAGATTTTTGACAAACATTGACATGAACATACGTGACACATGCTATGTGAATACTGTGTAGAGAAAAATATTTTTTGCATGATTTTTAATATTTATTTGATTTAATTAGTATTTTGTGCGTTTTTGGCTAAATTTCATAATAATTATTGAACGACTGATTAAAATTGATGAAATCATTTTTCTTAGATCATGTTACATGCGTATAATGTATTCCATGCCTTAGAATAATTTTTACCTACTGTTTACTTTTTAATTAATTGATATATCTGTTTTTGTAATTTCTGTTCTGTCAGTATATAATTCATGAAAATTACTTATAGAGGCAGAAAAATTAATTTATTTGAATAATATGTATTTACGTGAGCTTTTACATGTTATGTAAATTTTTAGTAATTTTTGGGCGTCTTTTTATATTTTTAGTTATTATAATGGCTTATTTGTGGAATCTGTATATTAACTGTTAAAAATACTTTTGTAGTCCTAAAATTATAAATAAAAATTATACCATGTCAGTAGAGCCATTAGGGTCATATGATAATTTTTGTGTGATTTTAATGCTCGAATTTGTTAGTTTAATATTATTATGGTGTTTTTGTTATGAAATTGAGGATATACTTTTAAATTATTTGAGGGCTTGTAAATCAGAAATAATTCATAATTTATTATATTCTGGGTTGCTGATTTTCAGTAGTATATAGTATGTATCATTTGGGTAACCACATGTTTAGGTTTGATTTATGAAATAAAATGATTTAATTGTTATTACTCTTTTAATGAATATGATTTAGAGTTAATTGGTGATGTATTTGTGATTGAGTGTGGTTGCTGTAAAAAAAACCAGTATATTGTCATTGTTGATGTTTGGGAATGTTCAAGTGTTATTGTGAGAGTTATTTGTTGAATATTTTATAAGTGATTTATTTTGAGGAATTATGAAGAACTGTTTGATGAACTGTGGGTATAAGGCCGGGTGGCATCCCTTTTTTGATGAATATTTTTTATGAATGATATTTAGATTGTATGCATGATTGTATTTTGGGATAAGAATATCCGGTGGGATAGATGTAGTCCCCGGTGAAAAACATGCTAACCACCTGGTTTGCGAACTAGGGGTACACCTGGGTTAATTGTTGTCGTCCGAGAGGTCAAGGAGTTCTGCGTGTTCTACCCTGCATCGGGAGTTTGGCCATTCTTAGACACATGCAGTGGGGAACGTAAGCCCATAGGCCCGACCCGGGAGATTGCGATCCGACAAACCTTAGGAAGTGATTTGCGAATCACTGGCGTTCGGTTTCTGACTCAATAACTTGTTGTATTTTGATTTATTATTATTATTTATTTATTTATATTGGAATTATGTCACTCACTATATTATGTTTACTTATTGTTAATGATCTCTTGATTTATCTATGAGCTTTATGATTTCTATGTGCATGATATGATGTAATGAATTGCATGTTATTCCTTTCTTAATAATCTACCTCTGAATAGTGCTTTGATTGCTATTGTTCTGGGAGAACTGCTAGGTACTCCCCACTGACTGTGGAAATATGTAATATAATCTTGCAGATGGAAATGAATGCTAGGCTTGTGACTGCTTGGGCTAGCAGTGTGAGAGTTGGTTGTGAGAAGAAGCTTCTAGTTCTGTTTTTGGTAGATGAACTCTATATGGGCCATAGGGAGACTTATTTTTGGATAGCTTTCAAGGACATTAGTTTTATTTAAGTTTATTTTGGGAGACTTGCATGTCTCATGGTATTTGGATTTAATGATATGATACAATTTGGGATACTCCTTTTATTTTAGAACTATGATGTTTACTTGGAGATTAATTCCCTTTTTAAGCTATGAATTTCGAGTTATTATCTTTATTTATTGTTTTAGGGTAGCATAACCGTCCCGACGTTATTTCCGCTAACGTCATTTTAGTATTTCTTGAATTGATGTTGTTTAGTATCTTAGTAGTAGAAGGACGGGGTGTTACAGTTGGTATCAGAGCAAAGTTACCTGAGACCCTTACTTAGCCACTAAGAAACTCCCGGGAAATGTATAGTTGAAGTAACTAGGGTCATTAGAATCTTAGGCTTCAAGAAAAGTAGTAGTGAGAGGGTCACTTGGGTAGGAAACCACGGGAAAATATTTTTCTTATTTTGATGTGATAAGTTGTTAATTTACAACTAATAACGTGTTCAATAACGAATGTTTAACTTGTGTTGTAGAATGCCGCCTCGAGGTTTGACTAGTGCTAGAAAGGAGGCTGCCCGGAAAAGGCGCCAAGCACTTGAGAACGCCATCATAGCTATGGCTAATCGGTCTTCTGCTCCGCCTAGTGGGCAATCCATCTTTGATCGGTTTGACCGTCACCGTCCGCCTACTTTTGATGGGACTTCTGATCCTGTTGTGCTGGAAGGGTGGATAAGGGAGATGGAGAAGCTGTTTGCCGCTACTGGATGCCCTGCTGCTGAAATGGTGCCTATTGGTACCTACTATCTGAAGATGGAAGCTGACAACTGGTGGAGTACCGTTCGTGCAAGCTGCATGGCTACACCGGGATTTGGATGGGATGAGTTTCGTGTTAAGCTGAAGGAGAGGTTTTATCCCGATGAGCTCCGTTGGCGAAGCGGGGAAGAGTTCTTAACTCTGTCTCGGGGTACTACGAGTGTGCGGGAGTACAACGATAAATTCACCGAGCCGTCCGGGTTTGCTACCTCGGTTGTACCTACCGAAGCCGAGCGTGTGAAGAGGTACATCAAGAAAATGGATCCTAGGGTGAGGACCCATGTTCTGAGTTCGGGAGCTTCGACGTTCCAGGGAGCCTATGAGATAGCTCTGAGTATTCATGCCTCTTTGAAAGAGGAAGATTCTGCCAAGAAGCCTGCTGCTACCTATGTTCAGTTCCCTGCTAAGAAGCCGAGGTATAAGCCGTCTAGTCGAGGGGGTTATCAACAGGGTTCCGGATCGAGTTTTCGTCCGAGTTTTGATCCGAGCAAGTGCCGAATCTGTGGTAAAGCTGCTCATCCAGGGAAGAACTGTGATGGTTCGACCGTCGTCTGTTTCTATTGCAAGGAAGTGGGGCACAAGTCATTCCAGTGTTCTAAGAATCCTAGAGCTCCGTCTTTTTCTCGCTGGGTCCCGCTAAGCCGAGATAGTTCTTCCGCTCCTCCGAAGAACAGGATTTATGTGATGACGCAAGCCGAAGCCGATGTCCATCCCGACGTCATCTCTCGGTACTTTTCTTGTAAATAATGCTCCCGCTTTTGTTCCGTTCGATACTTGGTGCTACAGTGTCTTTTGTTGCTAGTTCCTTTGTTCGAAAAGCTAATCTTTCCTCTAGATCTCCTATTAAGTCCCTAATTTCTCTTCCGTCTGGTGAGAATTATCCCTGTCATTCTGAGTTTAAGGGGGTGCCCGTCGGATTCCGGTTACGAGTTGCCCGGCGATCTTAAGGAGTTTCCTATGTCAGAGTTTGATGTGATCCTTGGAATAGATTGGCTATCAAAGTATCATGCCTGCATTCAGTGCCGTGATCAGAAGGTGGTGCTCAGAGATTCTAAGGGGAAAAGGATTTCTTATTCTGGTGTTGTAGTGAAGAAGGGTGTTAAGTGGGTTTCTGCTCTGAGAATGCGGAAGATGCGTCAAAAAGGTGATGTGGTATACCTTTGCATGGTGAAGGATTTGGCATCCGAAGATCAGCTCGAGAGTATTCCGGTAGTTCGGGATTATCCTGATGTATTTCTGAAGAGTTGCCGGGTATTCCGCCTGAAAGAGATGTGGAGTTCGGCATTGATTTAGTACCGGGTACTGCTCCTATATCCAAGGCTCCGTATAGAATGGCGCCGTCTGAGTTGCAAGAGTTGAAGACTCAATTGCAAGAGTTGATAGATAAGGGATTCATAAGGCCTAGTGTGTCGCCTTGGGGTGCTCCGGTCCTATTTGTCAAGAAGAAAGACGGGAGTATGCGTCTGTGCATCGATTACCGTGAGCTGAATAAGGTAACGATCAAGAATAAATATCTGTTGCCTCGCATTGAAGATCTCTTTGATCAGTTAAAAGGTGTTGGGGTATTTTCCAAGATCGATCTGAGATCCGGATATCATCTAATTCCCGTGAAGAAGGAGGATATTCCGAAGACTGCTTTTCGCACCAGATATGGGCACTATGAATTTGAAGTGATGCCATTTGGTCTCACGAATGCTCCTGCGATTTTCATGGATCAAATGAACCGCTCTTTCCACGAGTACTTGGATACTTGTGTGGTCGTGTTTATCGATGATATTCTCGTCTACTCTAAGGATGAGAATGAGCATGAGAAGCATTTGAGACCGGTGTTGGATGTTCTGCGCAAAGCAAAAGTGGTTCGCAAAGCCGTCTAAGTGCGAGTTCTGGCTGAAGGAGGTTGCTTTTCTAGGGCATGTAATCAGCAAGGAAGGAGTTAAGGTGGATCCCGCTAAGATCAAGGTTGTTGTCGAGTGGGAGAGTCCTAAGAATGTGACCGAGATTCGGAGTATTCTGGGTCTGGCTGGTTATTATAGGAGGTTCGTTCAAAATTTCTCCAAGATAGCTCAACCTCTGACTCGCTTGATGCGCAAGGACTGCAAGTTCATCTGGTCTGAGGATTGTGAAGGGGCATTTCTGAAGCTGAAAGAAAGTTTGACCTCTGCTCCTGTTCTTACCTTGCCATCTGAGGGCGTTGGGTATGAAGTGTTCGATGATGCATCGAAGAATGGTGCGGGTTGTGTTTTGATGCGGCAAGGGAAAGTAATAGCCTATGGTTTGAGGCGGTGAAGGTGCATGAGAGGAATTACCCGACCCATGATCTGGAGTTAGCGGCTGTGGTGTTTGCACTAAAGATATGGCGACACTATCTGTATGGTGTTCCGTGTAAGGTGTATACTGACCACAAGAGCCTGAAGTACATCTTCACTCAGCGTGATCTTAACATGAGGCAGAGAAGGTGGCTTGAATTGATCAAGGATTATGATCTGACCCTGGATTACCAAGAGGGTAAGGCGAATAAAGTAGCGGATGCTCTGAGTCGCAAGAGTAAGCATTCATTAAACGCTGCTATGGTGGTGCCTCGTGAATTGTGTGAGGAGTTTCGCAAGCTGGATATCGAGGTTGTTCCTCAGGGTTATGTGTCTGCTTTGTTGAGTTCCATGAGTGCCGAGCCTGAGTTGTTCCATGAGTTAAGAAGTAAGCAAAAAGGTGATCCGAAGCTGGAGAAGATCCGTGAAACAAAGATGCAAGGTCGTGTAGAGAATTTTGAGATATGTGCTGATGATAGCTTGAGGTTTATGGGGCGTTGGTGTGTGCCCAATGATGGTGAGCTTAAGAGAAAGATTCTCGAGGAAGCTCATAGTACTCCTTATTCCGTTCATCCTGGGGGTGACAAGCTTTATAAGGATCTGAAGGCTAATTTTTGGTGGCCTGGTATGAAGAGAGAGATCGCCGAGTTCGTAGCTAGGTGTTTGGTTTGTCAGAAGGTGAAAATTGAGCATCGGATGCCTGGTGGTTTGTTGCAACCTTTGCCTATTCCTGCTTGGAAGTTCGACTCGATCTCGATGGATTTCGTGATGGGTTTGCCTAGAGCTGCCGGTGGATTAAATGCTGTGTGAGTGATTGTGGATCGGTTGACTAAAGTGGCTCGTTTTATTGCGATGAAGAACACTTGGTCTATGGAAGAGTTAGCTGAAGCTTATGCTAATGAGATCATTCGTCTTCATGGGGTTCCCAAAGACATTGTCTCCGACCGTGATCCGCCATTCCTATGCCATTTCTGGATTGCTTTGCAAAAGGCTTTTGGTTCGAAGTTGAAGCTGAGTACTGCATTTCATGCAGCTACCGATGGTCAGACTGAGAGGACTATTCAGACCTTGGAGGATATGCTTCGTGCTTGTGCCTTGGAATTTCAACAGTCTTGGGTCAAGTCTCTTAGCTTGGTGGAGTTTTCTTATAACAACAGTTATCAAGCAAGTATCCAAATGGCTCCGTATGAGGCTCTCTATGGAAGGAAGTGTCGTAGTCCTACTTGTTGGAGCGACATCAGTGACTCATTGATTTTGGGCCCGGAGTTAATTCAGGATACAGTTGAGCAGGTGAAAGTAATTCAAGCAAAGATGAAGGCTGCTCAAGATAGGCAGAAGTCGTATGCTGATTTGCGTCGGAAACCTATTTCTTTTGAGGTGGGGGATAAGGTGCTTTTGAAGGTTTCTCCTATGAAGGGAGTGATGCGGTTTGGTCAAAAGGGCAAGTTGAGTCCGAAGTTCGTAGGTCCCTATGAGATTCTTGAAAGGATCGGGGAGGTCGCGTATCGTTTGGCTTTGCCGCCAGAGCTGTCGAAGGTTCATGATGTGTTTCATGTGTCGCAGTTGCGCAGGTATCGTAGTGATCCTTCGCATGTGATCCCTGTTGAATCGGTGTCAGTTGAGCCGAATCTGACTTTTGAAGAGCGACATGTTCGTATATTGGACCGTCAGAACCGTGCTCTTAGAAGGAAGGTGATTCCCTTGGTTAAAGTACTTTGGAGAAGTCAAAAGTACGAAGAAGCTACTTGGGAAACCGAAGAGTCGATGCGACTGAAATACCCGGAACTATTCGTTTTAGGTACTATTTGTGTTCTTGTCTTGTTTTGTGTTTTCGAAGTTTCGAGGACGAAACTTTATTTAAGGAGGGGAGATTGTAACAACCCATAATTTTGCTCCTAGTTTTTCGCAAGAATTTTCTCTAAAACTATTATTTTCTCTAAATTAATTATTTTTATTTTTATAATTTTGGGAGCCGAATTATTATTTTTATTTTTATGGCGTGTTAATGTGTTTATTTCATTTATATTTATAATATAATTTATTAGAATTATTTTTATTATTAAGTATTTTCAAAGTTTAGGCGCGATTTAGGAATTAATCGTTTTATCGCGTAGCGGGCTTTCGAAGCATGGATCGTTGTTGAATTGGGCCGAAAGTTTTTGTGGGTGTTGGGCTTGGGGCAACCGGCCAAGTGGAGGATTTAGGAGAGCCTTCTCCTTTCCTTTCTCTTTTGTTTTCCTTAAGACTCTTTGATGCCTTATAACTCCCATAACCCCCCTTAATGATTTCCTTTAATTAATCCCCATTAAACCTCTTAATTCACTTCAAATTCTGATTAGAAAATCAGAACTCTTGGCTGCCATTCTCCAATAATTTCGGCCATCATCATCATCTTCATTCTCTCAAATTTTCTTCATTTCTACTCTTTGATAATTGTTCGTGAATTGTTTTTGTGGCTTTTTCCTTATACTTGGTGCTTGGAATGTGAAGAAGAAGAGGATCACACGCCTATATTGGGGATTTCTAGAAGTTTTCAGCTCGCCTTCGACGATCCAGGTAACTAGTTGTTGTCTTAGAATCATAGTGATTAGAGTAGTATTCGGTATTAGATTAATACGTTAGGAATTATCTAAAATACTTTTTGAATGAGATTTTTGACGAAATTTGACATGAACATATGTGACACATGCTATGTGAATACTGTGTAGAGAAAAATAATTTTTGCATGATTTTTAATATTTATTTGATTTAATTAGTATTTTGTGCGTTTTTGGCTAAATTTCATAATAATTATTGAACGACTGATTAAAATTGATGAAATCATTTTTCTTAGATCATGTTACATGCGTATAATGTATTCCATGCCTTAGAATAATTTTTACCTACTGTTTACTGTTTTAATTAATTGATATATCTGTTTTTGTAATTTCTGTTCTGTCAGTATATAATTCATGAAAACTACTTATAGATGCAGAAAAACTAATTTATTTGAATAATATGTATTTCCGTGAGCTTTTACATGTTATGTAAATTTTTGGTAATTTTTGGGCGTATGTTTATATTTTTAATTATTATAATGGCTTATTTGTGGAATCTGTATATTAACTGTTAAAAATACTTTTGGAGTCCGAAAATTATAAATAAAAATTGTACCATGTCAATAGAGCCATTAGGGTCATATGATAATTTTTGTGTGATTTTACTGCTCGAATTTGTTAGTTTAATAATTATTATGGTGTTTTTGTTATAAATTGAGGATATACTTTTAAATTATTTGAGGGCTTGTAAATCATAAATAATTCATAATTTATTATATTCTGGGTTGCTGATTTTCAGTAGTATACAGTATGTATCATTTGGGTAACCACATGTTTAGGTTTGATTTATGAAATAAAATAATTTAATTGTTATTACTCTTTTAATGAATATGATTTAGAGTTAATTGGTGATGTATTTGTGATTGAGTGTGGTTGCTGTAAAAAAAACCAGTATATTGTCATTGTTGATGTTTGGGAATGTTCAAGTGTTATTGTGAGAGTTATTTGTTGAATATTTTATAAGTGATTTATTTTGAGGAATTATGAAGAACTGTTTGATGAACTGTGGGTATAAGGCCGAGTGGCATCCCCTTTTTGATGAATATTTTTGATGAATGATATTTAGATTGTATGCATGATTGTATTTTGGGATAAGAATATCCGGTGGGATAGATGTAGTCCCCGGTGAAGAACATGCCAACCACCTGGTTTGCGAACTAGGGGTACACTTGGGTTAATTGTTGTCGTCCGAGAGGTCAAGGAGTTCTGCGTGTTCTACCCTGCATCGGGAGTTTGGCCATTCTTAGACACAGGCAGTGGGGAACGTAAGCCCATAGACTGACCTGGAGATTGCGATCTGACAAACCTTAGGAAGTGATTTGCGAATCACTGGCGTTCGGTTTCTGACTCAATAACTTGTTGTATTTTGATTTATTATTATTATTTATTTATTTATATTGGAATTATGTCACTCACTATATTATGTTTACTTATTGTTAATGATCTCTTGATTTATCTATGAGCTTTGTGATTTCTATGTGCATGATATGATGTAATGAATTGCATGTTATTCCTTTCTTAATAATCTACCTCTGAATAGTGCTTTGATTGCTATTGTTCTGGGAGAACTGCTAGTTACTCCCCACTGACTGTGGAAATATGTAATATAATCTTGCAGATGGAAATGAATGCTAGGCTTGTGACTGCTTGGGCTAGCAGTGTGAGAGTTGGTTGTGAGAAGAAGCTTTTAGTTCTGTTTTTTGTAGATGAACTCTATATAGGCCATAGGGAGACTTATTTTTGGATAGCTTTCAAGGACATTAGTTTTATTTAAGTTTATTTTGGGAGACTTGCATGTCTCATGGTATTTGGATTTAATGATATGATACAATTTGGGATACTCCTTTTATCTTAGAACTATGATGTTTACTTGGAGATTAATTCCCTTTTTAAGCTATGAATTTCGAGTTATTATCTTTATTTATTGTTTTAGAGTAGCATAACCGTCCCGACGTTATTTCCGCTAACGTCATTTTAGTATTTCTTGAATTGATGATGTTTAGTATCTTAGTAGTAGAAGGACGGGGTGTTACAAAAGGAGAAAGGGATGAAGGAAAAGAAAATTGGTTATAATTGTGTTGAAGTTTAATATATTGTATGGATTGTTTCATCAAAGTTGTAGTAATACTTCACTTCCTTGAACACCACATTCCCAAATATTTACCACACCTATTACCATGAGCCCCGTTACAACCTTCAATGAGTCATATGATTTTTTTGCATGTGTAGTTACCTAACGTGGAGAGATGGCACAACCCTATAGACTAACTTGGTGAAGTTTGGCAATTGAGTGTTATTAATCATCCTTCAAACACACGAGTGCGAGAGTTGGGATGGGCACTTGAGGTTGGTTAAAAGCAGTCATTTTAACTGCTTGGAGAGTGTTCTACAAATGAGTGGAGAGTCCCCTTGTGAGATCCTTTTCATTGATTTGTCGTGCATGTCTAGTGGCCTATTTTGATTCTTATCCCTGATTGGTGCTTATCTTTTGAGCTTTACAGATTGTGATTTGTGGTGTGCTTGGATTCGATCTATAGCCACCTAAATATTTTTGAAACGATTTTATGTTGGGGTGAAACGACTATTACTTCCTTGAACTCTTGATCTTCATACAGTTTTTGCTTAGGGACAAGCAAAAGTCTAGCTTGGGGGAGTTTGATATGTCTATTTTATATAGAGTTTTTTCCCCCCGTCCCTCATTGATTATTGGTCTTAATTGCGCTCTTCGGAGCCATTTTTAGTACTAATGTGTTTCTTGTAGGATGTTTGTAGTTTCAGGACGATTATTGTAGGAATTAGCATGTTTGATGCATTTCCTACTCATTTATACTCCTACAAGAGATGATGCACTTTCGAGAGTTCGAGCATTTCATTTGGGTTGGATTCTACAATTCAAGAGCTTTCCAACAAGTGGTCACTTGCTTAATTCCGAAAATTAACGCAAAAATTATGACACGTTGAAGATTGGAAGTTGGGCGTCAAGGACCTGAAGACCGCCCGGTCGGGCGATACCCGCCCCAGCCGGTCGGGCGACTTTGCCTTAGCCATTTTTTCAGATTGAAAAGAAAGCAAGAAAAAAAACGTTGCGGGCCCGACCGGGAGATATCCGCTCGGGTTGGTCGGGCGAGGCGAGTAACTTTGAAGGATGCAGCTGAAGAGCGCCCGACCGGGCGTGACGAGCGAACATGGCACCTGGCGACCGCCCGGTCGGGCGGATTCCACCCGGGTTGGTCGGGCGGGTCGGTTTTTAATGATTTTGAAGCGCGTGTTGCGCTAGCTCTTATTTTCATATAAATACTTATCCTTTTAGGGTTGAAAGACCACGTTTTTACACTATAGATTCAGTTTTAGTTTTCCTAAGCACATTTTAATTACTGAAGAACCATAGTATTACTCTTTACCATTTTGACATTGGATTTTCAATAGAAGTGGGGATTTTGCAAGATTGTTCTATATTGGTATTTCTTTCTTCTCTTGTTATTCTTATTCAATCCTTGATTATTGATTCACCATGTTTACTTGTTTCATCATGAATATGTTTCCTTTAATTATGATTGAGTAGTTTATTTCTAGGGTTAAGGGGATCCATGGATATTTATGAAAGGGATGTTTATAAAGTATTGTTTTTTTATGATGTATGTCGATTCCTATTGAATATATTATCTCTATTCAATCCGATTTGGCCAGATTTGATTGTTATAGTATTGCAATATTAGGTTATGTGTCGAGAGATATAAACTTGATATTAAGGCTAGTTTCAATAGGTAGAATTGGTATTAATAAATTGCGAGAGCCTGTTAATATCATTCTATGGTTAATTTCGATTCGAGATAGGAAATCAACCTGTTTGACTGCATTATTTATTATTGATTATTGTGTTTCATCCTGGATTATTGTTCATTGGTGAACCT
Organism: Beta lomatogona; assembly: GCA_947646795.1. Lineage (NCBI taxonomy): Eukaryota > Viridiplantae > Streptophyta > Magnoliopsida > Caryophyllales > Amaranthaceae > Beta > Beta lomatogona. The sequence continues at coordinate 909,712 of CANSNZ010000421.1, read as the reverse complement.
ATGCCCTAGACTCTTTATTATTGATATTCTCGATATAGTTATTGACTAGTTTAGTATAATCACAAACAAACATTCGTTACCTATAATCTAGATTTGATCGACGATTAGGAAAAGAACACTGTTTCCCTGTGGATTCTACCCTACTTCCCTGACTACTATTTGTTAGAGGACTTTAGGATTACTTTTGATTAGGTGATACGACTTTAGCCTGTCATTTGGATTCCACTAGATTCTGAGGAAATGGCATGAACATTATGTCAAACAAAAGGAAAAATTTAATATGGGGTTTCTAAATCTGTCTTTGTGCTTGATTTCTTTTAAGAAATAGTAGTAATTTTTGGTGGGTGCCATAATGGCTGCAAAACTATCGCATTCATTGGCAGATGATAATCCATATTTGGTGGGTGGGGGAGAAAGGTGGTGAGTGCAGAGGAAAGAGGAGGAAAAGGTGGTGGGTGGTAGTGGTGGGTGGTGGTGTGGGGGCAGGTGGCCCAAAACAGAGGAGAAAGAGGGAGAATTGGGGTAAAGCAAAGAAAAGGCAAGAGATGAGAGAAAGGAATTAGCTATCTAAACCTAAAGGAAACCTGACGCTAATAATCATTAAGGGTATTTCATGCATTGTATTTAAATCATAGGGGTACCTCGTGCATTTTTGAAACTATAGAGGTACCCCATAAATTTCAAAATTCCACAGGGGTACCACGTGAAAAAACCGTAAAATTAATCTCTCCTTTCTTCTCTAATATTTCTCCTTTGTTTCTCCCTATCTCCCTTGCCTCACCAGTCACCAACAACTCCCACCCCCTCCCCCACCCCATGTCGGCTGCAAACAACCCCCACCTCCCCGCGAACAACCCCTTCCCCACCCCCAAGCCCATCGAACAACCCCCAGCCCTACTAACAATAGAATTAATTTCAATTTCCGATTTCATCGATGTGGATTTCTAGGAGGTGAATCATAGAAGAAGAATTTTTGTGTTGATGGTGGTGATGATGTTAGGGTTAAGAATTCTAGAGATGATGGTGAATCGATACGGCGTCGTTTGGGATCCCAAGAGGGTGCTGATTGGAGCTACTGCTCTTTTCCTTTTTTTTTTTTACCCTACGTTGATTCCATAACGTTGTAGGAACCAAGTTCAGACCGAGTTCCGGTGGTGGGATCGAATTGTCAGGTAATCGCCTTTTTACCACTAATTTATGTATTTCGATTCAGTTTTGTTTTTCTGATTTTTGCTTTGTTTTTCTGATCTAACTGTTGATGGTTGAAGATGGTGTTGACGAATTGATGACGGTTTAAGATGGTGGGGGTGGTCCACTAGTAGAATAATTGCTTATTGCGGAGGTCATTAAGTGGCCTATTGCTGCGGTTTTAGCCGCGCAGCAATTTAGGGCGCAACAATAGGTAATTATCTTTTTAACCGCAACAATACGTCAACTTATTGTTGCGGTTTCTTCCCAAAACCGCATCATTTTTTTGATATTTAAAAAGTGCACTTATTGCTGCGGTTTTGGGCCAAAACCGCAGCAATAGATGTACTTTTTTTTAATTTCTTTTTTTGAAATTAAAATCTTCATTACTATTTTCAATGTTAAGATGCAATACAAAATTAAAGTAATAAAAATCCACTGGTACAACACATTGAATCCATGTATTGAGTATAAAATCATAAATAATGAAAATAAAACAATTATAATATACAAAAGATAAAATAAAAGAAATCAGAAAATAGAATGAGGAAATGAAACTAACTAAAGAACAATTTGAAACTAATTACATACAAAAATTTGAAAAAAAATTACTCCCTCTGTCCCAGAAAGATCTGAACAATTGTTGGGACACGTAGTTTAAGATGATAAGTTGTGGTGTGGTTATCAAATGTTATTTTATTTAAAAAGTAGATGTGATAGGAGTTGGTGGGGTATTTTTTATTAGAGGAGAGAGAAAGTTGGGTAACTTTTTATTGATAAAAGGTTGAGTGTGGGCCAAAGATGTGTAAAATAAATAATATATTAAAGGTGGGATCATGCCAAGAATGGAAGTGTTCAAACTAATTCGAGACAAACATAAAAGGAAAGTGTTCAGACTATTCTGAGACGGAGGTAGTAAATAAAAAAAGTTACAGGAGCCGACTAACATCATCAAAAAAAGGTAAAAACAAAAAAATAGAAATCCGCTACATCAGATCTAAATCAAAAAAATTTTAAAAATGAAGAAAATAAAAAATACAGATCGACTAACATCATATCTAACATAATTCGTCTGGTGAACACGTTCGGTGACGAGGTCGAGCTAAGAAAGGCCGTCTTCGTCCGGTGACGATTCGAGCGAGGATAGAGTTATCGTCTTCGTCCGGTGACGGTTAGAGCGACGAAGAAAGACCGACAAACGACGAAGAAAGGCCGATGAACGACGAAGAAAGGCCGACGAACGACGAGGAAAGGCAGACGAATGACGAGAAGGAAGCTTGAGTAAGATAGTGAGAAAATGCAAGTTCATATATGAAAATATCACAGAACATTGGAGAGAAGAGAAGGTGGAGTCACGACGACATCGACGCACTTCACCACGCGTTCAGATCTGTGAGCGAAGCTTCCTCGACGACGGCAGGAGATCTGAAATATTGCCATTGCTTCGTCGACGACTGAGAGATGAACTACCAAGTGCGGGTTACCTCGAAGAGAGAGAGGCGAAAATGAGTGAGGTTTGAGAGAAGAAAGAGGCGAAAATGAGTGAAGGTTGAGAGAAGAGGAATGATGGAGGAAAAACGGTTGAGGGATGAAAGATGAGGGCGAAAATGAATGTGAGTGGGGAGAGTGAAGTAGTGAACCCTAGCGTGTATAGTGAAGGAGACCCGTTAATTTTTTTTAAGATCTAGCCTAGATATATTGTTGCGGTTCCCACCAAGAACCGCCGCAATAGATTAAAATTTTATTAAAAAAATAATTGTTTAATCTATTGCTGCGGTTTTCACCCAGAACCGCAGCAATAGGTTGATTTTCGATTTTTCCTTTTGTTTTGACGTGGTTTATTGCTGCATATGGGTAAAACCGCAGCAATAAGCAATTATTCTACTAGTGGTCGAAGGGGTTTGTTGTAGAGGTTTTTGTGCGGCGGTGATGTTGTTGTAGGCAGTGGTGCCTTAGGAGTGGTGTTGTTGTCGGCTGTGGTGCTTTGATGGTGGTGGTGTTTTTTAGTTATGTTAATTAAAATTCAAATTAATTAATTAAATCCGAATGAATTAGAACAAGACATGTGTGTGATTAACCCATTTTTTTTGCTCATCAACCTGTTTCAACATGTCACGGTTCAAAATTAACGGATCGTGTTAGAAGGTCGGATATGAAAAATCAATCAAAAAATGGGATTATTTTGAGCGAACGGCCCAAAAATTGAATTATTAGAATTAATTTTTGCGTTTTAATTTTAATTATCATTCTTTAGGCGGGGAATTAAGAAATCGTCTGGTCTCAAAATTGCTAAATAGACTCACTATTTTCTCTCTTCCACAGCCGTCCGATCTTAATCAACGGCTGACATTACGTGTCCACTTGTTTGTTTTCCAAATCTTTGCAACACCCACTAATCTCTCAAAAGTCTCTCTTTCTCTCTTCCCTGAAAATTCTCCCGGCGACAAAAATGAAAACCCTAATTTCCGAACTCTGATCATCTTAATTTCATGCTGTATGACTTAATTTAATTTTAGATTAACGGATTCAGTTAATTAGCTTAATATTTCCTCTTTCTGTCGAAATTCCAGGTATTTTTCTCTTGTTTTTTCTTCTTATTTTTCTGTCGAAATAATTAGCTTAAAGAATCGAATATGATTGATTTTCTAGCTTCATTGTTCATATAAAAAAATTAAGCATTTGTGAGAAAATTGGTTCCTAATTAATATGTAGATTTATTTTGGTAGAGTGAGAATTAGGCTGAGCTTCATAGGTAGGAGTATTGAATGGCTAAATTTAATACAATGGAAGATTAAAGTTTTGATTTTTACTTTAATCGTTTTTGTAATTACGTGAGCTTGGGACCTAAAGAGTTCAATTTGTTATTTAGTTGACGAATTTACCTGAATCAAATTTGCATATGATCTTTTTGATCATTTACTTTTTATCCCATATTTTTTTTGGATATAGTAATAAGTCTAATCTTACTTGATTACCTTAATCACACATGCATTGTCAGAAATATGTGATAAATTCTTTAATTTGAATGTGTACCCTTTTGCAGTTGGGAGCTGTTGTGGCTTGCATATGGCTATGGAGTGGATTCCTCTGTAGTTTCATATTAAGATGTATTAGCTTTACATTATGAATTGGCATGGGTGCTGACAATATTGATGAAGAGGACGGAAACATGAGGATCCGTGCCTCAACGGATAACGGAGATGCTGAAGCGAGTGAGGGTGGGGAGGCGACTCCAACTGATGGTTATGTGGTTCAAGATGAAGTCTTTGTTCTGGAGCCACATGTCGGTATGGAGTTTGAGTCTGAATCAGCTGCCAAGACATTCTATGATGAGTACGCTAGGCGTGTTGGTTTCAGCCCAAAACTCTGTCAGACTGGCCGTTTTAGACCCGATAGTGCTGTCATGTCTAGACAGTTTGTATGTATGAAAGAGGGGTGGAAAAGGAAGTCTTCTGACATATGTGAAGCCACACTGAAGATTGAGTTGAAGGGTAACAAGTGGGCTGTGACTAAATTTGTCAAGGAGCACAACCACGCCTTAGAGAGTTCTAATAAGGTGCACAGTATTCGGCCACGCAGGCATTTTGCTGGCGCTGTGAAGAATGTTGCCGAAGCTTATCAAGCAGGTGTTGTAGTGCCAAGTGGTGTTATGTATGTTTCTATGGATGGAAATCATGTAAGCCAAACATCTGTCGGCGCAAACCGTGTAGCAAGGAGCATGTCTCCAGTGGAGTCAAATCGTCAGGTCAAAAGCTCTAATTGCATAAATTATGGTATCAAATCTGCTAACACAAAGAGGACATGGGGTAAAGATGCCCAAAATATGTTGGACTACTTCAAAAAAATGCAGGCTGAGAACCCTGGGTTCTTTTATGCCATACAACTCGATGAAGATAATCGAATGGCTAATGCATTTTGGGCAGATGCGAGGTCAAGGACAGCTTTTAGTCATTTTGGTGATGTGGTTACTCTGGACACTTCATATAAAGTGAATCAGTATAAAGTGCAATTTGCTCCCTTCACTGGAGTGAACCATCATGGTCAAACTATTTTGTTTGGTTGTGCATTACTTCTAGATGATTCTGAAGCTTCCTTTGTTTGGTTGCTGAGGACATTTCTTACTGCCATGAGTGACCGCCCTCCAGTATCTATTGTCACTGATCAAGATAGAGCCATACAGGCTGCAGTCAACCAGATTTTGCCGAAGGCCCGACATTGCATTAGCAAGTGGCATGTCCTCAGGGAAGGGCAGGAGAGGCTGGCTCATGTTTGTCTCGCAAATCCTACTTTTCAGGTTGAGTTGTACAATTGTATTAATTTGACTGAAACAATTGAGGAGTTTGAATCTTCTTGGGCTTCCATTATCGATAAGTATGATCTGAGGAAGAATGGTTGGCTGCAGTCACTATATAATGCTAGAAGACAATGGGTACCAGTATATTTTCGAGATTCATTCTTCGCTGCAATTTCGCCCAATCAAGGAGTTGAGTGTTCTTTTTTCGACGGTTATGTGAATCAACAGACTACATTGCCCATGTTTTTTAGACAGTATGAAAGAGCTATGGAGTACTGGTTTGAAAAGGAAATAGAAGCGGATTTTGATACAATCTCCAATACCCCAGTTCTAAGAACTCCATCTCCTATGGAGAAGCAAGCTGCAAACCTTTACACGAGGAAGATCTTTGCAAAGTTTCAGGATGAGTTGGTAGAGACTTTTGTATACACCGCAAATCGGATTGATGGTGATGGTGCTACAAGCACTTACAGAGTTGCAAAATTTGAAGATGATCATAAAGCATACACAGTGACTCTAAACATCTCTGATATGAGGGCAAGCTGTAGCTGCCTAATGTTTGAGTATTCAGGCATTCTTTGCAGGCACATTTTGACAGTATTTACAGTAACCAATGTTCTGACCTTACCTTCACATTACATCTTGAGGCGTTGGACCTGCAACGCCAAGAGTGGGGGTTCATTGGATGAGCCAGGTGTAGATCATGCTCAAGAATCAGTTCCATTAAGGTATAACAGTCTTTGTCGAGAAGCAATTAAATATGCAGAAGAAGGGGCAACTGCATCAGAGACTTATACTGCAGCTTTAACTGGTCTAAGAGAAGGGGGAAAGAGGATTGCTAATGTGAAGAAAAATGCTGCTAAGTTTGTACAACAGATGGCCCCTCAAGGGTCTGCTTCTGGTTATGATGATAAGAAAACTTCTGCTGCTGATACACCTTTGTTATGGCCCAGACAAGATGAAGTTACCAGGCGGTTCAACCTTAATGACTCTGCCATCCTTCCTCATCCTGTGGCTGATATGAATCTTCTACGCATGGCACCCACATCCCTTCAACGGGATGATGGCCACGCTGACAACATGGTATGTGGGGGAATATTATGATGACATTTACTGCTCCTTTGTGCATAAATTATGGTGCTCAACTGACTGAGATGTTTTTTTTATTCTCATGTCTAGGTTGTACTTCCTTGTCTTAAGTCAATGACATGGGTCATGGAGAATAAAAGTTCAGCGCCAGGGAATAGACTAGCTGTAATCAACTTAAAGGTTTGTATATTCTATTTATGGTTCTATTGGGATGCTTGGTTCCCTTATGACTATGAGGGAACTAAGAGACTTTTATAAACAATCAGCCGAAAGGTTGGAAGAGATTTTTACCTATGAATAGCATTTGAACCAATCAAGCGACTTTGCATATCAGGTCTATTTTCCCAGTCCACTTTTCCCGACATTGCAGAATATTTTGGATTTTTGGTTTAATTTGGGAGGAAAAGAAGGGTTGCACTCACTCCATTGAGAGATTCTCCCTTAGTTTTTTTGTGTGTTCAGACTAGTGCCCTTTCTTTTCATTGGCTCTTGAGATCATCACAAAGGATGGATTATGGCAGAGAATTAGTATGCGACTCAATGCACATGCAGGATGATGATTAGTTTTCAATTGGGCGAAAACAGTCTACCATATCGAAATATTAATGCTAGAGTATGTGTTGCTCGTGTTTGCAGTATACACCATCTGGGAATTGTGTATGGAGACTACTCCCAAGTCCTGAGTCCCAACTCGTGAACTAATTTTAAATTTTTAAAATTGTTGGGTTGGAAAATATGTGGGACTTTCATCTCTGCTTATTGATCATCGCTTTGAATGTTGCAAATGATGCTTCTGATCAAGGGACAGAACCAAGAAATTGATTCAAGTTGGGTGGGATTCAGGGCAAAACTCAAAACCAACAGTTTTTTGGGCTGACTCTGGTTTCCCTGCTACAGTTGTGTATGACCGTAGTTTCTGTAACCTCATCCTTTCTCCAATATGTTGGAATTTGAGCAAGTAATAGATTGAAGCAATTGCTATTTGGTTTCTTCTTTTCTTCTCAGAATATTCAGTGTCTTGCTGCTACTAGAAATGCTTTTGGTGTCCCAGATGCAAGGTTGATGAGATTCTGCTGCTGTTATGTTTGTCCAGGAGGATTGTTTATTGGGTCAACCGCCAATGTAGCAATCATAACTTTCCATTTCATTTAGAACCTCTCAGTGACAGTTCTAGAGCAATCATGTTGAAATTCGACAAAATTGTAGTGAATTGTATAATCTGATCCTTTTTTTAATATCCTGTTCTGTGCTTTCTGTACTATTGAATTCCATTTCCATTTGTTGAAAGAGACTTATACACATTTCGAGAGTTCACATTAACTGGACTTAACCTTTTGCTCATGCAGTTGCAAGATTACAGCAAGGGCCCTGCAGTAGAGTCAGATGTCAAGTTTCAGCTCTCCCGAGTCACTTTGGAACCTATGCTTAAATCCATGGCCAGCATCAGTGAGCAGCTGTCCGCCCCGGCTAATAGAGTTGCTGTTATCAATTTAAAGGCATGTATATCCTGTCTTTTAATTTGGTTAGAGTGTTCTACACATATTGATCACAAACATCCTATGTTACAGATATTAGTTTGTTCTTAGACAAAGAAAAGCATAGCAAAGTAGGAAGTTTATGATACATAAATTATGACTGCTGTGGTTTTAGAAATATCTGGTACAGTCTGATTGTTGACAACCTAACTAGACTGTTTTGCTGAAGGTTTATTTTTGTAGTGTTCTTGTGTTATGGCAAGCATGGAACGGTTGTCATAGTCTGTAGCAACCTACCAAAGATGATGCTTCTCCCTTCCATTGTTAATTAGCTGTATGCATAGTATGAATATTTGTATTATCTATTCCAGTATATTCTTATGTAAACTGCGACAGTACTAGATTTTCAATTCCTTCAAAATGAGGAAATCCATTATGATGTCCATGAATATCTGATACACAAAACAAATTGAACCAAAATAGGAGTCTAGGTTAGACATTGAAAGAAAAAAAGAATGTTATATGCTACTAAACAAGACCAATGACAATAATAGGGAAGAATTCTGGCCTTTTAAGACCAGTAACATTTTTTGTCAATAATTTCCTCATTGAATTAATGAGGAGTTACTACAAATATTCTTAAAGCATGCAAGTCCTAATTGGAGGAAATTCGGTGTCACTATTGATAACTCCGTAGATCTTTAGTATTCGATCAAAAATTATGATTGTTCAGCCTATGAGGACTTGCAAAGTTCCACCTTGCTATGCAAGAGACATTCTTTCTTTGCTTCAATCATGCAGCGTAGGCAATAGACTCAATTTATTGTGAAGTAGTTGTAAGAAATTAAATCAATATAGCTTGTTTGCAGGTGGACGAGACTAGAGTTGAGGTTAATGCTAAATTAGAGCAATGGAGGCAAATGTTAGAATCTCAAAGGGTTTAGACTAAGTCTAGTAAAATCTAAGTACATGGAATGCTCTTTTGATAATGAGAGGGAGTCGAACGAGGATGTAGTAACAAAGGTAAGGAGTTACCAGTAAGCGAGTATTTTAAGTATATTAGGTTTACGGATGAATTAAGGAATTAAGATATTGACCAAGACGTGGCTCATAAGATATCGTGAGGATGCCTCGAATGGAGAGGAGTCGTCATGATATTGTGCGACCGTATTGTACCTTTGAAGGTTAAACGGAAAATTTTAGAGGACGACGGGTAGACGAATTTTATTATATGGGAGTTTGGATTCAAGATGGATCAGAAGATAGGGCTAGCAAAGATGCGTATTATACTACTCAAGAGTTGTGACCTCCTATTGCTCTACATCTAAACTTTATAACTTGTATTGCCTTATCTAGCATGTTATGTGCTATACACGAGGGATATAACATAAAGATATTGTTATAAATTTGTCAACCATGTCGCATTCATTTATAATTCTTATGAGTCAATATATTTTGCCATGTCTAGTGACTATCTTTTTTAGAGATCAATAAGAATAGAGTGTATTGAGTTTGCAACTTGTGAAGGATAGCTTTCTCTCTTCTCACGGTATCTTTGAGATGTTTTTCTGGAGTTGGGAGCCTTGGCTTGAAATGCCTTTGAGAGCTTGTTTCATCGTATCTTTCATGCTTATAACTAAACTTTCATAACTTGAATTTCATACGTTGACCTTGTCTTTTCCGTAGCTTTAGCCTTTGCTTTTGATAGCTTACCTTTCCCAGCACTGCATTACCCATTATTGAACATTGTCTGAAACCAACCTCAAATAGCTTCAAAGACCTTCCCATAACACCCTTTGCCTATTATTGGCGAAGGATATGCTTTCAGATGATCTTTTACCACCATAGGATGCATCCCTTAAGTTTCTTGTTCGGGCGAATGTCCTGAAGTCATGTATTATAGCCTTCAATATGCCTATTTTGGGGAATTTCGGACGCGGTAACATTTTTCATCGAGGAGCTTTACATGGGTTGGGATGATTCTTAGGTAATTGACAGCCTCTAGGGTACCTTAAAATTGCGTTTTAGCTTGTTAGAAGTTGTAGCTTGTCCTTAGCCTTTGGAGATTTGCTTTCATAGTTTTGCTTTTATATCTTGGACTTCCTTCATTGTTTAGCCTTCATTCATAGCTTGTCCGTCATAGCTTTCACAGTTCCCTAAATCGTTTCACAATAAAATGCATCAATTGTTGAACATCGTCCTAAATCAACCCGAAACACCTCCAAAGGTCTGCAGACACCACTTATGTCCATTCTTGGCCAAGGATATGGTCTTTTATAACCCTAGAATGCATTTCGTGAGATATGGCCTTCAAATTCACCTAATCTCGTCTGGACTCGGCGACTCTTTTCATCGACGAGCTTCCCAAGAGTTTCACAATACCTTGAGATGATTCTTGGGTATTTAAGAGCCTCAGCATTACCTTTAGCTTGTTTATCATTCATAGATTGTCCTTACCATTTTAACTCTGCTCTCTTAGTCTTGTTTTCATAGTTTGGGTCCTTCATAGGCCTTCATTCCTAGCTTTCACGACTTCCACCTTACTTTCAAATTTTGGCTTTCACAACAAAATTCATCAATCATTGAACATCGCCCTAAACTAAACTTATATAGGTAAAGGCCTTCTGACACCACCTCTATTTTATTCATGGCCAAACTCATGATTTTAAATGGTCTCATATCATCCTAGGCCTCATCCCTTGAGGTTTATTGCTCGGGTCAGCGATCCAAGTCATGGGAATTTCCATGAGAAGTGTATCTTATAGCCTTCATATTCGCCTATGTTATGATTTTTTCGGACCCTATGACATTTTTCGTCGAGTAGCTTCCTATGGGCTTCGGTATCCTTAGTGCTGATTTTCTAAGTATGTGTGGGAGCTTCTACGTTGCCTTAAAATTGCCTTTTAGCTTGTTTACCATTGCTAGCATGTCCTTTGCTTTTGTAGCTTTGCTCATATCTTGGACTCCCTTCATAGCTTGTCCCTCATAGCTTTCATTGTTTCCTCCTTCCTTTCATCTCTTGGGTTTCATAACAATCGTCCTTAACTAACCCAAAACACCTTTAAAGGCCTTGCTACACCACCCTATGCTATTCTTGGCCAAGGATAATGCTTTAAATTGATATCTTACAACCGTAGGATGCATCCCTTGAGGTTTGTGAAATGTCTTGGAGATGTGTATTATAATTTGGCCTTCGAATGCACTTATATCTAACATTGTCAGACCCGACAACATTTTTATGTTTATTTTTATTGAGGATCTTCTCAAGGGTTTGGTGATACATTAGGATGATTCTAGAATATTTGGGATCCTAACACATAACATGGGTGCAAAATGCCTCTTGCTCATCTACAATTCATGGCTTCCTTATATTTTATAGGTTTTCTTTCATAGTTTTGCTTTCATAGCTTGGAGTCGAATAGTTTGGCCTGCATTCATGTTTGGCCCTTTTTGCTTTTGTTGACTTCTATATTGTGGCTTTCACAAATCACAACAAAGTGCATTAATCATTAATCATTGTCCTAAACTAGCTCGATATAGCTCCAAAGGCCTTGTGATAACATCCTATGCTTTCCGTTGCCAAAGCTATGCTTATACCTTTGGATGATCCTCTGTGGCTAGGAGCCATTACCTCTCTTTAAAATTGTCTTTTAGCTCGTGTACTGGTCATAGCTTGTTCTTGGCCTTTGTAACGTTGCTTCCATATCTTCACATAGCTTGGAAATACTTCTTAGTTTGGCTTTTAATCAACCTAGTGATCATAACTTTCACACCTCCTTTGCTTTCATATCCTGTGTTGCACAACAAAACTTATATTGTCCGAAACCAACTCGGAATAACTCAAGAGACCTTTGTAACACAACCCCATTTGTTCATACCCATTCTTGGCCGAGGATCTGCTTTTAAACGGTCTTTTAGTATGCACCCCTTAGGGTTTGTTGCTTGGAGACGTGCCCTTCAAATTCCGCTTATTTTGGAAAATTTCAGACCCTTTCCATGGATTTTGCTATATCTTGTGATGACTCTCGGGTGGTTGGGACCTGGGAGGATTTATGGTGCCTTAAAATTGACTTTCAGTTCGATTACCATTCATAGCTTGTCCTAGGCTTTTGTAGTTTCGCTTTTATATCTTGGACTGCATTCATAGTTTGACCTCTATAATAGCTTTTCCCCTGTAGCTTTTCATAGCGTCCTCTTTGCTTTCATATCTTGGTTTTCCCAAGAGAACTTGTCAATCCTTGAACATCGTCCTAAACCAACCGCAAAAGCTCTAAAGGCCTTTCTGACACCACCCTGTTCCCATTCTTGACCAAGCATATGCTTTTAAATGGTTTATTTATGACCCTAGGATGCATCTTTCTAGGTTTGTTAGCTCAGGTCCCAGGATTGTGTCAAACGTGTATAGCCTTGGCTCTCATAGCTCATCATAGATTTGGCCTTGGTCCTATGTGCCTTGTCTTGTCTTTAGACTTTTTGTTCCCGATGGATAGCCTATTTTTTATTCAGAGATTCAATTAGAATAGAGATCAATATGGTCCAAACATAGTATATTTTAGGATTATATTACCCTTCGAGGATACACCTTATAACGGCTGGCTCTTTGGAATATAAAGACACCCAATTGTTCAGTGGCCAAAGTGAAGATGAGGAGTGGAAGCATGAGTTATGGCCTATAGGGACAAGCTAACATCCATGGTTTCGTTGTGGGAATAACCTGTAAGCAGGCACATCACCAACCATATATAGCCCAAATGGTCGTAGAATTTCTTTGTCTAGTTTGTGTTTTCAGGATTTTCCATTCTAATACATGGATGGAGCTTGGATGTTGGTGTGGATGGGGAGAAAATGACTACTGTTTAGATGCAAATTAAAACTTCTGACCAATTCCATTTCTGATTCTATAGATGTGCGTTGATTGTTTATTCAATGTCAATGTAGTATCGACTCTTTCAAAATATGATTGGATTGTCGGGTGGCTTTACATGTATTCAATATTCATCACTTCTTTTTTCTGTTCTTTAATGTTTCAGCTCCAAGACACCGAGACAATCTCTGGAGAGTCAGAGGTGAAGTTTCAGGTTTCCCGGGATACATTAGGTGCCATGTTGAGGTCAATGGCTTATATTCGTGAGCAGTTATCAGTTGTGGTAAGTGTTTCTGATCTCACTATGTGCTCCATACTGTATATCCTGATAAGCCATTATACACTATCTATATATGACTAACTTTATCTCTTCCATATGGTCTTCTATTAAACCGACCAAGTCAAACCACAAACTTCTTATAAAATTTATATACTGCTTGAGTACTTGTAACTTTTCATAGACTTAACTCTATATGTTCTTTTGATAATCCATGTAAAGTGTAAACTGATCATAAAACACTTATACTTGTTCATCATGTTATTGATACTAACATATCCTCCATTATTCAGGTCGAGCCCTTGACAGAACAGCCACCAAAAAGCAGCGAAAGTAGTGACTTCCGAGTTCTGTAATTTCAATTGTAGGGTTAGGTTTGCAGATTTTAGGGTTAGGTTTGCGGTTCCCATTAGGTGTGAATTTTTTCTCTCTCCCCCCACAAAAAAAAAAAAAAAATTCAAGATTTCAATTTAAACCATAAGTATATACAGCTTTGCTAGATTTGGGGGGAAGGATAGATGCTAGTTTTGTTTCTTAAGGACATATCTCTTCTTCCCACTCCCTTGATAGGATGTTACAAAATTGTACATGTTTTTTCCTGCTTTCTTTTTACAGTCAGAATCATGTAATCATGTAATTGTTCTTTGGTGTTTCTGTGCTCCGGAACCCACATTTCTTTCTTATTGTAATCGTTGTGAAGTATGATTGGCATCTCTTCATTTATTAAGTACCAAAAAAGATGCGTTAGCACATAATTCTCAAACGACCTGAGAGGATTAAAGCCATTTTGATTAAGTACCAAAAAGGACGCGTTAGCACGAAACTCTTAAATGACCCGAGGATTAAATCCATTTTTAAAACGTCAGGCAACTTCTTGCAAACTACACAGGATAAACCTGCTTATATTACAGTTCAGGTCGTTACCCTTGGCTTGAGACTACTTTCGCAATCAATCAACTGTTTCATAATATCTGACAACACAATCGTCATCATCACAGGAAAAACCTGTTAATCTTACAGTTCAATTAATTAGCCTTGGCTTGACTACCTTCGCAATCAATCAACCGTCTTATAGTATCCAAATATTTTGCACTATTTTGACAATCCAAATATCCAACGCAATCCTTTAGATGTACGTATTACGTATGGCCCTTTTATTTTTGGTGGTCAAACATCATAGTATAGACAAAATCCTATCAACTTTTCCGTTTTCACAAGCTTTATTACTCCATCCATAAATGAAAATATTTATGGTCAACTATTTGCATAATAGACCGTGAAATTTTTAAGGACGTTTGAAGCAATATATGAACTAAGAGTTCAGACCCATCATTAAATTTAATTCACTATAATCAGACAATGAAATAATGAAAACATAAAATAACGGAAGACTGAGTCAATTGAAGCTAAAATACTGTTTAATTTATCTAGTAAAGTCTGAGAGTCCCAGCTTCTCTGGAACCGCCTTCCAAAGTTGAGACAAGATGCAAAGGTAAAAAAAAAAAATAGTGGCTCCAAAAAATGACTACAGTAATCTCAATTTACACAAATTATCAATGGATGGTTTAAGTCCACATTTTGACACAAGTCGCATACACAGAAAACCCCTAACCCATATCATATAGTCAGGAACAAGTCATGGGAAGACCTAAAGTTATCCATCTTGAACAACAGCTAAAAGATTCATTATAAAGACACAGCAGAAGCATCGGATTGCTGCCTGATTCCCGGAACCCGGCAAAAGTAGGTCAGTAAGCTATTGGGCACACCTCAGAGCCCTTCAATTGGCACGACTATCAACATCACCAAAACTCACAAACTCCGGTAGTCGATCACTGTGACTTCATCTTCTGGTGCATCCAAATCTTGGTAGCTGCATCAATAGCATTGAAAAATACTCACAATTGAAGTTAATTTAATCACAAACTTTTTATTCTTCAAGGTAGGAATACTGCAAGATGCAATTACAAGAGACACATAGTATGGAACAGTAGAGATTTCCATAGGATAATATGACAAAAAAAGAACCGCATAATACAGTCCTGGAGCTGCAAAAGTTTCACGTCTACTTAACTAATGCCCTTAACTGAAGATCTATTTTAGGTTTCAATTAAGCTTTAAATTAAAATATACTTAAAGTGGAAAAGAAGGATGTCCTAAGAATATCAAGGGTATATACATAAGAAACAAGCCTGACACCTTCTCCAGATGTATGAGTTAGTCGAGAAAAGATTATACACATTTATACTATACACATTTATACTAATTCCTAAAAGCAGCAATGAAATATACAAATAGAATAAGTACCTTCGCAGACGTCTAGGATCCTGCCGGAATGAAGGCGGTAAAATAATTGGAGGTGCACCCCTCCCATTTCGTCCAGGTCCTTCAAAAGAAGGAGGTCCGCCTTGTTCACGCAGCATCCGCATTGCAACTTCAGGAGGGGCTGGCACAAAAGGCCCCAGCGGACTGCATTCACAACCACAAGTAAGCTAAGCTTGATACTGATATGTGATATCTCCAGCATGATAAGTTGATAACTCAACAAGGATTAAGCTCATGATTCATGAATACTGGGATCCTAAATTGATAATAACTACAAAAACCACCACAGGTTGGATGTGCCCTGCTATCCTGGATAGTGATCCTAAATAAAATCACCTATTTACCTAGTACAATCACAAAACTCTACGGCAAACTTATTGTCCCCGCATATGGAAAATAATCTTAGATTAATACTAGGATCTTCAAAAGGTTAAATAAAAAATGACCAGAGGTTAAATGGTGTACTGATATCCTCGATAGAGATCCTACATATAATTACCCAGTCAAATTGCAAAACTCTAAGGCAGACTATCCCCGCATATGCAAAATAATCTTGCTCAAGTGCTAAGTTCTTGCCTTACAGTTTATAAAATAAAAAAAAGGGTTTATGAGACAAATCTAAGGAAGAAAAAATGTATAAGCCATAGCATGAGAGAGAGAGGACAATAAACTTTTTTTCCACCTTGACCTATCCATGAACACCCTTTATTTTGGGTCTACAGAAATTGATGCTGTGACTGTGATGATCTATCTATGTTGGCAAAAGATTAATCTCTAAAAATATGGCATCTTTCATGGAATCTCACATAAAGCCACCCTCCTACTTAAACACAAACTTCAGAGGAGTAAGATAACACATACCCAGCACCTGGAACAGGCATCAATACAGGCGGGGGTGCAATATCGGCGGCAAATGGGGCTACATGCATCCCCTGTCCACCAAAATTATCAAAAATTGGTTCATCTGCATTCCCTTTGTCCTGGGCGTCATTATTAGGTGGAAAATCAGCCTGAGGATTTTCTGATCTTTCAAATCTCTCACCACCATTCCGGTCTCGTTCCCTGCGGTTTCCTCGATCATCTTTCGAACGGTTGTCTGCACCTGGTCTCCGTCTCTGCAGCTTGTCCTTCTGCAGGAGGCAAAAGAAAAATTAATGTAATTATGGTATAATTTTATGGTGATTTGAGCAGACATCTTTGTGCTTGTGCTTAATATCCCTCTGATAGTCAGCCATTAGTGGTAATAACTAATAATTGTAAATAACGGTTCCATCATGACTCAATCAAAGCTTATCCCGGCAGGCACATGAAAAACACAATAAATCTACGCGTAGGTAACAAGTAGGGTCAATTTTTCAACAAGTATTGAGCATGTGCTTCAAGTATGACTTATCTGTTTTCCTATTTCAGATGGGGGTTCCTTTATTTACAGAAAAAGTATCAAGCTCATGCATCTACAACATGATTAACAAATTAAACTGTTAAACATACAAAAAATATGAGTTTAGGAGCATACTGGTACAAACTGCTGCATAACAGGTTGCCCACCAGGGGCATCTGGGTCACTGCAGGAAAAAAAAAAAAATTGTAATCAATTCAGGATCCTGCAATCGATGCAATGGGGGAAGGAACAACAAGGACAGGACCTACCTCATATAATTCTGGAAGTATATATCTTCGCGTACTTTCACTGTAAGGTCCATTACGTGTTCTGGATGTTTGAGTTTCAAATGCTTGTGGACATACTCAGCAGCATGAAAGAGCTTTGTGCAACCCTTGGCCCCACAACCATACTTCCACCCATACTTTTCATCCCTAATTTTTCTCACAAAGGGATCCAAAGCTTCAACAGCAGCAGCATCTATCTTCTCCTTCGCAGTCATAACCTCAAGTGGATCCTGACTACGCAACCTGTCCTGCCAACGCGAATCAAGTTTCTCTTCCCATTCTGCTGCATTAGTAGAAACATCAGAGTTTTTCCCCTCAGATCTCACATGCCGGAGGCCTTTAGGCTCTGCTGTTTCAGTCATGCCATAGTAATCCACACCATGAACACGCCAAAGATAAGTCGCAAGGGTATCCAGAAGCTCAACTCCCTCAAGACCCTTAACAGAAGTTAATCCGCGAATGATAATAACTGGACCAATTGATCCACTATGTGATCTCTCTCTATTCATTTTGTCAGTATCATCTTTAGATAAGATATTGTCCTCAATTCCCTTTTCAGAGTCAAGTTTTGTGACAAGTGCTTGAGCTAGTTCAATGTCGATTTGGATTCGTCTTGGCTCGGAACTAACAGGATGAGCCTTGGGGGCAGCTGAAATATCAGATTCCTTTGCCTGAACTCGGCCATGCCGCCTCCTTTTACCACCAACATCCGTCTCATCATCAGAGTTTGGTTCACTTGTCTGACCTGCTTTATTCATGGATAAAGCATTTGCACCAGGGCCCCTGTCAAAGGTACCCAAACATAAATAGAGCGAAGATCTGATTGAAGTACCCTACAGATACCCTTGCTCAACAGCAAATCATGACTCGAAGATTTGAGTAAGAATCTTACATATCAAGGCTTCCGCTGTGCAAGTCCAACAAAAAATCCTTTGCAACTTTGCGTGCAAGGTCATTTCTCCTATATTAATAGAGGTAGATTTAATAGCTAATATCATTGTTTCATTAAACACAAATTATTCAACAGCAGAAGATCATTATCCGTATAGTACTGAAGTACGCTTCAAACAGAAATTAAATGAAAGAGGTTGCCATGGCTACCTGCAATCAACATGCTCCGAAGAGAGATTCAGCATACCTTTCTATGACAGTCAACAGATTTGTAGGGTGATATTTGTTCTTCAACCTGAATCAAAATTTTGTGCAGTTAGCAGGTTGCAAACTAAACACAGTATTGCCTATAAAAATAAGATTAGTAAGTACCATTCTTCATCTTTGTGAGCCTCAAAGTATGTACGTTTCTGAGTTGAAATGTACTCTGACTTGTACTCCTGATACCTAAATATCATCAAATAACATGGTGGCTAAGATGATGGGAAAATTCATGTCAACCTTGTGACTGCTGTAACCCAAAAATACAGAGCCAAAGCTTTCCATACCTACGCTCAGCTTCAGCTGGTAATACATCATCTTCAAGTTCCTGAATGAATTGCTTGTAAGACATCAAACCTTCCCTGAATAGATATAAAAGATCAGAATTGTCATAATCAGTATTATCACATATATAACCAAATGCCAAAGAAAAAAAAATTAATACTCAAAGAATAAGAATGAAAGAGTTGATAAATCCCCCCTATAATGCTGAAACTAAAAGAAGGTGATCTAAAGCTCAAAACTCTAATAGCAGTAAAAAGTCAGGGCTGGCTGCCACTGTAAATTGCCCACATTCAATTCGTACAGCTTCTTTTATGCTGCAATGTTGTTTGATGGGTGTCGTTTGAGATGCAACCCTAAATCAAGTAGTGCATGTTAACAGCATGATGGCCTAAATTCAAAAAAAAAGGTAAACACCGATCTAAAACAAACCACCCCAGTTTCAATTAAAAACTAGATGCTAGAAAACGCAATCAGCTCCTGTCCTGCACCTCTATGTCCTCTATAAACTGTTTAAGGTTCTTCCACAAAACAATGCATGGAAATAGAACTTCTGTAAGAACATTCATATAGGCCCAAGCACAACTCTTGCAATTAATATCAAGTCACTTTTCAATTAAAATGCAAGGTTCATTGTTCATTGGATTTTCAAACAAACCAAGGGGGCATTTGGTTTGGGGTTTTCGGGAAAGGGAAAGATAATCAAATAGGTTGATTCCCTTATTTGTTTGTTAACACATTTTAATCATCCCCTTTACTCTCCCTTTTACCCCCAAAGTCCTCTACTTCCATAATTATCCCCCCTAAGGTTTCACTTATTTTTCCCCTCTTCTACTCCATGGTCACCTTGACCAATGATTAACCACTACTTCAAACACCGGAACCACCACCCCCGAACCACCACCAACCCACCATCCTAGTCACTGTCACTACCACCCCCGCCACCCTAACCACCACACCGCTGCCGGAAACACCACCCCATAAGCCATAGCCACCACCAAACCACTGGAAAAGAAACCCACCACCAATAAACCCATCATCAATTCCTCCAAAACAACACAACCACCCAAAAATCCACCAACAAGACTTGAAAACCTATAAGCCTAAAAATTTGTAAAAACAAAAATCAAGAGTAAGAATGGATGAATACTTCTTATCAATAATTATGGCTTTAGATATCAAATTCGGCCATGAAAACTTCATACCTGACGTTTTTATGGTCGAATTTGACCTTCAAAATCTCAAATTTCACCGTCAATGGTGGGAGAGAAGAAAAGAAAGAAGGGGCGGCCTGACTTGACAGTGGAGATGGGTGGTGACTTGGCTTTGGTGATAGGCAGCAATTATGGACAGAAGTAATTAAGGTGCAGTGGTGAGGGAGGGGTAATGTGACGTGGCGGTGATTCTTGGGAGAGAAAGGGAGGGAGAACATGGTGGAGAAATAGTGAGAAGAGTAAGAGGGGTTTTCTTTCCAAACAACATTTTTAGCCAAAGGGTTTTCCTTTCCATTCTCCTTGTTTCTCTTTCTTAAACCTTTCCCTTTCCCCTACCTAAACCAAACCCTTTCCCCTACCTAAACCAAACTCCCCTAATAAAATAGTTGATTAAATTGCATATGCTTCGTTCAGAGGGAAATAGCACAAGTAGGGTAATGGAAAAGTCAATTTAAAACAACTCCTATATTATTACAGAGGTCATATGCAAACATCCAACCTCCCCCCCACTGCCCAGAGGAGAATCCTTTTGAAAGGCATTGACGTGATGTTTGATGTTGATGTCATATTAATCAAAAGGTCATGGTGACATATTTCGATAAGCGAGTATAATTTATCAAGGATTTTAAGGTATACACGATGTTGAACAATTGTGTCGCAATCATGATAGGTCAATAGATTCAGAATATAGTTAGATACTTAGATTATACAAAGAAACCACAAACAGTATAGAAGCTGCCGAAGTCAGAAAGGTGTGAAACAAAAGCCTAAATGAGAACAACTATTAACTATAATATATAATTATCGCACACTGAAGGGCTGACCTCTGAGCATTCCCTGCATTTGATGAATCACCGTAACCACCACGTCCGGCTTCCCAATCTGACAGGTTAATAAACCAAATTATTTACAACAGCTAAGAAACAGAACAATCATAATCAAGATAGATGCTTCGAGGCGATGACCAACAAATACATTACAAAACATAATCAATATCCATTACCAGGCATGCATTTGGGCTTGAGATTATTCAGCACTATTCCTGAACAAGGAATTTGGCTGCAAACAAGGGTGGATACAATATGGAAGAAGAACAGTGGAAATAAAGGACTGATTCAAAACACACAAGAAGGGCCATAAACCAGGACAATACATTACTCCCTAAATGCAACTAAGCAACCAGCACAGACAAACAAAAACATATTAAAAACTTACAACCAAGTTCATATCAGCCATACCTGAAACCAAGTTTCATTTAGATTCACCTGAATATAGAGGGGACCATTGATTGTATACCACCAAGGAGAATGCCTAGACCCAGCCCATCTGGACATTTTGGACTCAGCTTGGAGAAATAGTATCACAAATGGTTGAAGAAATCCTCAATCCAACCATTTAAAACACTATTTCTTCAAGAACTGTCCGAGCCCAACAACAATCAGATACCCTCATAACAACTCAGCAGCCAACACTCAAAAAGTGTGGACCTATATTCTAAGAGCTAAAAGCAATATCCACACTCCACTAAACCAATTTCAGTTTTGCAATAATTCACTGGGTAATAATGCTGGCAGCACCATTTAATTTAGTAGCCCAGGATAATTATAAGTAACAATCGTTAGTTTCAGCTCTATATCCACCATCTATATCTTCGCCTCTTGTAAGGCAATAGTGTCCATGTCCAATTCAATAATTCCAAAGAAAAGTAATCCTGGTAGTGTCAGAACTCCAACAAACTAATAGCTGGCTGTAGACCACAACAAAAAGAGGAGGAAAAGGGAGCATAACAGAACAAGCCACAAAGGATGCTTCAAAATTCTACAGTCTTCATCTCTAGTAGCTCCACTTCTTCGGAGTGAGAATATAATGACGGAAAAAGAAAAGAAAAAAACAGATCAAAGATCAACTGTGCTTCCTCTGTGTCTTATGCAAACAATGTACCCATTCACGATGACTGAGACATAAACCATTCAATTTAATGATGCATTATGGAGCCAATTAGCCACAAATAAAGACATAGCGCAACCACTAAAAACTGGAGTAATTTAAACTTTAAAGCATCACCTAGCCACAACGCCACACACGTTGGAGGAAAACTCAAACCATCTATTATATTCAAAAAGCCCTCCAATAAGTGACCCTGAGTCCCTGACGTTCAAAGAACCTTAAAAGATTATTGGATTGCTTTCAAGGATAACTTACACTTAAAACTTCATATTTCAAATCATTCTTTTCTGTCCAACTCCTCTTTTGATAGGAAAGAAAACGAGACGTAAATCAAATCCAAGAAATCCTATGTAGATAAAACACCTTAGGTATAAAATTCAAATAAAATGAACAGTAACTTTCATAGACTATCTCAAAATTGCAGGAAGAAGTGAAGTTCCAATGACCCACCAAACAAAAATGTTATATCTTGAAATTTTAAAGAACCAAGGAGCAGATAATTACCAGATGGGCCACCAGGAAAGCCACCAGAACGAAATCGACCATGAGGCCTATCATCAGCATAACCTGGCCTGCCGCTTACTTCACGGTCATATCCACCAGAGTAATCATAACCAAACCTGAATTTAAGAAAGTTTCCCATATATGGCATTATTGAGACTTAAGTGACAAGATTTTAGAAGAAAAAAAAAATTTCCACAGGGAAACAAGATATGAACAAGCTGATGGAAGAAAAAATGAATGTAGCCACGACTAGCGATAGCTCAAGTCAATGCAATTTGGGAAGTCTAAACAAGTGAAGTATGACATAACAAGGAACCTTGTAAAGCAAGCAAGCAAAAAATGTGTGAAAAGGGATAATATCCCTAGCAATTCCTACAACTTACTACTCACGGATTTCAGGCAAGTACAAGACTATAAGGCATAAGCACAAAGATAGAAGATATAACATTCAGTTAGAGCATGTGATAGAACTAAATTACAGCTGGGAGATAATGGGACTTCTTGAAGAGCTTCACCAGAATTAACAGAACTAAAAACTTCAGGCAGCTCAGATGCTACTGAGGGTTGTGACCATGATGAAAGCCAGGCTCCCCTGCCATCCAAAACCAAACTGCCGCGATTTCTGAAGTATCCAAAACCCCAACCAACAGCAATGATCCAAATCGACACAAACCAGACTTCACGCCTATTTGTAAAACTGAGTGAACTTTACACATTATGAGAAACGGAGAAAAAACAGCCAAATCCAATTTCACAAGACCAAATGTCTCAAAACAGGTATGTACTTGATAACTCTAGTCATTGATCATTAAATCTATATTATACCAAATAATGATAAAACTAAAAAGAATCCACCCTCATCCTAACTCAATTTATGAGATTTCCAACATAAATCTGCCCTCAGTGTGTTTGTTGTCAATTTGTCATGGTAACTCTTTTTTTAATTAGGATAGATAATTGGTCCAAGGACCAACAGAAGCTGGAGGCTGGGTAAAAGCTTAACAGCTCATGAGACAAGAGCCTTAGAATTTGGGGAGATACTCCATTAAGCTACCACCTCTTCCTCATCATCGTGATTACTCTGGATTTTATTTAGAAGCCCATACCATTGAACAACCCCTCCACTCCCCTCCCAACCAAAAAAATGAACCTTGCGTTGGTTCTCATTTTACTAGGTTATAAAAATAACTTGATTTCACCCTAACCAAAGCCTTTAACATTCAACCGAGTCCGAGTCTGAACAAAAGTATCTTAGTTCAAGAAACTTCTATGCCCAACCCACTTGTAACTGAAACTCCAACAACCCAGCTCATCAAAACATCGCTAACTGTATCATATTTCCATAGAAATACTCTACGCTAAGAACATCCTCAAAATTCCAAAAAAGAAAAAAAAAACTCAAGCTCAGAAAAAGTTAGAAAGAAACGAACAAAAAACATCTCATTTATAACCCACATACTTGTATGGTAGTAATCTACTATAAGTCTCCAATAACCCATAATACCATAACCTCATAAATCCAAAAAAAATATTCCTTCCAGCTAAATTGTCACTAAACTACATCAAACAACCAGAAGAGTCCCAAAACCACAATGACACAAATATAAGTAGCTGTAACAACCAGATTCATCAAAGCAATACAAATCAAAGAGTAATTTCAGCTGCAATTATCACTGAACTCAATCAATCCACCAAAATAATATCATCACTAACTACGTCAAACAACCAGACAACTCCCAATACCACACTAAAAACTACATTTTCACAAAAAAAAAAAAGCACAAAATTATCCTTAAACACACTTCTAGAAGTAAAAGCAACAACCAAATTCATCAAAGCAACACAAATCAAAGAGTAATTTCAGCTCCAATCATCACTAAACTCAATCAATCCACCAAAAACAAATTACTTCAACAAACCTTCGATCGCCGGGGCCGTATCCACCACCACGAGGACTCCCTCTTCTACCATCATATCCTCCATCATCTCTCCTGGAACGCTTAAACGGAGGATAAGGCGGAGAAGATCTTCGAGGCGGAGGCGAATAATTATTATTATTATTATTATTATTATTATTATTATTCCTCCGATGATCACGGTATGGAGGTGGAGGAGGAGGAGGACTATTGCTAATTCCTCGACTACGTTTGTTGTAATCTCTATCTCTCTCTCCTCCACCTCCGCCACCACCTCCGCCGCGATTGTTGCGGTCGTAGTAGCGATTTGGAGGTCGGTCGAAATCTCTGTCATCTCTTCTCTCTCTTGAATCGCGTTCTCGGCGGCGATTTGGTGGAGGTGGCGGATGAGGAGGAGGAGAGTCGCCGGAAGGTTCGTCGGATTTGTCTTTGTTGCGGCGGCGATTGTCGAGGGATTCGACGGGCATGTTCATGACTTCCGCCATTGATGCGGAGTTTGGAGGTTTCGGAGGAAATTGAAACCCTAGGAGAGAGAAAGTGTGAGGATTTTGGGAGTGAAGAAGAGGAGGATGAGGAAAAGAGAAGAGAAAGCGCGTTTAGATTGGTTTGAGATTTGGGTTTTGCGGGGAATTTTTGGGGAATGAATTACCGAACCACGGTATCGAGACTCGAGAGGGTTAAATTAGGATCGGTTTATAAGGTAGTTTGGGTCGGGCAATGCTACATTTACCCGGTGGCCGGTGGGTTGTTTACCCACTAGATATAGAGAATTAAAAAACTATTAAAACTGATGAGTCGGATTTTAATATTTATTTGTTTCTATTTGTAGTGGGTTATTGATCCACTAGGTAGATAAAGTTTTTTCCGTTTGGGTCGGTGAAAATAAATTATTTTGATGGTAAATTTGATCCTTTTTTGTTGAATCCTGATTCATGATGACTTTTTTTTCTAAGGGGTGAATTGAATCATGACGACTTATTAATGTCTGGCTAATACTTAAGTGGTTAGAGTACTTCTGCTATAAAGCCTAATTTTGATACTTAAGAATGCTTAATTGGTATAATTCGAGTTTGTTAGTGTCTCAAGAAAAGACTCTGATTGTGATAAGATCGTTCTCACTAATATATTGAAATTTTTAGGTTGGAAATTTATAAACAGTGTAGACCTTGCTAGTTAGGTTGAAAATTGGATGTATCCAAGTCGAACAATATATTACGGTGTTGTGACTGCTATGACCGATACATGCCATACATGCATGATATGTTATACGTGAGCAACTGAGCATATGAATATTGTTGCTTTTAATTATCAAATATAATTTTACTTTACATGTTACGTAATATAAATAAAATAATTGGCCCTCAATAATATCAATTATTGTCTGTATGCGCTATTTTAATATACACTAGTCTATTTACTCTTTATAGCACCATCAACATACATGTGCTAGATAATACGTTGGTGATCAGAAGTGGTATTTTAGGGAATATTTTAACCAACTAATTATCAACATATTTGTGCCCTCAATATCACCAACTTTCTTTAAATCCTCATGGTTCATTTCCTTGGTATTATTGAGAGTCAAATTTCCCTATTACATCTTTCCCCAGTACCGGTGTACTATTTAGCATACACCGACAATAGTTGGTATTATTGAGAGCCAATTTTTATTAAAATTTGCATAATCCTTATTTCCCCTTGTTAAATTCAATATGCATTAATAATGCGAAAATGATTACCTTGTCTTGTCAGAACCATGACATTTTAAGATGTTGACATATTAGATTGTAACATATCACTAGGCATATGTACGGTCCTACACGCCTCAAATAAACGTGACGGTTCGATTATGTAATCTTCACAACTAAACTCAATTAGAAATAGGTTTACTAGTTACTACTTACTAGGAAGACGCATAAATGTTATTATGACTTTTTTCAAAATAAGACTTGTAAATTTTAACAAAGCAGTAAAATTTGAAATCAAATAGCTAGTGATGAATTCAATATAGAGCATTGTTAGATATAATCTAAGGATGATTATGTGTGACAACAATATAAAATATGCAATAAACGAGACTTTTTTTTTAATATATAATTTGGGTTTATTCATTACTTTAAAGATATGATTACAAAGTAAATATGTTAGCATCCAGCCACAGCAAGGAATACTCATTCAACCCTGGTTACATCAGCATCCATAGACTATAATTCAAGAACAAGGAGAAGGAGTTACAACCATGCAATATATTCACCCATGCGAGTGAGACCTTGCTTAGCAAGTGAATCTGCCACGATATTTGATTTACGACTTTTGTAAGAAGTTTCGACACCTAGTCCCCTTCCCATGATGCTCCGGATGTAATTGATGATGAAGCTTAAGTTCCAAGGGGCACTGTTGTCCCCATTACACCATTTAACAACGTTGAAGGAATCTGATTCCACCACAAGCTTGTATTGAGCAAGGCTACCAATAGAAGAAGAGATTTTGAGAGCTCTATGAATGGCGATAATTTCAGCGTGGTTTATTTCCACAAAGGGAATTGGGCTTAAGAAAAGGCATATGAACTTCCCATGATGGTCTCTAAGGACCCCGCCAATTGCAGGCTTGGACTCACTAATATTCAAAGAGGCATCCACGTTTCATTTGAAGGAAGAAGATGCAGGGGGAGACCAAGGCCTCGGTGGCTGAAGGCACTGTACCGAAGGTAAGCTTGATGAAGACGAATTATAGTTAAGGCATTGTGGGTGCCTTATAACTTCATTAGGTCCATAAGGGAATGGATCTCCCCAGCCCTTGATCCACCAACATAGGCTCAAGAGTACAAGGTCTTGAAGCTGATTGATAGAGCATGAAATATTTTTGAAGCATCTACTATTGCGTTCCTTCCACAAGGTC
Organism: Beta lomatogona; assembly: GCA_947646795.1. Taxonomy (NCBI): domain Eukaryota; kingdom Viridiplantae; phylum Streptophyta; class Magnoliopsida; order Caryophyllales; family Amaranthaceae; genus Beta; species Beta lomatogona. Next base: position 882,619 of record CANSNZ010000421.1, on the reverse strand, counting down.
CATAGTATGATGAAGAAAATTGTTGCCCAGATTTTTTTAAAGAACACACTACGCAACGGTGGTGTCCACTGATCAAACGCTTCTTAGATTGAAGATGGGAAGCACCATTGGAGGTTCCAAGTACGAAGCCACCATTGCAATAAACGAGACTTGTGGAGGAAAACTATATTCCCACTTTTGGACTTCAAAGATTGAAATTTAAACAGTTCCTTTTATCAACATCCTTTCTTTTCAATTAGTTATAGTCATCAATGACTGTTAAGCCTCAACGTTTGATGAAGACTTGCCTAGGGTAGCAAAAAAAAAAAAAAAAGAGATAGAAACAACATATAAAATATAGGATAAATCATCAAAATTGGTAGACGGAAAGCTATTGCTTAAATAGATGGTCCAATAAATGGTTTTCAATTTTTACAATTAGTTTAAAATTACACTAGTTAGTTATGAACCTGTTTTTAGGTTAGTATGATGAACATGGCCTCGGTGATACAATGGTAAATTAAAATCACAAACATTGATGATTAGATGATTTATTTTCAAAGCTTTCTTCTTGTATCATTACTTATTATATATTGTTATCAGATTGTTGTTAAGCCAATCAATATATATATATATATATATATATATATATATATATATATATATATATATATATATATATATATATATATATATATATATATATATATATATAAAGGAGGAACTTTTCGGGAGCATAGGGAGCTCATCAAGATTTCGAGGCCATAGAGCGCGCCACGTAGGATTGCCACGTCATCAAATTTTATTTTTTTTATTTTACAAAAATAGAGTTCTACATAGATTTAAATATATATAAAGAGTTTTAGATAAGCGAAAATTAGAGATTGATTTTGAATGAACAACTTAAATTATTATATTATCTAAATTGTGTATAACTTTTGCTACATAATTCAAAATATTATAATTTTTGTACCATTGGATAGTGCTCGAAATATGCTTCGAAATAAGATCCATTTACAATATAGTTTACAACTTATGAAATATAGAGCGCCACGTTGATTGCCATGTCATCAATTTTTATATTTTTATTTTAAAACAAAATTGAGTTCTACATAGATTTAAATACATATAAGGAGTCTTAGATAAGCGAAAATTAGAGTTTTATTTTAAATAAACAACCTAAATTATTATATTATGTAAATTGTATATAACTTTTGCTACCTAATTCATAATATTATAATATTTGTACCATTGGATAGTGCTCAAAATATGATTCGAAATAAGATTCATTTATAATATACTTAGTTCTACAATTTGTGAAATAGAGAGCGCCACTTAGGATTGTCATGTCAAATAGTTTTTATTTTAAATATTTGAAAGAAATAGAATTCTATATATATTTAAATACATAAAAGAGTTTTGGATAGGGGGAAATTAGAGTTTCGTTTTGCATAAACAACCTAAATTATTATATTATGTAAATTAAATTTAACTTTAGCTACCTAATTCAAAACATTATAGTTTTTTTTACCATTGGAGAGTGCTTGAAATATGTTTCAAAATAAGATCCATTTACAATATAATCTTACAACTCATGGAAATATATTAAATTAGATGACTTGTAAGACATTATTTAGTCTTTCTTTTAGATAAATATAATAATAGCTATAAGTATTAAGTATAGTGCATTATATGTGATTATAACATTTGATTATAGGTTCAATTTACAGGATTAAACATATTATCTTTCAAAACCTTAACCTTACTCAACTAAACCAAAACAATATAGTGTTGCAACAAAATTTATTAAGGAAACTTTGTTGTTACAACGAAAACTAAAATCTATAGCGATAAAGTTACATATATATATATATATATATATTAGAGTTTTGGATTATGTGAAAATTAGAGTTTGATTTAAGTAAAACAACCTTAGAATATTATAAAGAGCTCCTAAGCATGCCATGTCATTCTTTTTTATTTATTTTTTAAGAAAATAGTGTTCAACATAGATATAAATACATCTAAGGTGTTTTGGATAAGTGAAGATTACAATCTTATTTTAAATAAATAACCTAAATTATTATACTATGTAAATTGAATATAAATTTTGCTACATAATTCGCAATAGTGTAATTCTTTTTACCATGGGAGAGTGCTCAAAATATGCTTCAAAATAAGATCCATATACAATATAGTTTTACAACTTATGAAAATATATTTATTTAGATGAACAATAATGTATTATTTATTCTTTATTTTAAATACATATAAAAATAACTATAAAAATAGCGTATTATACGTGACAATAGTAATTATGTCTTTCAAAATCATATTTAAAAAATTGAGTTATATAAAGATAGAAAATACATATGTTCGCGTTTATAGAATATTTGAGGTCACGGATCATAAAAACGGGGGGAAGTTTGATAAGTCTTGATATGGTCATGATTGATGAAGAGGTTTTTTTTTCTCTTAAATAATATTTTTTATTATTAGTAGAGGTTAGTTTTATATTTAATTAATTATATTCATGATACTATCATTATGATATTCTTTCTGGCTTTCCCATCTTCCATTCTATATGCGTTAGAATTTATGTGCTATATTAAAAGTTGAAGTTGTGGTTGACACTCATGTTTTTTCTTTATTCTTTCTATCCTGCATCTATTAAATTATTACCCTCTACTTTCTTAGAGTATCAATCAGGTATTATTCATGTTAAAATTGTGTTAGCTATTGTTAGTCATACCTATTATTAGGATACCATTTAATAATAGACTTAGCTACAATATTCGATTGAATATTAAAAATTATAAAGTTTATACATCGTAATAACAACTCTTAAATTACACTATAATGATAAATAGTTTCTCCGTTCTTTTTCTACTGCAACAATTGGTTTCGGCATGGTTTTTAAGGAAATACATATGGGTAGTGTTGTAGCCTAACATCTACGGCTTTCTTAACGACACAGGGGCTCATCAGAGCCGTACACGTGTCACCCTATTCAAAATGAAAAGAAGGCTTAATTTCTGGGCTATACTCAGTTGGGGTAAAAGGATTGAATTTCTGGCCCAACAATCAGAATCCAAGTACTACCGTGGTGGTCAAGGAGAGTGGTTAATAGACTTTCACACCCTGGTCTGATGCCATGTGTCATGATCGATTCCCTCACCAATCAAGCCACTATTCTAGGGCGATTTTAAGGATAGTCGTCAACTTGCTATCATTATAAATACCCACGAAATCGGGAGAAACATTCATTCAATGCAAACAAGTGTAAAGTTACTCGATAAAATACTCTCTCACCTTCTCTCTCTCTCTATACTTTCTCTCACTACTCCCGATATCGACTTAAGCATCGGAGGGGAACCACCACCCAAACCTCCGGGGTGGGTCCCTTTTTTGCGGGTTCGGGAGCAAAGCCCGGACCCAAGGCCTAAGCGGATTCGGACATCGTTGCACAAGTCTCCAAATTGAAGAACACTCAAGATACTAATTTACTTGCTCGACAAGGAAGCTAAGCCTACAACTTACTTGTTGGACAAGTAGACAAAACATTTGGCGCCGTCACGTGGGGGGAGACGCAACGATGACCGATTGTCAATCGTCCAACATTGCCAGGAATCGAAGCTTTCAAGTTAATGTCGAAGATACGGTGGAGCATGAAAGACCACCTCGAGGAAGAGATAGACTTCCATCCATCGTCAATGTTCCTGGACCAAGCCAACAACCGGTCATCCAAGTGAATCTAGATCGTCCGATGGCCGCCCACCTGGAGAATGTTTTGAATGACTTTCGAGACTAAGATGGCGTGATGCGTCCGAGGAACGGACTAAAAGCAATATCTTTGTTTTTCATCACAATCCGGAGCTGCCGCTAACAATCCACTTCCTCCTAGGGGACGTTCCCAAGTAGATCGACCGAGGCCCTAGTCGACTCGTTCGTCAGGAACTCTCTAGGAGGACGGCAAGAGGAAAGCAGCCAGAGGATAATGATCAGAGAAGAAAGATGGACTAGAACCTGGTGGTGAGGACCCAAGACCATGTTTGTCCAAGCGGGCACCGAATGGAAACAGATGCCAGAGAATATCTAGAAGCAAAGAAAGCTGCTGCATTACAACGATCAGCGACAGGATCTACACCATACCTGAGAGACCCTCCTTTGAGGTTGTCGTCCAGAGGGGAGGGACGAAGTTTAAGTCACTCTCTTGTTCATCCACGACAGGAGAAGATGGTGGCACAACCGATGGTCTATAGGCGTCCAGTGCCTGCAAACACGTCATCTAATCCAGTAATGGAAGAATATCGCAAGGAGTTCATACCCATCGAGGGACAGCTGGGAGCTCTCCGGATCAATTGGCCTACCCCATTCTCGGCCAGGATCATGGAGGCGCCCCCCTTCCCAAAGGTAAAACTCCCAACCATTGAGCCTTTTGATGGAACAACTGATCCTGATGATCATCTATCCGCGTACAAGCATCAGATGTACGTCCAAGGGGTGGACGACGCTACTTGGTGTAAGAATTTCCCGGCTACCTTGAAGGGAGTAGCTCAGAAGTGGTTCAATAATCTCCCCCCCCAATTCAATCAACAATTTTACTGAACTCAGTTTCCTATTTACTAGTCACTTTGTTGCCAACAAGCAAGAACAAAAGACAAGCATGCATTTAGGCAAGGTCATCCAAGGACCTAAAGAGGCCCTTAGAAGCTTTGTAAAGAGATTTAACCTAGAAGCCCTTCACATCCAAGATCTCAATGCCGGGGTGGCCTTTGATGCCTTCATCAGGGGTCTAAGGCCAGGAAGTTTTAAGTTTGATCTGGTTAAAAAGAAAATCACAACTCTTGCCGAGGCGTTAAGGGAAGCTGAAGCGTTTATTCACGCTACCGAAGTGTGTGCAGAGGCAAAGCATCCCGAGTCTAAGAAGCCTGATGAGGTTGCCCAGCCAAAGAAAAGCAACCCCAAGAAGGCCGAGACTTGGGCTATAACCTCCACCACCACTTCGACCAGAAAGAGCAAGAGAAAAGAAACTGAGCCTTCTTCATCCAATCCTATCGAATTCAGCAAGGACCAATACTCTATTCTTATGGAGATAAAATGACCAATATGAGTTGAAGGCCCCGACTGAAATGAAGACTCCCTACAGAAACAGGGATAAGAGCAAGTATTGCCACTTTCACAAGGATTGTGGTCATGAGACTAATGAATGTAAGCACCTTAAGAGAGCTTTGGAGGATTTAGCTCAAAAAGGAAAGATGAACTCCTATTTGTCCCAGGGGGGAAGGAAGTTTCAGAGGAAAGATGATAGGCAGGCAAAAAAGAAAGATAGTGTAAGCACCGACGAAGATGTCGTCCTCGTAATTTCAGGAGGATTTGCAGCAAGAGGACCAACAAATAGGGGCCACAAAAACTACCTTAGGGAACTCGGCCAAGTCTTGCTGGCTGATCAGACGAAGGCCGAGCCTTTCCCGAAAGTGGTAGTTAGTGAGCAAGATCGGGTCAGATTGAGGACTCCCCATGATGATCCTTTGGTTGTAGAAATGAAAATAGCAAATTTGAGGGTAAGAAGGATTCTGATCGACACCGGAATCTCGACGGATATCATTAGTGCTGATTGCTTGTCCAGACTAAAGTTTGATGAGAAGAACTTAGTTCCCGTTCACCATCCCATCATAGGGTTTGGGGGAGGAGTCATCCACCCAATGGGAACTGTTACTTTGCCCGTTCAAGTGGGAGAAAAGGATACAGCTAGAACCCTGTTTATCAAGTTCTTGGTGGTCCGAGATTTGACAGCCTACAATGTCATTCTTGGACGACCAACTCTGAACCATGTCAAAGCGGTAATAGTAACTCACTTGATGTTGATGAAGTATGAGTGTGACGATGGCCAAATTGGCTCATTATATGGAGACCAGCAGGTGGCTAGGGAGTGTTATTTGACTACCCTCAAGCCGTCATCATGGAAGATAGGCAATGAAGATCAGACGAAGGTTTCTGGCGAAAGGAAAACGTCTGAAATAGAGAAAGATCAGACGAAGGTGGCTAGCGAGAGGAAAACGTCTGGAATGGTCAAAGGCCAAGTCGCCTCGTCAAAGATGGTCATTGAGAGGCCTCAGACGCCTCTCGCTCCCTCAAGGAAGGCGTCTGAGCATCTCTCCAGCAAGAAAAGAAAATATGAAATCATCAAGGAAGAACCTCCCTCGTCTGAGGAAGTCATGGCCATCATGGGACTGGCCGTAGAACGTCCAGAGCCGGTGGAGGCCCCTGAAGAGGTACGTCTTGATGAAGCTCGTCCAGAAAGGATCCTCAAAATTGGATCTTCGCTCAGTCCTGATTTGAAGGGTCATCTAATCCACTTGCTGAAAGAATCTCAAGATGTGTTTGCCTATTGCGTTGAGGAGATGCCTGGAATTGATCCGGAGGTAGCCGTCCATCGGTTGAATGTTGATCCCAATTTGAAACCTGTTCGTCAGAAGAAAAGGCATTTAGGACCGGCCAGAAACCAGGCGGTCGACCAAGAAGTTCAGAAGTTGTTGGAATCCAAAATCATCAAAGAAACCTATTATCCAGACTGGATAGCAAATGTGGTCATGGTGCCTGATGGGTTTTAAAATATACCGCAAGTGCACGGTGTCTGTCTAGCAGAAACTGGCAAATACGGGTCGATCCACAGGGAGAGGAGTTCTACAGATTTATGCTCAATTATCTAACTACTTCAAGAGAGGAAATTGATTTAAGAATTAATAACTAAACTAGAATAAACTATAACACAAAAAGATGGAAATTTATCAAATAATTAAAAACCTAGGGCAATCGATCGGTCCACCATGCTTATACCAATTTAATCACTACAATATAGTTCGACAATACTTGGATTGAGGTTCGAATAAATAAAGTATTTCGTTAATCCTTGGTCAGGCATTAACAACTCTTAGATTAACATATGCCAGTACGGTCGCTCAACATAATCAAATCTACCTATTGTAACAAGCCTCTAATGAATACGATCTTTCGATTCTAATTCTTATTAGCTAAACATAACTCATGATATTACGCAATTACATGAATTAAACAAGCATAACAAATCAATAGGAATTATTCTAATTCAATCCAAATAACGAAGAACCTTAAACCACAATCAAAAAGTTATAAACATGGCTTCCCTCTCTAAGCCCTAGAAAAAGACTACTCACTCATGATAATAATAAACTCAATAAACATAATCAAAGTAAAAGAATTCATTAAATTAAACAAAGTAAAGAAAAATACCGAATGATTCAAGAACAATGAAAACCAAAATCGATGATCTTTATAATCTTCAAGGGCAAGAGTTAATACAACTAGAGAGAGAGAAAACTAAGTGTTTTGCCCTAAAAACGTAGATAATAAGATAGATAATTGGAATTACCAAAAACCTATTTATACTTTTCTTACAAAACCGGCTAAAAAAAGCAAATAAACCCGTCCCGAGAAAACCGCCCGGTCGGGCGGCGGTGATTAAGAAAACTACGACAAGAAGGAATTTCGCCCGGTCAACCGGGCGGAACCGCCCGGTCGGGCGCGCAAACAAAATTTCGCCTCTTCTCGCCCGGTTGACCGGGCGAACAAATCTCATATGCAAAGGGACTTTTGTGTCTCGCCCGGTCGGGCAAAACCGCCCAGTCGACCGGGCGGGAGTGATTTTCGCCTCTTTTCAGTGTAATCTGGTCCGAATCACTTGTGCAATCTCTCGGATCTTCTATGGGCTATAAGTGGATCGTTGGACTTCCATTCTGCAACTCAAATGAGGGCGCTAAACGCTGAATCTGCACAAAAACATCTAACACACGGAAACAAGTCCAAACATATCAAATAGCTCAAGAATCGAGCTCCAATGAGCTCAAATCAACTATCAAAGCTAAAGGAGTAGAGCTAAATAATCTATATAAAATAGATACATCAAAATCCCCCAAGCTAACCTTTTGCTTGTCCCTAAGCAAAACCACACAAATGAGTTACAAGATACGATTGTTTCACCCCATAGAAAATGCAGTTCGAAAATATTAGTAGACTCAAAAATCAATCAAGAAAGCGTGCATCATCATCAATCCTTTATATCAAGCCAATGACCAATCACCGAGAAAGACAATCAAGCAAGGTCACTACACATATCATGCAAATACTAAGATGGTGCTCACAAGGGGGAACGCTCTTCTCTCATTTTTGTGGCAGGCAAAAGATGTGCCCGATCACTCACCATCCCAACCATAACAACCCTTCCCACTCACACTCTCATGTGTTTAAAAAGGTAATAATGCCACTCATCCTAATCATGTCGACTCAAGTAGCAAACGTACTCTTTAACCTTGACAAACTAACTACACATCAATCCAATAAACAATGTAAACACAAGCTCAAGAGGACTTTTTCAGGATTGTAATGGGGCTTAGGTAAGGGTAGGGAATATGTATAGGAAATGTGGTGGAAAAACCCAAGAATGGGGGAGCAAAAGTCACTAGAAGCATCAACTATAACACAACCAATAATAATGTCCCAACTCTATGAATCAACAAAATTTTCAATAAACCCATCCTTGAAGCAGTGTAATGAATTTTTTCTTTGCAAGCGATTGTGAAGGAAAGAATTTTTACCCTTTTGTTCATTTTTTTTCAATCTTTCTTTTCTTTTTCTTTGCATCTTTTCGATCCAACAATCACATTTATTTCACTTTGCTTATTCTCTTCTTTTTCTCGAACTTTGAACCTTACAAAATACAATCATCTCCACCCAAAGTAACTCATAGCAACCATTTCAGATACTAACTTCGACAGATGCTCCCCCAAGCTAGGCTTGGATTAATATCAAAATAAGGGCCATGGGCATGTAATGAGGTTTAGTAACATGAAATAGTCATTAGGCTCAGCGGGGCTAAGGAGGATAATAGTATATCAATAAAAATCACTTTGAGGCTCAAGAATCAGACAAAAGGACGCCTCTATCATAGCAATTGCCACAAGTCATCGGATATCAATAAGTACGTTGTCAAAGTCAAGATCGATCAACTAATGAGGAACTAACACACAAGAAACAGAATGAATGTAGAAATAAATCCATTGGCAAGAATGAGTCCTCACGGTCTAACCAGACTTAGCTCTACAATCAATGCAAGTGCCGCAAGTATCATGCAATCAAGGGTCATGGAAGATTGAAAATCAACTAAAGACTAACAAATACTCACGCTAACTATCATAGATTCAGAGTCTAAAAATTCATTCAAAAATTTGGGGGTGCAGGGAAACAACCATGCAACTCATCATAACTCATGTCAAGCTCGTATTTTTTTCAAGTTTTTCTCTTTTTTTTTTTTTTTGAAATGAAAACCAAAAAAAAACGAAACTAGACTAACTATACTACAAAGCAGTAAAGAGAGAGAAAGTACTTACAGAAATCCTCCCCCCAAGCTAAACTCGGCAATGGCCTCATTGCAGCTAGAGGGAAAGAGAGGACTCACGCGTCATCATCAGACATATCGGCAGTAAAACTGCCACCGGTAGTACCTGCAACACCAAAAGCGGTATGGCCGGAAGGAACATCCCGAGCATGGTCGGTAGGGTCGGGGACCCGTGGTGTGTACCATGAAGGGTGGGTGGCATCATGGGCAACAAGCCCTTGGTGAAAATAGTCATGGTAGATAGGGTACAGGGCATGGCGCATGTCAGACTCCACGGTAGTCAACCGTGTGTCCAACGAAGTCAGGTGAGTATGGATGGTAGCCTGACCAAGCTCAAGACGGCCCATCTGTGAGGTAAGGGACTGATGTCCCTGCTCAAGGCGGGTAAGGACCGCCATCATAGGATCCATAGGCGGGGCGGAGGAGGAGGCTTCCCCAGCGGGCTGCCTGTGGTAGGTCCGCAGAGGTCGCCTAACAATGGGCTCTTGACCCCGCATAGGAAGGAGGTACGACCCCACACCAGGCTCTAAGTGGGTGCGCGGGGGTCGGGAAGAAGGATATACTCCTTCTTAGCAATGAACCACCTAAATTTGTTCGCGAGACTAGGCGGTTAGCCATTTAGCATTTGTCATATAATCAATGTTAATCTCGGCGGGACCGGCTACGGCATTGCTAATGTCGGGGTATAGCCAAAATGAGCAAAGCAATAGCGGTAATGAGGCCACCTAAAACAATAGGTTGCCCCCCTAACACTACCATCGTCAAACAAAGCGAGGTAAATTGGCGGCAGTCCGCTTGGTGGGACACAAACAAATAAGGAAGGCACGAGAGAGTAATCAAGCTCGGAAACAAATAACTACCCATCAAAAAAATCTCCTCGTTTTTGACGGGAGTGGGGCTCAAGACGCCCAAAAAGTGTGAATCCCAAAAATCGCGCGTAAGTAGCGAAGGCTGGGAAAATGGAGGTGGTCTGCAGTCATATGCTGGGTGTTAACATCCCCATCACCTGTGAATGCGGTCCACAAGGTATTAATTCGAACAGGTGGGAGGGGGCGGTGATCATCGGTAACGGGGAGGCCAAAAATAGCGGCTAATTGGCCTAATGTGAGTTCTCGATCCTCATTCATGAGGCGAAAACGGATAACTTGATTTTTATTGCCTACTTCTAATGAGCTCAAGAATTCAAGTGTAAGATGCCTATATGTCCAGAAAAACATGCCGAACATTGTTCCCAATCCCAATTTCTCAAATAGCGTTTTAGTTTCACCGTAAATACCCAAAGCATGCAAAGCATTAGCATCAACAAAACGAGTAGGGATTATGTTCCGATATTTCAACTTTTCAAATCTTTGTTTTTGTTCTAGGGATTTGAAGATTACCTGCTGGAATGCCGAATCTGGTGGAATTTGAGCGCTTGATTCCCCTCTGGAGCTGTGTTTCCTCTTGCTTGGCCCTGACATGGTGAAAGAGAAAAGAAAAGTAGAGATTTTTGGGATTGAGAGAATTGTAGTGGGATGATGGAGGTTTTATGGGAGAAAGATGAAGAAAAGTGTTGGGATATGAAGAAAATTGAAGGAGAAGATGGAATTTGTGAATGGTGAAAGGTAGGGTGGAGTTTGGCTATGGAGGTTTTTAGGAGAGAGAGAGAGAGAGAGTTGAGAGGATGAATAAAAGTGAGAGAAAATGAAAGAAGTGAAGTGAAGGAAGAAAGAAGTGGAGTGAAGGAAGAAAGAAAAGTAACCCTCGTGGAATCCGCCCGGTCGGGCTGGCCCGCCCGATCGACCGGGCGAAAAAAAAGTTTCTTGTTTTGTCCTCGCAGATCTGGCAAGGGCTTGGAGTGGAAAACCGCCCGGTCGGGCGAATTCGCCCGGTCGACCGGGCGAAACCCGCTTCTTCAGCGTACTAAGGGCATTCCGCCCGGTTAACCGGGCGAAATTGTCTCCAAATTCGTTTACGCGCCCGGTCGGGCGACTTCGCCCGGTTGACCGGGCAAAAGTTTTTTTTGCTTTCTTTTCGCCCTTTCTTGGATTATAGTTGCGCGCCCTGTCCGGCGAACTCGCCCGGTAAGAGGCCCTGTTGGGCATAACCGCCCGGTCAACCGGGCGGCTATATTTTCCGCTGTTTTTTCTTCAAAATTTTCCCAAGTTGTGATATTGACCCCCTGCACACACTAAACTCGTCCAAATGTCAGTACACTCCCTCTCACCTCTCTAAAGAAAAATAAGAAAAGTAATCTAAACTAATAAAGGAAAAAGAAAAGTAAAGACGGGTTGCCTCCCGCAAAGCGCTGGTTTAAGAAGGTCCCGCACGACCTTAGTACCTCTGATTTCAAAGTGAGGGAACATCTAAGTAGATGACCTCTACTTGACCTATGAAAGCACCCTCATGATACAGTTTCAAACGTTGACCATTCACCTTAAATTTCGTCCCATCTGCATTGGCCACTTCAACGGCTCCATGTGGCTTCACATCACTGACAACAAAAGGTCCAGACCACTTTGACTTAAGCTTTCCAGGAAAAAGCCTTAGTCTAGAGTTGTATAATAAAACCTTGTCACCAACATGAAACTCGCGCTTCTCAATCATCTTGTCATGAAACCTCTTTGTCTGCTCCTTGTAAAGCTTGTGGTTCTCATATGCTTCCAGTCGAAGCTCATCTAACTCATTCAACTGAAGAAGTCTTGTTTCACCTGCAGCCTCTAAATCCAAGTTAATTTCTTTGACTGCCCAAGCTGAGAGATACTCCATTTCAACTGGTAAATGACAAGCTTTGCCATAGACCAATCGATATGGGGTGGTGCCGAGAGGTGTCTTAAAAGCGATTCGCGAGTGCCCATAAAGTGTCATCCAACTTTTGTGACCAATCTTTCCTTGACACGTTGACTACCTTCTCTAAAATGCGCTTGATCGACGATTGGAGACTTCAACTTGGCCACTAGTCCGAGGGTGATATGCCAAGCCAACCTTATGAGTAACTCCATATTTCTTCGATAAAGCTTTGAAGGTTCTCCGATGAAAATGAGACCCCCCCATCACTGATCAAAACTCTCGGGACTCCGAAACGAGGAAAAATAATCTTCTTGAAGAGCTTTATTACCACCTTAGAATCATTAGTAGGGGAAGCCACAACTTCAACCCACTTAGTCACATAATCCACATCTACTAAAATATACCTGTTCCCACAAGAAGAATGGAAAGGTCCCATGAAATCAATTCCCCACACATCAAAGGGCTCAATCTCCAAAATTCCCATCTGTGGCATCTCCTGTCTCTTTGAAATGTTGCCCGTTCTTTGACACTCATTACAAGAGAGGCAAAAAGCACGGGCATCTTTGAAGATAGTAGGCCGAGTAGAACCCACTCGGAGAACTCTATAAGGCCGTGGCTCGTGAGCCAAGATGCCCACTACAAGGCATACTATGACAAGTGTTGTAGGATTCCAGCTATCTCCCAATCGGCAACACATCGTCTGAACAAGCCATATGAACACTTCTTGTATAGAAGTGGGTCTTCCCAATAGTAATGCTTAGCATCATGATAAAACTTCTTGCGTTGTTGGTACGTCAAATCTGGAGGAGGAGAACCACCAACACAATAGTTAGCAAAATCAGCATACCATGGAGATTGAATAGATACATCAAAAAGATGATCATCAGGAAAAGAATCATCTATGGGACCATCAGCACTTGACTCAAATCTCAATCTGGAGAGATGATCGGCAACAACATTCTCAGCACCCTTCTTATCACGGATCTCCAAATCAAACTCTTGTAATAAGAGTATCCAGCGAATAAGTCGTGGCTTGGCTTCTTCTTAGCCAGTAGATACTTCAGTGCAGCATGATCGGTGTGGACAATAACTTTCGAATCTATGAGGTAGGTTCGAAACTTGTCAAGAGCATATACAATGGCCAATAACTCCTTCTCTGTAGTAGCATAGTTGACACGAGCTTCATCTAATGTCTTCTTGGCATAGTAAATAGCATGGAGGGTCTTGTTCTTCCGTTGGCCAAGTACAACACCAACTGCATAATCACTAGCATCACACATGATCTCGAAGGGAAGACTCCAATCTGGAGGTTGTATGATAGGGGCAGTGATCAATGCTTCCTTAATCCTGTCAAAAGACTCCACACAAGCGTCAGTAAAATCAAAGGTGGCATCCTTGAGCAACAATTGAGTAAGGGGTTTCGCAATTTTGGAAAAATCTTTTATGAATCTGCGATAAAACCCCGCATGACCCAGAAAACTCCTCACTCCCTTGACATTCACAGGAGGAGGAAGTTTCTCAATCACCTCAATTTTTGCCCGATCAACTTGGATGCCACGTTCAGAAATAAGATGTCCAAGTACCACTCCCTCATGGACCATGAAGTGACATTTTTCCCAGTTTAAGACCAAATTAACATCAGTACAACGTCTCAGTACTCTAGAAAGATTATGCAAACACACATCAAAGTCAGACCCATATACACTGAAATCATCCATAAATACCTCCATGATATTCTCAATGAAATCAGAAAAAATGGCCATCATGCATCTTTGGAATGTGGCAGGGGCGTTACACAAGCCGAAGGGCATTCGGTGGTAAGCAAAGGTGCCATAAGGACATGTGAACGTCGTCTTCTCCTGATCTTCTGGGTGAATGGGAATCTGAAAGAAACCTGAATATCCATCCAAATAACAGAATAAACTATGTTTTGCTAATCGTTCTAACATCTGGTCAATAAAAGGGAGGGGGAAGTGATCTTTCAAGGTGGCTATATTTAATCTGCGATAAACAATACACATTCGCCAACCTGTAACAGTACGAGTAGGAATTAGTTCATCTCTATCGTTCTTAATAACAATAGTCCCCCTTTTTAGGAACAACTTGAACCGGGCTCACCCACTTAGAATCGAGATGGGATAGATGATGCCCGCGTCAAGCGATTTCATTATTTCCTTCTTCACTACCTCTTGCATATTAGGATTCAAACGTCTTTGGGGTTGTATGCAAGGGCGGTGATTTTCTTCCAAATTTATTCTATGCATACAAAAATCAGGACTAATACCCTTTAGATCATCAATACTATACCCAATAGCCTTTTTGTGCACGCGAAGCACTGTAAGAAGTTGTGAAAGCTGGCTATCTGTGAGTTTAGTACTGACAATCACAGGGCATTCCTCATTATCATCAAGAAATGCATATTTGAGGTGAGAAGGTAAAGGTTTAAGTTCTAGCTTCTTTACCTGTGGCTCGAAGTAGAGCAAATAGTCTCCATTACCTCACATTCGATCGCCTCATCAACATTAAGGTCATCCAGGTTCAAGAATTTTATCCAATGGGTCATCCGATAGAAATTGGTGATAGTCACCTCCCGAAATCTCTTCCATGACAAAGCAATCCCGCAAAGCATGTGTGCTCAAGCATAGGAGACTTAATAGCATTGGTTAGTTTGAAAGTAATAGTATCATCACCAACACTTAAAGTCAAAGAGCCGGATTTAACATCAATCACAAAGACCTAGGCAGTACACAAGAAAGGTCTACCTAAAATAATGGGGATCCGACTATCCTCCTCCATATCCAAGCACTACAAAGTCTACGGGAATATAGAATTTTCCAACCACGACAGGAACATCCTCTAAAATACCCAAAGGATATTTCACGAACGATCCGCCATCCGCAAAGTAATCTGGGTGCACTTCAAAACTCCCAAGTTCGGTTTATTACGAGATAGATAGAGGCATAACGTATACACTAGCTCCTAGATCACATAAAGCCTTATCTATAAACAATGCACCTACATGACATGGGATGGAAAAACTACCAGGATCTTTTAATTTTGGAGGGATTTTATTTTGCAAAACAACACTACACTCTTCAGATTAGAGCGACTCTATCTAGACCACCAAAATCCTTTTTCTTAGTAATCATGTCTTTCAAAAATTTGGCATAAACAGACACTTGAGAGATTAAATCGGTAAAAGGAACTGTTACCTCAAGATTCTTGACCATTGACATGAACTTACCAAGCCGTTGATCAACCTTGGATTTTTGCATCCCGTGAGGGAAAGGTAGTGGTGGTGTAGGAGAGTCGATAACCTTTTCCTTTTGCTTCTTTGCTTCATCTACTTTCCCTTGCTCAACTTCGACTTTTGAGCTATCTTCACCTTCCTTTTCATCCACTACATCATTGTTGTCTGGGAGGTGGCAAATCATCGGTAGGCATAAGTAGAGCATCATATTGTGTTCCGCTCGAAGAGTGACAGCATTAGCGATCTCTTTGGGAATTGGTTGCCCGGCCAAATGACACAGTTGCCTCTCGCACATTATTTCCGGCCACCTGAGCAAGTTGAGTCTCCAAATGCTTTGTAGTATTCTTGACTCTTTGATGCTCTCCTCGTGATTTTTCTGCATAGAAACAATCATTTTCATTAGATCGGACATAGTAGGCTCTTGAGAGGCACTCGAGGAGTTTGCTGCTGATAGCCTTGGTGTGAAGGCCTATTGAAACCGGGAGGGGGATTACGAGGAGCCCCTTGGTAATATTGTTGTCGGGCAAGACGTCTTTGTGGTGGGTTTTGATGAGGTGGTTGGTATGATGTTTGTGGCATTGGTTGAGGGTTACGAACATTATTGTTTTTATAGGAAAATTTTGGATGATCCCTCCAACCTGGGTTGAATGTGTTAGAGTAGGGGGTTGTGTGGAGGTTTCTGCTGAAAAGTATTTGCATGCTCCATCTGATTCAGATCAGGTTGACTGTAGCAACAATCATGACCAAAGTGGCCTTGAACACCACACACCTCACAGAAAGAAGAGGTAATAGGAGCCATAGAAGACATAGCATTAATACTCATAGGAGGAATACTAGACTGCGAAGATTTCAGTGAGTCCATCTTCATGCTCAACTGGGCAACTTGTGTAGACAACAGGGAATATGCATTAGCATCCAACTTTTTCTTTGTAATAGTCCTGGAAGAACTATGATCATTTGCTGCTAAGTTGGCCAAAAAACTGTACCCTTCACCTACCTCCTTATCTAGGAAAACACCCCATGCAGATGAATCGATTATACTCTTGATATGGGGTTGTAGACCATTGTAGAATGCCTGAGTGATGAACCACTTGTCTAGATTGTGGTGTGGGCATTCTCTCTGCAGATCCTTGAACCTATTCCATGCTTCCTTCAGTGTCTCATCGGGTTCTTGTTGGAAGGTAGCAAGCTTGTGTCTGATTTCTGCAGTCTTGGTAGGAGGGTAATATTCTTTCAGGAATGCTTCAGAAATAGCACTCCACTCGGTTTCATTAACATCGTTCAGTCATTTCTGTGCCTTGTCCCTTAGTGAGAATTCGAAGACCATGACCTTCAACTGATCAGGAGTGACCCCTTGGTGCTTAACGGTACGACAAAGTTGTTGAAATCGTTGTAAATGATTTGCAGGGTCTTCGAGATGGATGCCCTCCAAACCGGTTCTCGTTGGATCATATTGATGAGGGCAGGCTTGATCTCAAAATTGGCCGCTTGAATGTCGGGCATAGTAGGCCCTGTGGAAATACCACCAGGAGAAGGTACCCCATAAGATTTCAATGACCTAGGAGGCATGATTGGCTCTGAAGGACCTTCTGTGGATTTTCCCTGGTTAGCAGACTGCTTCTTCTTCTTTTGTTGCTTTTTGAGTTGCTGGGATGGTTTTCTCAAGATCGGGATCGGTTGGAACTGGAGTACTGTTCTCTTAGACACGGGCATAAAAGAAACAAAGAAAAATATGCAGTGAGATGGCCTCAATTGAAACTTGAAGGTCCAATGAGACAGCAGAAATAGTTCAAATAATTAATCAGAAAGCTATAGAAACTAGCCGTCTCCCCGGCAACGGCGCCAAAAACTTGATGGGTTTTAAAATATACCGCAAGTGCACGGTGTCAGTCTAGCAGAAACTGGCAAATACGGGTCGATCCACAGGGAGAGGAGTTCTACAGATTTATACTCAATTATCTAACTACTTCAATAGAGGAAATTGATTTAAGAATTAATAACTAAACTAGAATAAACTATAACACAAAAAGATGGAAATTTATCAAATAATTAAAAACCTAGGGCAATCGATCGGTCCACCATGCTTATACCAATTTAATCACTACAATATAGTTCGACAATACTTGGATTGAGGTTCGAATAAATAAAGTATTTCGTTAATCCTTGGTCAGGCATTAACAACTCTTAGATTAACATATGCCAGTACGGTCGCTCAACATAATCAAATCTACCTATTGTAACAAGCCTCTAATGAATACGATCTTTCGATTCTAATTCTTATTAGCTAAACATAACTCATGATATTGCGCAATTACATGAATTAAACAAGCATAACAAATCAATAGGAATTATTCTAATTCAATCCAAACAACGAAGAACCTTAAACCACAATCAAAAAGGTATAAACATGGCTTCCTTCTCTAAGCCCTAGAAAAAGACTACTCACTCATGATAATAATAAACTCAATAAACATAATAAAAGTAAAAGAATTCATTAAATTAAACAAAGTAAAGAAAAATACCGAATGATTCAAGAACAATGAAAACCAAAATCGATTATCGTTATAATCTTCAAGGGCAAGAGTTAATACAACTAAAGAGAGAAAACTAAGTGTTTTGCCCTAAAAACGTAGATAATAAGATAGATAATTGGAATTACCAAAAACCTATTTATACTTTTCTTACAAAACCGGCTAAAAAAAGCAAATAAACCCGTCCCGAGAAAACCGCCCGGTCGGGCGGCGGTGATTAAGAAAACTACGACAAGAAGGAATTTCGCCCGGTCGGGCGCGCAAACAAAATTTCGCCTCTTCTCGCCCGGTTGACCGGGCGAACAAATCTCATATGCAAAGGGACTTTTGTGTCTCGCCCGGTCGACCGGGCGGGAGTGATTTTCGCTCTCTTTTCAGTGTAATCTTGTCCGAATCACTTGTGCAATCTCTCGGATCTTCTATGGGCTATAAGTGGACCGTTGGACTTCCGTTCTGCAACTCAAATGAGGGCGCTAAACGCTTAATCTGCACAAAAACATCTAACACACGGAAACAAGTCCAAACATATCAAGTAGCTCAAGAATCGAGCTCCAATGAGCTCAAATCAACTATCAAAGCTAAAGGAGTAGAGCTAAATAATCTATATAAAATAGATACATCAGTGCCAAAGCCCAATGACACCTGGAGGACGTGTGTGGACTACACTGACCTCAACAAGGCTTGTCCTAAGGACAGTTTCCCTTTGCCTAAGTTGGATCGTCTGGTAGACTCCACAGCCGGCCATGCTTTGCTGAGCTTCATGGACGCCTATTCAGGTTTTCATCAAATCTCGATGTGGCCAGAGGATCAGGACAAAACGTCCTTCATTACTGAAAAAGGATTGTATGGCTGGTTGAGGATGCCATTCGGCCTACGCAATGCCCGGCCACTTTTCAAAGACTGATCAATACCGTTTTTCAGCCATAGATGGGAAGAAACATGGAGGCATATATTGACGATATGATAGTCAAGAGCCGTCAAGAGGAAAGTCATGTTGGTGATTTGAGAGAAACTTTTGAAACTCTCAGGAGATACAAGTTAAAGCTGAACCCTAGCAAATGTGTCTTTGGGGTCTTGTCAGGGAAGTTCTTAAGTTTCTTGGTGGACCAGAGGGGAATAGAAGCTAATCCCGAAAAGATTCAATCCATTCTAGATATGAAGTCCCCTTCAAAGACAAAGGAAGTGCAGAGACTGACGGGTTGCTTGGCTGCCCTTGGACGTTTCTTGTCTAAGTCAGGCGACAAGTGCCATCACTTCTTTGCCACGATCAAGTAAAAGGCCAAGTTTGAATGGACAGCAGAGGCAGAGCAAGCTCTTCAGCATGTCAAAGATCACCTTCGGCAGCTGCCTAGGTTGGTCAGTCCAGCCGAGGGGGAAAAACTGTTCGTATACTTGGCTGTGTCCACTCAAGCTGTGAGTGCCGTTCTGTTGGCTGAAAGAGAGTCCGTCCAAGTTCCCATATACTTTGTGAGTCATGTGCTCAAGGATGCGGAAAATCGGTATCCTCCCGTTGAGAAGTTTGGATTGGCCCTAGTCATGGCCAGCAGAAAGTTAAGGCCTTATTTCTTGGCGCACATTATAATCGTCTACACTGATCAACCTTTGAAGCAAGTTCTATAGAAGATGGAAGCCGCTGGGCGGATGCTAAAATGGGCGGTTGAGCTTAACATGTTTGACATATCATTTGAACCAAGGAAAGCCATTAAGGGGCAAGCCTTGGCAGATTTTATAGTTGAGCTTACTCGGCCAACCATAGAGCCAATATCTGATCCAGCTAGAGGAAGAAAGCATTGGACGCTCATGGTTGATGGATCGTCCACAGTCAATGGATGTGGAGCAGGAATCATTTGTCAATCTCCCGAAGGGGACAAGTTTGAATATGCATTAAGATTCCAATTCAAAGCGTCCAATAACGAAGCTGAATATGAAGCACTCTTAGCTGGAATCAAAATGTGTAAGGCGGCTGGAGCTGTTGAGATTGAAGCCAAATCGGACTCCCTCTTAGTCGTCAGCCAGGTTAATGGAGATTTTGAATGCAAAGAAGCATCAATGAGCAAATACATGCGACTGATCAAGGATGAGATAGAGCCATTAAAACGATTTGTTCTCGACCAAGTACCAAGGTCAGAAAATCATCAAGCAGATGCTCTCTCGAAATTGGCCAGCTCGGCTGAAGGTGATGTGCCAAGAACAGTTTTTTGGGAAGTCAAACCCAAAAAGAGCATCGACCAAGAGCAGATTATGTTTCTTAGCCGAGGAGCTGTCTGGATGGAGTCTATCATAGAATACAAGAAGACGGGACGATTGCCTTCTGACCCTGTAGAGGCTAAGTATGTGAAGGCTAGAGACAAGTGGTTTGAACTATGGGACGAGACACTTTACAAGAAGTCATTCAACCGCCCTCTGCTTAAGTGCATCACCAGAGAAGATGGTCTGGAGGTTCTGAAAGAACTCCATGAGGGAGCTTGTGCTTCTCACATTGGGGGAAGAGCTTTAGGAGAGAAGGCTTTAAGGACGGGGTACTACTGGCCTACCTTAAAGGAGGATGCTTTAGTCTATGCAAAGAAGTGTGACAGTTGTCAGAAGCATGGAAATGTGCATCAGAAGCCGTCCAACTACTTAACCCCCATCTTGTTCCCTCTGCCTTTTGCCAAATGGGGCATGGATATCCTAGGACCTTTCCCTGTGGCCGCTGGGACCACTTCACTAAATGGATAGAGGCAGAAGCCATGCGAGGAATAACAACAAACGATGTCAAGGGCTTCATTTGGAAAAACATTATAACTCGTTTTGGCATGCCACAGTACATCGTCTTCGATAATGGGCCACAGTTTGAAACGCCTAAACTGAAGGAATGGTTGGCGGAAAGAGAAATAAAAGCTCACTTCGCTGCAGTCGTCCACCCACAAGCCAATGGGCAAGTAGAGTCCTTCAACAAGATTTTATCAAATGGAATTAAAAGGAAGCTGGAGAACACCAAGGGGCAATGGGTTGAAGAGCTGCAGTTGGTATTATGGTCCATCAGGACAACCGCCAAAAACTCAACAGGGGAGACGCCCTTCATGTTAGTATACGGTACTGAAGCCGTCTTGCCCATCGAGATTGAAGAACCCACCCTGCGAGTCATGTTGTACACAGAAGATGCCAACTGGGCTGCATTGCGCATGCACGGCTTTGGACCAAGTACCAGAAGTCAGGGGCAATGCCTTGCTAAGAATGCAATTGTACAAACTGCGTATGGCGCGAGAGTTTAACAAAAGAGTTGTTAGACGACCGCTCAAGGTGGGAGATCTTGTTCTAAGAAAGATGGAAGCGGTTGGAAGAGCTAAAGAGTTAGGGAAGCTAACACCTAATTGGGAAGGACCTTATCTGATTATCTAAGAGCTACGCAGTGGGACTTTTCGGCTCCAAGATCTAGAAGGACGACCTATACAGCGTACTTGGAATTCAGATAATTTGAAGAAGTACCGCGTCTAGTTCAGTTCACTGTCAGATACCTATGAGGTAGTTTGTAGTTACTCCAAAGTGCCACGGCACATGTTAGGAAGAAGAATTGTATACATGCATCTTGGCATTTAGTCAAGCAAAATCCATATAATACAATTCCTACTTTCTTATTTCTTTGTTTATTTTCACCAAGTTAATCCACTTTGGGGCATTAAATCAGTTACTCGTCTAAAAGTGACAATAACTTGGACAAAAATACAAACAATAATAGAACGTCAAAATTACTCACTCCTATGCCGAACATCACTCCCTCGAAAAGACCGGCCAGAAATGTAACACATACTTGGCCGACAAACTGACAATACCTCTAGTAAGAATAACGTCAAAGTCTCTGAGAGAAAGCTGGCCTGAAATAAGTCCTTAGTAAAGGATACTTACTTTCAACGGCACGGACAACTAAGTAGTCCAGACCCTAGTAAGGGATCACTACTTAATGGCGAGTGTTGCTCCCTCAAGGAAGCCGGCTAAAGCATGCTTTGAACATGTATCTCAAGCTCGTCCATCAACTTCAGAAGGCTAGGCCAAGGATGGCCGCTCTCCTTCTTGGACTTTGGCTCGCCCACCATGTACGGTTGAGCTAAGCCCAAGAAAGGGGGGATGATAGAAGCCTATCGAACGAGCTAATGAGAGAAGGTCGTCCAAAAACCAGGACCTAGGCAATAGATGCCCTTGTAATGGTTTGATAGGGCAGGACGAATGTTGGTAGCTCGAGTAAAGCGGCCTGAACGTGGTTTGTCCACAAATCAAACGGGCATTGGCCGTCTTCCCTCTTTGGGCAAGACTCGTCTAATTAAGCAGATTGTCTAAGAATCCCGGACGAATATCAACCAATACTTGGATATTTCATGAAATAACCGGTGATAGTCCAAGGACAAGGATGGCAATCTTCTGGTATGTGTATTTTGCAAACCGTCACAGACGAGTCCCTTTTGGTACTTGGCAGCATTTGGCGCAGATTCTCGATCGTCCAAGGGCAAGGAGCAGGTTTTACAAGATTGTGTTATTCAGATAAGGCAGATCGTCCAATAGTTCAGGATGAGTCTATTCTGGTACTTGGAGACAATTTTTAAAAATTAATAATCTGAGCTGGACGTCCAACAATCATGACGAAGTTAATGTTATACTTGGTCAAATTGGAATTTACAAAAATAAGAGACGAGCAATTGGCAAAAGGTTCTTCATATATATCAATAGCAAAGATTTACAATTCAAGACTACTGAAGGGCTAAAAGTACAGCGGCAGACAAGCCAAGAAACTTAGAAAAATAAACCTAAAGCTAGGCTTCGTCTTCAGTGCGAGTTTCTTGGTCGTCCTCAGGCTTCTCATCCTCGGCTTCGTCTTCAGGGTTCCCATCCCCGGCTGCAGCCTCGTCGTCAGACTCTAAAAACTCCGGAGGTTCCTCGGCGCATACCATAGCCCGATGGACACTCTGTTGATATTCTAGACGACGAACAAAGCTTGGGACCTCATCAGCCTCAACCAGCATCTCGAAGGCTTTGACGGCCCAGCCTTTAGACGTTTCGATGACTTGCTCCAGACCTTCCTTGGCATCATCGAAGGCCTTGGCCGCCTGATCTTCCAGACGGGCAGTTTTCGCCCTTAGGAGAATATTCTCCCTCCTCAGCTGGGCGGCGGCAAGAAGAGCAGCATCTCTTTCACCCATTAGATCAGTAGAGAGAGTATCTATGATCATCTCCAGACGGTCTCACTCCTTGTACTGATCGTTGATGCTAACAAGATATTTCTTGTTCTTGGATTCCAGTTCTGCTGATCTCTTCTCCAAGGCGTCAAGAGACTGACGATGGAGGGTATTAGCCATCTCAATGTCATGGATGGCCTTGTCACCTGCCGTTGTAGCTAGGTGGACGAGATGCTTATTCTCTTTTCTCAGCTCCCTCGCCCATTCTTCAGTTAGCATGCTGCGAGCAAGAAGCTGGAACAATGAAAACAAACGAAGTTATTAGACGAGTTACAAAGTCAAAAATTGTACAAAGTATAAAACAAGGCAGGCAGTAAACAATACCTCGACAGCAAGCTGAGACATGTAGCCCACATGCCCGGCTGACGCTCCCCTTAATCCTTTAATGTAGGATTCAGGGTAACACTTGAAGAGCTCCTGCTTAAGCCGCTCTTTTTCCAGCCTTGACATTTTGGCGAAGGCAGGAGAAGACTCCTCGTCCGAATCAATGGTGTGAGGAGTTGGGGCTATAGCAGGGCCTTTGCCCTTATCTGAAAGAGGGGGAGATTCAGTTATCTCGATAGGAAAGACGATGGCTTGTCTATTGGACGGACTCATGGACCGTCCACCGACCCGCATCGTCCTAACTATATTCGGGTAATACGACTCACCAGACGAGAGTGATGCCGTCCTAACAGCTAAAGGCATCTGCGGCACCAGCTTAGCCACCGAGCCGCTGAACCCTAGATAGTTCTCGGCAGCAGTCTCAGATTCTGGTGCAACCAAAGCTAAGGCGGACTCTGGGTTGATCTCAGCAGAGTTGGCCGGCAAAACGCTCAGCGGAACAGCAAGATGCGCACCCTTTTCCCCCTCGGCAGGGGCAACAGTTGAAGGCTCCTTTTTAAGGGCCTTGACTTGTGGGGGAGGCATGTTTCTCTCCCCAGCCTCGCCAGCAGGAGCCGTCTTATCTGCCCTCTTCCTTGTAAAGCCCTTAGGCTTCTTCGCTGAAGGCTGGTCAGCTGCTGTGGTTGGCCTCTTTTTGGACGAGGAAGACTTCCCAGGTGGAAGTTTGTTTGTAGGAGCATTTTTCTGCAAAAAGTGAACAAGAAATTGGTCGTCCAAGGAACAAAAGTTATAATTACAAGACTTCAGACGAAAATCACCCGAAGAAGGAAGGCGTCTTAAAATGAGCACCTCCTCTCCTAAAGGAACCTCATCTGAGCAAATTTCTGAATACAGACGAGGGTGGCCAGAAGAAGGTAGCTGTCCAAGCCTGGACGTTCTCCTTCTCCATGCTGATTTCGCCCAAGAAAAGAAAAAATAAAGTCTTGGACGAGTCCCAAAGATACTCGTCCAAAGATATCCAAATCACAAACGAGGGTGGCCCGAAGAAGGTAGCCGTCCAAGCATGGACGTTTTCCTTCTTCATGCTAACTTCGTCCGGAAAAAGAAAAGAAAGGTGATTTATAAACTCTCAGACGAGTATGGCCCCAAGAAGGTGGCCGTCCAAGCTTGGACGCCTTCCTTCTTCGGGCTACCCTCGTCCAGAGAAAGTTAAGAATGGCGCTCGTCCATGGACTACAAAGTCTCAGACGAGTATGGCTCCAAGAAGGTGGCCGTCCAAGCTTGGACGCCTTCATTCTTCGAGTTACCCTCATCCAAGAGAAAGTTATGAATAGCGCTCGTCCATGGACTACAACCTTTCAGACGAGTATGGCTCCAAGAAGGTGGCCGTCCAAGTTTGGACGCCTTCCTTCTTCGAGTTACCGTCTTTCAGAGAAATGTATGAATGGCGCTCGTCCATGGACTACAAACTCTCAGACGAGTATGGCCCAAGAAGGTGGCCGTCCAAGTTTGGACGTTCTCCTTCTTTGGGTGATTCTCGTCCAAAAATCGGATGCCAATTCTAGACGAGCCACAATGATACTCGGCAAAAAAAAAAAAAAAATTATTATTATTGTTGTGTTACCAGTGTTTCAGCCCTTTTCTTGGCACTGCTCATTGCATACTCCTTCCACAGATTGTCTGTAAATTTGGACATGTTGATTTCCCCCGTCCAAGATGCTTTGAGACGTTGTCTGGCCGAGTCTGCAAAGAAAGACAAAAATGGGTTTGTCAAATGAATTATGGACGAAGAGTTTTACTTGGAGGATTTTAAATAGGGAAATTTCCTCAGGTACCCTTGAGGTTTGGCGTAATTCCCAAGATACCCCCCATATTTGGGGAATTCCTCAGATACCCTTGAGGTTTGTGTTTGTGCTCAAAATACCCTTACTAATGACGGCAGGCGAACGCCGTTAATTTTTTTCTCTCTCTTTCTTCCGTTTTCTCTCTTTCCTCCCACCATCCTCCATTGATGAACCTCCAAGCTTTCTCTCTCCTCCCACCATCCTCCAAGTAGTGATTAAAACCAAAAAAAAAAAATGAAAACCATTTTAGGTGGGATTTGAACCAGGGATGAAGAACCCGAGAGATACATCATCATCATTTGAACCAGTGCAGATTTTGTATATAATCAATGGCAGACTACAAACCAGTAATTAATATCTGGAAAAAAATTCAGCTAGATCTAAGAAAAATAATCAGAAAATTTTGTGTCGAAAATCAAATTAAAGTTTTTTTTGATAAGCTAGATCTGGAAATTTGAAATTGATGGAAGATCCGGAAAATGAGATTCGTGGATTTTGGAGAGAAGAAAGTCGGAGTTTGAGGATTCAAAGAATGAAATGGAGGAGAGAGAAAGATGGCAGTGAATGGGGTTTTTTGGGTACCGAAAAACAAAGAGGTAGGATGGTGGGAGGAAAGAGAAAATTATGAGAAAATTGGAGAAAGCTTGGAGGATGGTGGGAGGAGAGAGAAAGCTTGAGGTTCATCAATGGAGGATGGTGGGAGGAAAGAGAGAAAACGGAAGAGAGAGAGAGAGAAAAAAATTAACGGCGTTAGCCTGCCGTCCATAGTAAGGGTATTTTAAACACAAACACAAACCTCAGGGGTATCTGAGGAATTTCCCAAATGTGGGGGGTATCTTGGGAATTACGCCAAACCTCAGGGGTACCTGAGGAAATTTCCCTTTTAAATATATACCTTTATCATCGGCCAACCGCAAGCCGGCGGCGACCAAGAAGTCGTCTTGGTAAAACATTTCCTTAAAGGGTATCCAGTTAGATGGCCCCTTAACAGATCGTTGACCGGGCCTGGAGTACTCTTTTGTTCTGAAGTACTCCACCACTTCTTCGTCGAAATTATCCTCCAGGTCCAGCCAGGACTGCTTCCGTCCCGTATTCGTGACGGACCGATTATAGAATCTATAGCCCTCAGTGGCAGAATCATTGGCCGCCTTTAAAAATATGAAATCGGCTTTCCATTCATGCATCTTCGAAGGCTTCCCCCAAGCCGTCAGGAAGCCAGGACGGTTGCAGATGCTGAGCCATGCCCCGTCCACGGCCCCAGGTACCTTGGCCGCATAATGGATGTGGGTA
Source organism: Beta lomatogona (assembly GCA_947646795.1). Lineage (NCBI taxonomy): Eukaryota > Viridiplantae > Streptophyta > Magnoliopsida > Caryophyllales > Amaranthaceae > Beta > Beta lomatogona. The sequence continues at coordinate 855,992 of CANSNZ010000421.1, read as the reverse complement.
AAGGCTTGAAGGGAAAGGGCTAGGCCGCGTAGCTCACAGACGGCAATGTACGTCAGGACGTTGTGCCAAGCGTTTGGAGCCAGCTGATTATGGCCGGTGTGGTAGTGCTGCAGCACTTGTTCTATGAAGTCATGGAGAGGAAACCTCAATCCCGCATCTAAGGCCAGTTTATAGACGGCGTAATGGTTCCTGGGAGCGCTCAGGATCGTCGCGTCTTTATTTGGAATGACAAAGGAGAAGCCCGGCATGGGCATATAAGACAATAAATAGTTAGGGTCTGGGCCGATTTTCTCTAACCATTTTCGGTTGACCAAGATGAAGCCAGGGTCTGAGAGGGGACCTAGACGCCTCCTAATTTCCGACGAGGTGGTCGAAGCCTCGTCTGACTCCTCGGCATTATCAGGCTCGCTGACGTTATTACCTTCGCCGGTCTCCGCCATATCGATGTCTCTGCCAGAAGTACTGGCTTCAGGGTTTAACTCGGAGTCTTCTGCATTATAGTCAAAAGGAGGCCCGCCTAAAGGCTGAGCACTCTGGACCTCTCTTGCCACATCGGGCACCCGTCCAGTAGAATCCTCCATATTTGAGCTACTTGACGGGATTATTGCTTTTCGTCTTAGACGGGTCGTTTGTTTGACGCGCGCCAGATTACCCTGCACAGGTAAAGACTGGGTCGTCTGACTTTCTCGGCCGAAACCATGAAAAAATATATACTCGGCCAGAGGAGGCCCAACTCTAGAATGTGCCGAAGAAGAAGTATCGGTTCTAGGGTCAAGGCAAGCTCTTGGTCGGCTAGGATTATTTGATGAACAAGATTTCATTTTATTGATTTTCTAAGAAAAAATAAAGAACAAAGAAACGAAACCTGCTAAGAACGTCTGGACGACTCGGAGAAGTGTGATGAAGCTGGACAATCTCTCTCTCTCTCTAGAAAAGTTGCAGAGCTCCTCTCTCTAGAAAAATTCGCTCAAGGTGTGAAATGATTAAATGTCCTCACACCAAGAGTATTTATAGGGGGGGTAAAAAACTTGTGGAGCCGGTCAGAAATGACCAAAGAAAAGAAGGCAACGGTCGGTTATGACCGGCAAAATCCTGGAAAGGGCGCGTCATTTCCTCCATTTTGAATGCACTACCTTCTGTAAAACGGGCCTCAACCGTCAGATGGGCCAACAAAAAGTTACCTTGGGTAAAAGGGCATTAACCGTCAGATGGGCCAACAGTGAAAGCCCTTTTAGGGGCAAATGTTGTAGCCTAACATCTACGGCTCTCTTAACGACACAGGGGCTCATCAGAACCGTACACGTGTCACCCTATTCAAAATGAAAAGAAGGCTTAATCTCTGGGCTGTACTCAGTTGGGGTAAAAGGATTGAATTTCCCGCCCAACAATCGAATCCAAGACTACCAGGTGGTTGAAGGAGAGTGGTTAATAGACTTTCACCGGTCCCGGTCCGCCATGTGTCATGATCCGATTCCCCACCAATCGAAGCCACTATTCTAGGGCGATTTTAAGGATAGGCATCAACTTGCTATCACTATAAATACCCCTGAAATCAGGAGAAACATTCTTTCGATGCAAACAGTGTAAAGTTACTCTGATAAAATACTCTCTCACCTTCTCTCTCTATCTCTACTTTCTCTCACTACTCCTGATATCTGACTTAAGCATCGGAGGGGGAACCACCACCCAAACCTCCAGGGGGTGGGTCCCTTTTTGCGGAGTTCGGGAGCGAGCCCGGACCTAGGACTAAGCGGATTCAGACATCGTTGCACAAGTCTCCAGCTGAAGAACACTCAAGATACTAATTTACTTGCTCGACAAGGAAGCTAAGCCTACAGCTTACTTGTTGGACAAGTAGACAAAACATTTGGCGCCGTCTGTGGGGAGACGCAACGATGACTGATTGTCAATCGTCCAACATTGCCAGGAATCGAAGCTTTCAAGTTAATGTCGAAGATACGGTGGAGCATGAAAGACCACCTCGAGGAAGAGATAGACCTCCATCCATCGTCAATGTTCCTAGACCAAGCCAACAACCGGTCACCCAAGTGAATCTAGATCGTCCAGTTACTGCCGCCCACCTGGAGAATGTTCTGAATGACTTTCAGACTAAGATGGCAGCGGTCGTCCAGGAACAGATTAAAAGCAATATGCTGTTTTTTCATCACAACCCGGAGCCAGCTGCTAACAATCCATTTCCTCCTAGGGGACGTTCCCAAGTAGATCGACCAGGCCCTAGTCGACCTGTTCGTTAGGAACTCTCTAGGAGGACGGCAAGAGGAAAGCAGCCAGAGGATAATGATTAGAGAAGAAACATGGACAGGAACCTGGTGTTGAGGACCCAAGACCATGTTTGTCCAAGCGGGCACCGAATGGAAACATATGCCAGAGAATATCTAGAAGCAAAGAAAGCTGTTGCATTACAACGATCAGCGACAGGATCTACACCATACCTGAGAGACACTCCTTTGAGGTTGTCGTCCAGAGGGGAGGGACGAAGTTTAAGTCACTCTCTTGTTCATCCACGACAGGAGAAGACGGTGGCACAACCGATGGTCTATAGGCGTCCAGTGCTTGCAAACACGTCATCTGATCCAGTAATGGAAGAATATCGCAAGGAGTTCATACCCATCGAGGGACAGCTGGGAGCTCTCCGGATCAATTGGCCTACCCCATTCTCGGCCAGGATCATGGAGGCGCCCCCCTTCCCAAAGGTAAAACTCCCAACCATTGAGCCTTTTGATGGAACAATTGATCCTGATGATCATCTGTCCGCGTACAAGCATCAGATGTACGTCCAAGGGGTGGACGACGCTACTTGGTGTAAGAATTTCCCGGCTACCTTGAAGGGAGTAGCTCAGAAGTGGTTCAATAATCTTACCCCCAATTCAGTCAACAATTTTACTGAACTCAGTTTCCTATTTACTAGTCACTTTGTTGCCAACAAGCAAGAACAAAAGACAAGCATGCATTTAGGCAAGGTCATCCAAGGACCTAAAGAGGCCCTTAGAAGCTTTGTAAAGAGATTTAACCTAGAAGCCCTTCAGATCCAAGATCTCAATGCCGGGGTGGCCTTTGATGCCTTCATCAGGGGTCTAAGGCCAGGAAGTTTTAAGTTTGATCTGGTTAAAAAGAAAATCACAACTCTTGCCGAGGCGTTAAGGGAAGCTGAAGCGTTTATTCACGCTACCGAAGTGTGTGCAGAGGCAAAGCATCCCGAGTCTAAGAAGTCTGATAAGGTTGCCCAGCCAAAGAAAAGCAACCCCAAGAAGGCCGAGACTTGGGCTATAACCTCCACCACCACTTCGACCAGAAAGAGCAAGAGAAAAGAAACTGAGCCTTCTTCATCCAATCCTATCGAATTCAGCAAGGACCAATACTCTATTCTTATGGAGATAAAGGACCAATATGAGTTGAAGGCCCCGGCTGAAATGAAGACTCCCTACAGAAACAGGGATAAGAGCAAGTATTGCCACTTTCACAAGGATTGTGGTCATGAGACTAATGAATGTAAGCACCTTAAGAGAGCTTTGGAGGATTTAGCTCAAAAAGGAAAGATGAACTCCTATTTGTCCCAGGGGGGAAGGAAGTTTCAGAGGAAAGATGATAGGCAGGCAAAAAAGAAAGATAGTCTAAGCACCGACGAAGATGTTGTCCTCGTAATTTCAGGAGGATTTGCAGCAGGAGGACCAACGAATAGGGGCCACAAAAACTACCTTAGGGAACTCGGCCAAGTCTTGCTGGCTGATCAGACGAAGGCCGAGCCTTTCCCGAAAGTGGTAGTTAGTGAGCAAGATCGGGTCAGATTGAGGACTCCCCGTGATGATCCTTTGGTTGTAGAAATGAAAATAGCAAATTTGAGGGTAAGAAGGATTCTGATCGACATCGGAAGCTCGACGGATATCATTAGTGCTGATTGCTTGTCCAGACTAAAGTTTGATGAGAAAAACTTAGATCCCATTCACCATCCCATCATAGGGTTTGGGGGAGGAGTCATCCACCCAATGGGAACTGTTACTTTGCCCGTTCGAGTGGGAGAAAAGGATACAGCTAGAACCCTGTTTATCAAGTTCTTGGTGGTCCGAGATTTGACAGCCTACAATGTCATTCTTGGACGACCAACTCTGAACCATGTCAAAGCGGTAATAGTAACTCACCTGATGTTGATGAAGTATGAGTGTGACGATGGCCAAGTTGGCTCATTATATGGAGACCAGCAGCTGGCTAGGGAGTGTTATTTGACTACCCTCAAGCCGTCATCATGGAAAATAGGCAATGAAGATCAGACGAAGGTTGCTGGCGAAAGGAAAACGTCTGAAATAGAGAAAGATCAGACGAAGGTGGCTAGCGAGAGGAAAACGTCTGGAATGGTCAAAGGCCAAGTCGCCTCGTCAAAGATGGTCATTGAGAGCCCTCAGACGCCTCTCGCTCCCTCAAGGAAGGCGTCTGAGCATCTCCCCAGCAAGAAAAGAAGATATGAAATCATCAAGGAAGAACCTCCCTCGTCTGAGGAAGTCATGGCCATCATGGGACTGGCCGTAAAACGTCCAGAGCCGGTGGAGGCCCCTGAAGAGGTACGTCTGGATGAAGCTCGTCCAGAAAGGACCCTCAAAATTGGATCTTCGCTCAGTCCTGATTTGAAGGGTCATCTAATCCACTTGCTGAAAGAATTTCAAGATGTGTTTGTGTAACGCCCCGACTTCCATACATCCTTATTAAGCTAATTAATCGGAATTAGCAGCGGAAGACTTAGCTTAGTCGGCGCGTTACCGCAGTACTTTCCACTAGGGGAAAATACAAGGCGACCTTTAACATTAACTTACAGGGACATTACTTACATTTGCCCCTCTTTAAAGAAACACTTTAATAATAGTTACTATTTTCTAGAAATTTCGGCAGAGTTTCCTCTGTAAATTGGACAACCCACAATGGGAAAAATGATTAAAAAACCTGTTACAATAAAGTATTTCCAAATCCAAAACTCAACGCTTTCGCGGAGTAGCAGCTAAAGAGAATCGGGAGCTCTTTTGCTCAACCAGATTTAGAATGAAACTAAATCGTTACTTATTATCTAATACAAAGTGGAACGTCCTCGCCTCAAAAAGAAACATAAAACAATCATAGCTGAACTCTTAGCACGTAACTGCTTCTATCTTGGAAAAGATGCTCCAGAACTTCAACCTGAAACTATTGTAACACTGCCACCCAACAAGTGACAGGCCACAGTAGTGACAAAACAAAACATTGACAGACACATCAGCACAACGCTGAGTACTAACCCATAAATCATTCTTAAAACATGCTTTGGTGTCTACGACTCTCACGTAATCAACATGTTCACATCATTCATCACAACATTACCATATCATAACCACATTCACTTTATTCATAATCTTTCATAACTTATAAGTTCTCACATATATCATAGCAGAGTCGTAACATCGTCTTAGTTCTTTCATATCAAAGCGGAAAACACACTTTCATATCAATATACAATAAACGTTCATAAACATATACTTTAAGTCATATAGAATATCATAAATCATCATCATCTTTCATTTACTTAACTAGTAATGATCGTACTATCTTAACAACATAGTTATTTCATAACATTCGTTCATAAACATCACTAATCATCATATTCATAAAACATTCTATATTTCCTATTTCAATCATCGATAACATAATGTGTGAAATCCTAAAACATAATCGCAATCATAATCATAAGTTTCATCATAACTTTCCACCTTACTTAATTCATGTTAGAAACTTGATTAACATCCGAGCATTGTAAATCAAGAAAGAACATGCATTTAATAAGGAAAGAACAACATAAATTAGTTCATAACATATCACATCGGTTCGTATCATATCATAAGCTTCATCATTATCTTTTCATTTACTTAATCATTTTGGTAACTTGAAAGAGCATGCATTTAATAGAGGGAAGAACAACATAAATCATTTCATAACATATCTTATCGGTTCGTATCATATCATAAGCTTCATCATTATCTTTTCATTTACTTAATCCTTTTTGGTAACTTGGCAAGTATATCAGAAGGGACGTCTCCCCATAACTTTACAGAAAGGCGGCCACAACATAGGTGACACTTTCGTTGCCCACATTTTTAACAGAAAGGCGGCCACAACATAGGTGACACTTTCGGTGCCCAAATTACTTCAGAAAGGCGGCCACAACATAGGTGACACTTTCGGTGCCCGGATTATGAACCGAGACGTCTCCCTAGAACATACAGAAAGGCGGCCACAACATAGGTGACACTTTCGTTGCCCACATTTTTAACAGAAAGGCGGCCACAACATAGGTGACACTTTCGGTGCCCAAATTACTTGCCAAGAACCATCTTTCACTTTACTTTATCATGTTTCGTTCCTTTTACATATCATAATTACATTACATCATTGTAATCATAATCATGAAACATCATTAACATCATAGTGTTATCATACTCATATTTTCATAAACATCAAAGTCGTTTTATTTCATCGAGAATCATCATATTCATAAAATCTTTCATATCCCACAATCCACACATCAACAACATAGTGCGAAATACCATAATTACATTACGTCATCATAATCATAATCATAATCAGGAAAAGTAATCACAAACGTATTTTCATAACATCATGATCATTATACCATATAGCCTCAAATCATTTAATAGACATCATTTACATAGCCACTATTTCATATCAGAGTCATACTTCCTATACTTTCATATCGTTTCAGAATGATCATAACGTAAATTTTACCTAATCGAAAGTTGTAAGCATATCCCATACCTTTAAGTATTTTTAAGAATAACAACATTAACATATCAGAAACATAGCAGTCTTTTCGTATCTCATATCGTTTAAAAGTCGTCCAAACTTTCAGATCACTTATGAAACAGGAGGTATATTTATTCCATACTCCTTCATATCCATATAATAAGTTTATTAGCAATATAGTTCACATAACTGACTAGCGTCATTAAACATCACTCAACTCTAAATATTTCTCGCAATAGTCCAGGTGTTACATTTTTCTTAGCTTTTCAACTTACTATAATAGAGTGATAAACCCGATCACATAGTTACCAATAATCCATCTTTAGTAATCATAGCACACCATAAGTTAATCTAACTTCCATATATAGTTTAGTTTTAGGCCACCAAAAACATCATATTTCGGAAATATAAGTTTACTAGGAAAATAACATAATAATCTCTACTGTCATTAGAGTTCACCTACTAACTTCATCAACTTGATCAATTTCCTCACTCAACTCCAATTTCCTTAATGATTAAAATCAGCCAAGTTTTAGAGATTAATTCAAGTATTACCAAACATTCAACATAATTGTAATACTCACAACAACTCAATCAATCAATCAAGTATTACCAAACATTCAACATAGTTGTAATACTCACAACAACTCAATCAATCAAAACATCAACAATTAGTACTAAAATTTCAGATTCCATAACTTCAGTATTAACTTTCAATATGAGGAGAACAAGAGGAGAAGAAGAGAGGGGTGTAGTACCTCTGCTCACTTGGAGCAGGGACGAAACAAAGCAGGGAAGGGAAGCTGTGCTCCGGCGAGCACGGGTACACCGGCGAGGCTGGCAGCAACGCACGGCAGGGCAGCAGCAGCAACACAACGACAACAAGCAACAGCACCAACAACAACAACGACGCACAGCAACAGCAACAACAGCAACGAACGGAGGGGAGACAACAACAAGGAAAAGCTCCGGCGAGCTGCGGGAATCTCCGGCGAGGCGACGACGCAGGCAGGGAAAGGAGTTCGAAGAGGAGAGAAAAAAGTAAGGGGTTTGGGTTTGGGGTTCTCACGGGTGAGAGAGAGAATGGGGTTTGGGGTGTGGGAAAATGACAGAGAGAGAGAGAAAAATATATGGGGTTGGGGTTTCCTTTTGGGTGAGAGAAAAATAACAGAGAGAGAAAGAATTTGGGGAGGTTTTGTTTCCCAACTTAAACCGACAAACATAAATGGAAGGAAGGAAAACCAACTTTGGTTATTTAAATTCCAAATTAATAATAATTTCATAAAACAAAATATATTACAAATACTACAAATATTTCAAACTCAAATAAAATAAGGATTTACAAAACATAATTAACTTTATAATTATAATTAACGCTAATTAAAACGCTCTTAAAAATCGGGGTATTACAGTTTGCCTATTGCGTTGAGGAGATGCCTGGAATTGATCCGGAGGTAGCCGTCCATCGGTTGAATGTTGATCCCAATTTGAAACCTGTTCGTCAGAAGAAAAGGCATTTAGGACCGGCCAGAAACCAGGCGGTCGACCAAGAAGTTCAGAAGTTGTTGGAATCCAAAAACTGTAACGCCCCGACTTCCATACATCCTTATTAAGCTAATTAATCAAGATTAGCAGCGGAAGACTTAACTTAGTCGGCGCGTTACCGCCGTACTTTCCACTATGGGAAAATACAAGGCGACCTTTAACATTAACTTACAGGGACAATACCTCGATTTGTCACTCTTTAAAGAAATACTTTAATAATACATTACTATTTTCTAGAAATTTCGGCAGAGTTTCCTTTGTAAATTGGACAACCCACAATGGGAGAATGATTGAAAAACCTGTTACAATAAAGTATTTCCAAATCCATAACTCAACGCTTTCGCGGAGTAGCAGCTAAAGAGAATCGGGAGCATTATTGCTCAACCAGAACCAGAAATGAAACTAAATCATTAATTATTAACTAATACAAAGTGGAACGTCCTCGCCTCAAAAAGAAACGTAAAACAATCATAACATAACTCTTAGCACGTAACTGCTTCTATCTTGGAGAAGATGCTCCAGAACTTCAACCTGAAACTATTGTAACACTGCCACCCACCAAGTGACAGGCCACAGTAGTGATAAAACAAAACATTGACAGACACATCAGCACAACGCTGAGTACTAACCCATAAATCATTCTTAAAACATGCTTTGGTGTCTACGACTCTCACGTAATCATCATGTTCTCATCATTCATAACCATATCACAACAACATAGCAATATTCACATCATCCATTATCATTCATCATGTTTCGTGACCTTTCAGTACTCTCAGAAATCATAGCAGAGTAGTAACATCATCATAGTTCTCTCATATCAAAGTAGAAGGCATACTTTCATATCATTAGACAATAAACATTCATAAACATATACTTTAAGTCATACAGGATATCATATATCATATATCATCATCATCTTTCATTTACTGAACTAGTAATGATCGTACTATCGTAATAACATAGTTCTTTCATAGCATTCGTTTATGAACATCACTAATCATCATATTCATAAAACATTACATACTTCCTAATCCAACATCGATAACATAATGTGTGAAATCATAAAACATAATCACGATCATAATCATACTTTCGTAACATCAATGTCATCATACTTCATAGCATTGAATCATTTAATACATCATCCATATAGCATATTTTTCATATCATATCATATGCTTCATCACATCTTTCCATCTTACTTAAGTCATATTGGTAATTAGAAAGAGCATGCATTTAATAGAGGGAAATACAACATACATCATTTCATAACATATCATATCGGTTCGTATCATTTCATAAGCTTTATCATTATCTTTTCATTTACTTAACCATTTTGGTAACTTGGCAAGTACATCAGAAGGGACGTCTCCCCATATCTTTACAGAAAGGCGGCCACAACATAGGTGACACTTTCGTTGCCCACATTTTTAACAGAAAGGCGGCCACAACATAGGTGACACTTTTGGTGCCCAAATTACTTCAGAAAGGCGGCCACAACAAAGGTGACACTTTCGGTGCCCAAATTACTTGCCAATAACCATCTTTCACTTTACTTTATCATGTTTTGTTCCTTTTACATATCATAATTACGTTACATCATTGTAATCATAATCATGAAACATCATTAACATCATAGTGTTATCATACTCATATTTTCATAAGCATCAAAGTCATTCCATTTCATCGAGAATCATCATATTCATAAACCTCTCATATCCCACAATCCACACATCAACATCATAGTGCGAAATACCATAATTACATTACATCATCATCATCATAATCATAATCATAATCAGGGAAAAGTAATCGCAATAGTATTTCATAACATCATGATCATCATACCACATAGCCTCAAATCATTTGATAAACATCATTTAAATAGCAACTTTTTCATATCAGAGTCATAATTCCTATACTTTCATATCGTTTCAGAATAATCATAACGTAAATTTTACATAATCGGAAATTGTAAGCATATCTCATACCTTTAAGTACTTTTAAGAATGACAACAGAAACATATCAAAAACATAGCAGTCTTTTCGTATCTCATATCGTTTAAGAGTCGTTCATACTTTCAGATCACTTATGAAACAGGAGGTATATTTATTCCATACTCCTTCATATCCATATAATAAGTTTATTAGCAGTATAGTTTACAAAACTGACTAGCGTCATTAAACATCACTCAACTCTAAATATTTCTCGCAATAGTCCAGGTGTTACATTTTTCTTAGCTTTTCAACTTACTATAATAGAGTGATAAACCTGCTCACTAGCTAAACGCATACCGTTAACTACTTTTAGTTCTTCATTTGTTTGCGTTAGTAAGATAACCATTGTCACACTAACATGAGCAAGTTCATTAAACTGAGTTAAGAACTCATGATTAGAATCATTCTTCAAATCAATCAAAACCATATCTAAGGTCGTCACTTATCTCAATGCCTACTTCAGTTTAGATTTTTCCATACAACCAATTAACAATACCTCATTCATCTAATAAATAAAAACCACACTTCTTTATTCGGATCACCAATTCACAAACAACAGTAAACTCAACATCATCACAATTACACCCATATAATCAATCAATCTAAATCCTTTCAATTATATGCATAATTTGAAATCAAGATCCTCTTAATGTTCTGAACTTGCGATGAAAATAAATCCAATTAAACGAGAGATTGGAAAGGGTAGTACCCAAATTTCAGAGTTCATAACTTCAATATTAACCTTTGATATGGGAAGAATAAGAGAGAAGAAGAGGAGGGTGTAGTACCTCTGCTCACTCGGAGCAGGGACGAAACCAACCAGAGCAGAAGCTCCGGCGAGCGGCGCAGGCTACGATACGGGAGGTCGGCGGCGAGCAGGGCCACCACAACAGCAGCAGCGTCCAACAACGAGCAGCAACAGCAACAACAACGACGCACAGCAGCAACGAAAGAACAGTACAGCGGTGGCACGCGAGCAGCACCACACGCACAACAACGAAGAGGAGGAGAACGAAGGGCACCGGCAGCGAAGGGAAGCTCCGGCGAGCTTGGGACGCCGGCGAAACGCGGGCAAAGCAGCGAGGGGAGAGAGATCGGGGGAGAGGAGAGAGAAAGCTTGGGGGTTTGGGTTTTTCCACCGGGAGAGAGAAAGAAATATAAGGGGTTGGGGGTTTCCTTTTGGTGAGAGAAAATAACAGAGAGAGAGAGGATTTTGGGGGGGGTTTGGTTATCTTTTTGGTGAGGGAAATCATGACAGAGAGTTAAAAATTCAATTGGGTTATTTAAAATCCAAAATACATTACTCCTAATAATAATTTCATAAAACAAAATATATTACAAATACTACAATTGTTCCAAACTCAAATAAAATAAGGATTTTCAGAACATAATTAACTTTATAATTACAATTAATGCTAACTAAATCGCTCTTAAAAATTGGGGTATTACAAAAACCATCAAAGAAACCTATTATTCAGACTGGATATCAAATGTGGTCATGGTGCCAAAGCCCAATGGCACCTGGAGGATGTGTGTGGACTACACTGACCTTGATACGCTCAAGTTATACGGTGTTTATATTATATTTTGGGTGCTTTTTGCTAAGGGTCTTGATCATAATTGTTAACGTTTGCATTTTATTTAGCTCTTAGCGGAAGTTCGGAATTTTGTATATTAATTATTGTTAAAGTTGTAAGTTCCGAGCTCCTAGAAGCATTAGTGTTTGGAACGACTCAACATCGTTATACTTGCCAAGCGTCGCCACATGTTCCAATCAAGCATCGTCGCAAGCCGTAGCCGAGCATAGCACCAAGCCTGCTGAGCGGCCAAGCATCATCGCCCATCACCGCACGCTCGGCGGCCAGAGCTCGCCCGGCTCTCGTGCTCGCTCGAAGCCCAGCACTACCGGAAGCCAGCAAGCAGCACAACGCAGGTCGCACCTCGCGAGATTTCTCGCACCTCGCGAGTTACTTCGCACCTCGCGACTTCCTTGGCCTGCCCAACTCTTCAGCGTGTTTTGGAGCGCGTAGCTCATCGCACCTCGCGACTGTGCCGCACCCTCGCGACCCCAGGTCGGTGTAATTGTCGGTGACTTTTGAGCTTTAGTATAAATACTAAACTTGATTTTTGGACCTAGGGGGCAGCAGCCACAAGGAGAGGGAGTCTCCAAAACCCCACTCCTCTCTTGTTGTCTTCTCTTTTTAGTTTTTATTTTCTAGTTTAGTTTTTGTAGATTTCAATTATGGGATTGGCTTATGCTATGCCGATTGTAGCTTGAACCGTTCTTGAACGAGATTAATATGGAGCTTCAAGCATTATTGTGAGATCTTTCCTCTCTATTTAGTTTCTTTGATTATGGTTTAATTTCTATGATTGCTTTCTATGGTTTTTGCATAATTATGCTAGGAACGTTACTAGTTTGATTGTGTAATTAATCTAATGCTAGATTTAAGAATAGAATCGGATTGTTTTATTCTTTTATCAATTGGTAGCAAACTAGGGAGTAACTTAGATGCGAGATCGTCTTGGTTATTTCTTGGGAAATTGAATCAAGCTGTTGAATGTTTATCGCTTGTATGACGTTAGCGGGGTCTATTGGTTCTCTTGTGTTTATTGCTTTGCTATTGGATTGAACTTAGACGCTATCGGACTAGGTTATCCTTTAGTTAGGGTTTTATAGTCACGCTGATCGTGCTATTCAACTAAGAATAAGGAGAATGCGAGATTAATTCTCAGCAATAGATAATTATGGAAATAATTAGAGTGGAGGTTCAATGATCGATAATGAATTGAAGTGGATGTTAATCGGATTCAAGATCTTCCCATATTGATTTCTCATTTTGTTTATATGCTAGTTAGTTTTAGTTTGTTCGTAAATCTACTTGAAACCCCCCTTTTGTAATTAGGTTTCTCGACCCTTAGCATAATCTAGGTTTTGAATCACGCTGAATATAAAACTCGTCCCTGTTTCCCTGTGGATACGACCCTTACTTCCATTATACTTGCTTAGTGTAAAAGAGAGTAGGAGAAATTTTATCTTTGGCCGGGTGCGGTGCACAACGACACATCCGCGCCCGCCCAAATTTTGGCGCCGTTGCCGGGGAAACGGTGTTACTTGTTTGTATATAGCGTGATTTTTGGATGGTATTACTTGTGCTCTCTGTTTATGCATTGCAAAAGTTCTTCTCAATCAATTTTGCAGATACTTGAAGTGGAGATTGACATGGAACCGCCATTGTCACACATGGAGCACAAGTCCAATGATTGAGCTTAAGGTAATAAGTCGAGCTAAAGACTTTAAACAACAGCGCTTCTCGGGAGGCAACCCGAGACCCCTTTATTTTCTTTCTTTTCCTTTATTTTTCATCAAATTTCCACCACCACAACAAATTTTCTTTCACCCACCGCCCACACACTACAAAAGATCCACAACCAATCTTAATTCACTTTGAGCCCAAATCCACAAAAGAAAACCCGTCGGGAGGACTTCAATAGCTAGGAGTTGGTAACACTAGAGGATTGAGATTGTTAATGTATCTTTTCGATCTCTTAAGCTAGGTGAAAATCTTCAAAATTTAAAACTTTGAACTTGTCATTTGTTTGAGTGATTCGAGGGAGAGGGTTGTGAGTTGAGTTATGAGAATTGAGTTGGTGTTGTTAAGAAATTTGAGTTTGACGGATTGCTTTTCATGAGTTTTGAGCATTCGATCTTCGATTTACCCGATTGTCGGTTCCCCCCCCCATTTTCAGTTTACTTTTTCTTTTAATTGTCGACACATTGAGGACAATGTGTAGTTTAAGTAGGGGGGAGGGTATTCTCATTCTCATGTATCTATGTTGTATATATTACTTTTAATTTGAAATGAAAAATGAAAAAAAAAATAAAAAAAATGATGATGAAGTGAATCCCGCTGAGTTGAAAACCCGCAAGGGCGGGCGACTCGGGCAAAATTGGGGGCCCGGATAGGTTGAAAACCCAAAAAGGACAACCTATGCAAAAAAGTGGCTTATATTGAGCGGGTGAGTTTTGTGAGCCGGAAAAAGAAGAGAGATGAAAAAAATGTGAGAAGCTAGGATGAAAACCCGAAAGGGCTCCTAGGCAAAATGAGAGATTAAGAGAGAATTATACACTTTGAGAACTCATTTGCCGGAGATGGTGTCATAAGGTTGAAAGCGTTTTCGGGTTGGGTTAGTGAATTCATCCTTTGTTTTGTGAAGATCTATTTAAAGTTGGCTTTCACATTCTTTTGGGTTGATTGTTTGTTTTTGGGAGTAAGCATGGAGTATATTCCTTTTTGTCTTTGTTCCATGGCTTGCTTGTTTAGATTAGTTGTAGTAGTAGTAGTTTTAGATCATCTTTTGGAGGTTTGGGAGAGCTGATAGTTTAGTGTGTCGTGAGTCGACATTTTGATTCGTGTTGGTGTTCTTTGGTTATTATTGTTGTCGCGTCTTTGTATTTTTCAGGTGAGCTCGAATCTAAGTGTGGGGGAATCATCGTCCCTTACTTTTAGGTTTTGAGCGGATGTTGTTAAGATGTGATGATGATGTAGTTGATGGAGAGTGTAGGTTGGTGTCGATAGCTTGGGCGATGATTTAATTGGTATTTCTCATTTTTGAGTTTACTCGAGGTCGAGTAAAGTTCAAGTGTGGGGATATTTGATACGCTCAAGTTATACGGTGTTTATATTATATTTTGGGTGCTTTTTGCTAAGGGTCTTGATCATAATTGTTAACGTTTGCATTTTATTTAGCTCTTAGCGGAAGTTCGGAATTTTGTATATTAATTATTGTTAAAGTTGTAAGTTCCGAGCTCCTAGAAGCATTAGTGTTTGGAACGACTCAACATCGTTATACTTGCCAAGCGTCGCCACATGTTCCAATCAAGCATCGTCGCAAGCCGTAGCGAGCATAGCACCAAGCCTACCGAGCGGCCAAAGCATCATCGCCCATCACCGCACGCTCGGCGGCCGAGCTGCCCGGCTCTCGTGCTCGCTCGAAGCCCAAAGCCTACCGAAAGCCGGCAAGCAAGACAACGCAGGTCGCACCTCGCGAGATTTCTCGCACCTCGCGACTGCTTCTCGCACCCTCGCGAGTTACTTCGCACCTCGCGACTTCCTTGGCCTGCCCAACTCTTCGAGCGTGTTTTGGAGGCGGTAGCTCATCGCACCTCGCGACACGTGCCGCACCTCGCGACCCCTAGGTCGGTGTAATTGTCGGTGACTTTTGAGCTTTAGTATAAATACTAAACTTGATTTTTGGACCTAGGGGGCAGCGGCCACAAGGAGAGGGAGTCTCCAAAACTCCACTCCTCTCTTGTTGTCTTCTCTTTTTAGTTTTTATTTTCTAGTTTAGTTTTTGTAGATTTCAATTATGGGATTGGCTTATGCTATGCCGATTGTAGCTTGAACCGTTCTTGAGCGAGATTAATATGGAGCTTCAAGCATTATTGTGAGATCTTTCCTCTCTATTTAGTTTCTTTGATTATGGTTTAATTTCTATGATTGCTTTCTATGGTTTTTGCATAATTATGCTAGGAACGTTACTAGTTTGATTGTGTAATTAATCTAATGCTAGATTTAAGAATAGAATCGGATTGTTTTATTCTTTTATCAATTGGTAGCAAACTAGGGAGTAACTTAGATGCAGATCGTCTTGGTTATTTCTTGGGGAAATTGAATCAACTGTTGAATGTTTATCGCTTGTATGACGTTAGCGGGTCTATTGGTTCTCTTGTGTTTATTGCTTGCTATTGGATTGAACTTAGACGCTATCGGACTAGGTTATCCTTTAGTTAGGGTTTTATAGTCACGCTGATCGTGCTATTCAACTAAGAATAAGGAGAATGCGAGATTAATTCTCAGCAATAGATAATTATGGAAATAATTAGAGTGGAGGTTCAATGATCGATAATGAATTGAAGTGGATGTTAATCGGATTCAAGATCTTCCCATATTGATTTCTCATTTTGTTTAAATGCTAGTTAGTTTTAGTTTGTTCGTAAATCTACTTGAAACCCCCCTTTTGTAATTAGGTTTCTCGACCCTTAGCTTAATCTAGGTTTTGAATCACGCTGAATATAAAACTCGTCCCTGTTTCCCTGTTTCCCTGTGGATACGACCCTTATTTCCATTATACTTGCTTAGTGTAAAAGAGAGTAGGAGAAATTTTATCTTTGGCCGGGTGCGGTGCACAACGACACATCCGCGCCCGCCCAAATTTTGGCGGCGTTGCCGTGGAAACAGTGTTACTTGTTTGTATTTAGCGTGATTTTTGGATGGTATTACTTGTGCTCTCTGTTTATGCATTGCAAAAGTTCTTCTCAATCAATTTTGCAGATACTTGAAGTGGAGATTGACATGGAACCGCCATTGTCACACATGGAGCACAAGTCCAATGATTGAGCTTAAGGTAATAAGTCGAGCTAAAGACTTTAAACAACAGCGCTTCTCGGGAGGCAACCCGAGACCCCTTTATTTTCTTTCTTTTCCTTTATTTTTCATCAAATTTTCACCACCACAACAAATTTTCTTTCACCCACCGCCCACACACTACAAAAGATCCACAACCAATCTTAATTCACTTTGAGCCCAAATCCACAAAAGAAAACCCGTCGGGAGGACTTCAATAGCTAGGAGTTGGTAACACTAGAGGATTGAGATTGTTAATGTATCTTTTCGATCTCTTAAGCTAGGTGAAAATCTTCAAAATTTAAAACTTTGAACTTGTCATTTGTTTGAGTGATTCGAGGGAGAGGGTTGTGAGTTGAGTTATGAGATTTGAGTTGGTGTTGTTAAGAAATTTGAGTTTGACGGATTGCTTTTCATGAGTTTTGAGCATTCGATCTTCGATTTACCCGATTGTCGGTTCCCCCCCCCATCTTCAGTTTACTTTTTCTTTTAATTGTCGACACATTGAGGACAATGTGTAATTTAAGTAGGGGGGAGGGTATTCTCATTCTCATGTATCTATGTTGTATATATTACTTTTAATTTGAAATGAAAAATGAAAAAAAAAAAAAAATGATGATGAAGTGAATCCCGCTGAGTTGAAAACCCGCAAGGGCGGGCGACTCGGGCAAAATTAGGGGCTCGGATAGGTTGAAAACCCAAAAAGGGCAACCTATGCAAAAAAGTGGCTTATATTGAGCGGGTGAGTTTTGTGAGCCGGAAAAAGAAGAGAGATGAAAAAAATGTGAGAAGCTAGGATGAAAACCCGAAAGGGCTCCTAGGCAAAATGAGAGATTAAGAGAGAATTATACACTTTGAGAACTCATTTGCCGGAGATGGTGTCATAAGGTTGAAAGCGTTTTCGGGTTGGGTTAGTGAATTCATCCTTTGTTTTGTGAAGATCTATTTAAAGTTGGCTTTCACATTCTTTTGGGTTGATTGTTTGTTTTTGGGAGTAAGCATGGAGTATATTCCTTTTTGTCTTTGTTCCATGGCTTGCTTGTTTAGATTAGTTGTAGTAGTAGTAGTTTTAGATCATCTTTTGGAGGTTTGGGAGAGGCGATAGTTTAGTGTGTCGTGAGTCGACATTTTGATTCGTGTTGGTGTTCTTTGGTTATTATTGTTGTCGCGTCTTTGTATTTTTCGGGTGAGCTCGAATCTAAGTGTGGGGGAATCATCGTCCCTTACTTTTAGGTTTTGAGCGGATGTTCTTAAGATGTGATGATGATGATGTAGTTGATGGAGAGTGTAGGTTGGTGTCGATAGCTTGGGCGATGATTTAATTGGTATTTCTCATTTTTGAGTTTACTCGAGGTCGAGTAAAGTTAAAGTGTGGGGGGTATTTGATACGCTCGAGTTATACGGTGTTTATATTATATTTTGGGTGCTTTTTGCTAAGGGTCTTGATCATAATTGTTAACGTTTGCATTTTATTTAGCTCTTAGCGGAAGTTCGAATTTTGTATATTAATTATTGTTAAAGTTGTAAGTTCGAGCTCCTAGAAGCATTAGTGTTTGGAACGACTCAACATCGTTATACTTGCCAAGCGTCGCCACATGTTCCAATCAAGCATCGTCGCAAGCCGTAGCCGAGCATAGCACCAAGCCTACTAAGCGACCAGCATCATCGCCCATCACCGCACGCTCGCCAGCCCGAGCCTGCCCCCGGCTCGTGCTCGCTCGAAGCCCGGCCTACTGGGAAGCCAGCAAGCGGCACAACGCAGGTCGCACCTCACGACTCCGCTCGCACCTCGCGAGTTACTTCGCACCTCGCGACTTCCTTGGCCTGCCCAACTCTTCGGCGTGTTTTGGAGGCGGTAGCTCATCGCACCTCGCGACTCGTGCCGCACCTCGCGACCCCTAGGTCGGTGTAATTGTCGGCTGACTTTTGAGCTTTAGTATA
Source organism: Beta lomatogona (assembly GCA_947646795.1). NCBI lineage: Eukaryota > Viridiplantae > Streptophyta > Magnoliopsida > Caryophyllales > Amaranthaceae > Beta > Beta lomatogona. The sequence continues at coordinate 837,300 of CANSNZ010000421.1, read as the reverse complement.
AATACTAAACTTGATTTTTGGACCTAGGGGGCAGCAGCCACAAGGAGAGGGAGTCTCCAAAACTCCACTCCTCCCTTGTTGTCTTCTCTTTTTAGTTTTTATTTTCTAGTTTAGTTTTTGTTGATTTCAATTATGGGATTGGCTTATGCTATGCCGATTGTAGCTTGAACCGTTCTTGAACGAGATTAATATGGAGCTTCAAGCATTATTGTGAGATCTTTCCTCTCTATTTAGTTTCTTTGATTATGGTTTAATTTCTATGATTGCTTTCTATGGTTTTTGCATAATTATGCTAGGAACGTTACTAGTTTGATTGTGTAATTAATCTAATGCTAGATTTAAGAATAGAATCGGATTGTTTTATTCTTTTATCAATTGGTAGCAAACTAGGGAGTAACTTAGATGCGAGATCGTCTTGGTTATTTCTTGGGGAAATTGAATCAACTTGTTGAATGTTTATCGCTTGTATGACGTTAGCGAGTCTATTGGTTCTCTGTGTTTATTCTTTGCTATTGGATTGAACTTAGACGCTATCGGACTAGGTTATCCTTTAGTTAGGGTTTTATAGTCACGCTGATCGTGCTATTCAACTAAGAATAAGGAGAATGCGAGATTAATTCTCAGCAATAGATAATTATGGAAATAATTAGAGTGGAGGTTCAATGATCGATAATGAATTGAAGTGGATGTTAATCGGATTCAAGATCTTCCCGTATTGATTTCTCATTTTGTTTAAATGCTAGTTAGTTTTAGTTTGTTCGTAAATCTACTTGAAACCCCCCTTTTGTAATTAGGTTTCTCGACCCTTAGCTTAATCTAGGTTTTGAATCACGCTGAATATAAAACTCGTCCCTGTTTCCCTGTGGATACGACCCTTATTTCCATTATACTTGCTTAGTGTAAAAGAGAGTAGGAGAAATTTTATCTTTGGCCGGGTGCGGTGCACAACGACACATCCGCGCCCGCCCAGACCTCAACAAGGCTTGTCCTAAGGACAGTTTCCCTTTGCCTAAGTTGGATCGTCTGGTAGACTCCACAGCCGGCCATGCTTTGCTGAGCTTCATGGACGCCTATTTAGGTTTTCATCAAATCCCGATGTGGCCAGAGGATCAGGACAAAACGTCCTTCATTACTGAAAAAGGACTGTATGGCTGGTTGAGGATGTCATTCGGCCTACACAATGCCCCGGCCACTTTTCAAAGACTGATCAATACCATTTTTCAGCCACAGATGGGAAGAAACATGGAGGCATATATTGACGATATGATAGTCAAGAGCCGTCAAGAAGAAAGTCATGTTGGTGATTTGAGAGAAACTTTTGAAACTCTCAGGAGATACAAGTTAAAGCTGAACCCCAGCAAATGTGTCTTTGGGGTCTTGTCAGGGAAGTTCTTAGGTTTCTTGGTGGACCAGAGGGGAATAGAAGCTAATCCCGAAAAGATTCAAGCCATTCTAGATATGAAGTCCCCTTCAAAGACAAAGGAAGTGCAGAGACTGACGGGTTGCTTGGCTGCCCTTGGACATTTCTTGTCTAAGTCAGGCGACAAGTGCCATCACTTCTTTGCCACGATCAAGTAAAAGGCCAAGTTTGAATGGACAGCAGAGGCAGAGCAAGCTCTTCAGCATGTCAAAGATCACCTTCGGCAGCTGCCTAGGTTGGTCAGTCCAGCCGAGGGGGAAAAACTATTTGTATACTTGGTTGTGTCCATTCAAGCTGTGAGTGCCGTTCTGTTGGCTGAAAGAGAGTCCGTCCAAGTTCCCATATACTTTGTGAGTCATGTGCTCAAGGATGCGGAAAATCGGTATCCTCCCGTTGAGAAGTTTGGATTGGCCCTAGTCATGGCCAGCAAAAAGTTAAGGCCTTATTTCTTGGCGCACAGTATAATTGTCTACACTGATCAACCTTTGAAGCAAGTTCTACAGAAGATGGAAGCCGCTGGGCGGATGCTAAAATGGGCGGTTGAGCTTAACATGTTTGATATATCATTTGAACCAAGGAAGCCATTAAGGGGCAAGCCTTGGCAGATTTTATAGTTGAGCTTACTCGGCCAACCATAGAGCCAATATCTGATCCAGCTAGAGGAAGGAAGCATTGGACGCTCATGGTTGATGGATCGTCCACAGTCAATGGATGTGGAGCAGGAATCATTTGTCAATCTCCCGAAAGGGACAAGTTTGAATATGCATTAAGATTCCAATTCAAAGCGTCCAATAACGAAGCTGAATATGAAGCACTCTTAGCTGGAATCAAAATGTGCAAGGCGGCTAGAGCTGTTGAGATTGAGGCCAAATCGGACTCCCTCTTAGTCGTCAGCCAGGTCAATGGAGATTTTGAATGCAAAGAAGCATCAATGAGCAAATACATGCGGCCCGATCAAGGATGAGATAAAGCCATTAAAACGATTTGTTCTCGACCAAGTACCAAGGTCGAAAAATCATCAGCGGATGCTCTCTCGAAATTGGCGGCTCGGGTGAAGGTGATGTGCCAAGAACAGTTTTTGGGAAGTCAAACCCAAAAAGAGCATCGACCAAGAGCGAATTATGTTTCTTAACCGAGGAGCCGTCCTGGATGGAGCCTATCATAGAATACAAGAAGACGGGACGATTGCCTTCGACCCCGTAGAGGCTAAGTATGTGAAGGCTGGAGACAAGTGGTTTGAACTATGGGACGAGACACTTTACAAGAAGTCATTCAACCGCCCTCCGCTCAAGTGCATCACCGAGAGAAGATGGTCCGGAGGTTCGAAAGAACTCCATGAGGGAGCTTGTGCTTCTCACATTGGGGGAAGAGCTTTAGGAGAGAAGGCTTTAAGGACGGGGTACTACTTGGCCTACCTTAAAGGAGGATGCTTTAGTCCATGCAAAGAAGTGTGACAGTTGTCGAAGCATGGAAATGTGCATCGAAAACCGTCCAACTACTTAACCCCCATCTTGTTCCCTCTGCCTTTTGCCAAATGGGGCATGGATATCCTAGGACCTTTCCCCGTGGGCCTTGGGCAAAAGAAGTTTGTGATAGTGGCAGTTGACTACTTCACTAAATGGATAGAGGCGAAGCCATGCGAGGAATAACAACAAACGATGTCAAGGGCTTCATTTGGAAAAACATTATAACTCGTTTTGGCATGCCACAGTCCATCGTCTTCGATAATGGGCCACAGTTTGAAACGCCTAAACTGAAGGAATGGTTGGCGGAAAGAGAAATAAAAGCTCACTTCGCTGCAGTCGCCCACCCACAAGCCAATGGGCAAGAAGAGTCCTTCAACAAGATTTTATCAAATGGAATCAAAAGGAAGCTGGAGAACGCCAAGGGGCAATGGGTTGAAGAGTGCCGGTTGGTATTATGGTCCATCAGGACAACCGCCAAAAACTCAACAGGGAGACGCCCTTCATGTTAGTATACGATGCGAAGCCGTCTTGCCCATCGAGATTGAAGAACCCACCCTGCGAGTCATGTTGTACACAGAAGATGCCAACTGGGCTGCATTGCGCATGCACGGCTTTGGACCAAGTACCAGAAGTCAGGGGCAATACCTTGCTAAGAATGCAATTGTACAAACTGCGTATGGCGCGAGAGTTTAACAAAAGAGTTGTTAGACGACCGCTCAAGGTGGGGGATCTTGTTCTAAGAAACATGGAAGCGGTTGGACGAGCTAAAGAGTTAGGGAAGCTAACACCTAATTGGGAAGGACCTTATCTGATTATCCAAGAGCTACGCAGTGGGACTTTTCGGCTCCAAGATCTAGAAGGACGACCTATACAGCGTACTTGGAATTCAGATAATTTGAAGAAGTACCACGTCTAGTTCAGTTCACTGTCAGATACCTATGAGGTTGTTTGTAGTTGCTCCAAAGTGCCACGGCACATGTTAGGAAGAAGAATTGTATACATGCATCTTGGCATTTAGTCAAGCAAAATCCATATAATACAATTCCTATTTTCTTATTTCTTTGTTTATTTTCACCAAGTTAATCCACTTTGGGGCATTAAATCAGTTACTCGTCTAAAAGTGACAATAACTTGGACAAAAATACAAACAATAATAGAACGTCAAAATTACTCACTTCTATGCCGAACATCACTGTCTCGAAGAGACCGGCCAGGAATGTAACACATACATGGCCGACAAACTGACAATACCTCTAGTAAGAATAACGTCAAAGTCTCTGAGAGAAAGCTGGCCTGAAATAAGTCCTTAGTAAAGGATACTTACTTTCAACGGCACGGACATCTAAGTAGTCCAGACCCTAGTAAGGGATCACTACTTAATGACGAGTGTTACTCCCTCAAGGAAGCCGGCTAAAGCATGCTTTGAACATGTATCTCAAGCTCGTCCATCAACTTCATAAGGCTAGGCCAAGGATGGCTGCTCTCCTTCTTGGACTTTGGCTCGCCCACCATGTACGGTTGAGCTAAGCCCAAGAAAGGGGGGATGATAGAAGCCTATCGAACGACGGACAAAGCTAGGGACCTCATCAGCCTCAGCCAGCATCTCGAAGGCTTTGACGGCCCAGCCTTTAGACGTTTTGATGACTTGCTCCAGACCTTCCTTGGCATCATCGAAGGCCTTGGCCGCCTGATCTTCCAGACGGGCAGTTTTCGCCCTTAGGAGAATATTCTCCCTCCTCAGCTGGGCGGCGGCAAGAAGAGCAGCATCTCTTTCACCCTTTAGATCAGTAGAGAGAGTATCTATGATCATCTTCAGACGGTCTCGCTCCTTGTACTGATCGTTGATGGTAACAAGATATTTCTTGTTCTTGGATTCTAGTTCTGCTGATCTCTTCTCCAAGGCGTCCAGAGACTGACGATGGAGGGTATTAGCTATCTCAATGTCATGGATGGCCTTGTCGCCTGCCGTTGTAGCTAGGTGGACGAGATGCTTATTCTCTTTTCTCAGCTCCCTCGCCCATTCTTCAGTTAGCATGCTGCGAGCAAGAAGCTGGAACAATGAAAAGAAACCAAGTTATTAGACGAGTTACAAAGTCAAAATTTGTACAAAGTATAAAACAAGGCAGGCAGTAAACAATACCTCGACAGCAAGCTGAGACATGTAGCCCACATGCCCGGCTGACGCTCCCCTTAATCCTTTAATGTAGGATTCAGGGTAACACTTGAAGAGCTCCTGCTTAAGCCGCTCTTTTTCCAGCCTTGACATTTTGGCGAAGGCAGGAGAAGACTCCTCGTCCGAATCAATGGTGTGAGGAGTTGGGGGTATAGCAGGGCCTTTGCCCTTATCTGAAAGAGGGGGAGAGTCAGTATCTTGATAGGAAAGACGATGGCTTGTCTATTGGACGGACTCATGGACCGTCCACCGACCCGCATCGTCCTAACTATATTCGGGTAATACGACTCACCAGACGAGAGTGATGTTGTCCTAACAGCTAAAGGCATCTGCGGCACCAGCTTAGCCACCGAGCCGCTGAACCCTAGATAGTTCTCGGCAGCAGTCTCAGATTCTGGTGCAACCAAAGCTAAGGCGGACTCTGGGTTGATCTCGGCGAGTTGGCGGCAAAACGCTTCAGCGGAACAAAGAAGATGCGCACCCTTTTCCCCCCTCGGCGGGGGCACGGTTGAAGGCTCCTTTTTAAGGGCCTTGACTTGTGGGGGAGGCATGTTTCTCTCCCCAACCTCGCCAGCAGGAGCCGTCTTATCTGCCCTCTTCCTTGTAAAGCCCTTAGGCTTCTTCGCTGAAGGCTGGTCAGCTGCTGTGGTTGGCCTCTTTTTGGACGAGGACGACTTCCCAGGTGGAAGTTTGTTTGTAGGAGCATTTTTCTGCAAAAAGTGAACAAGTTATCAAATTGGTCGTCCAAGGAACAAAAGTTATAATTACAAGACTTCAGACGAAAATCACCCGAAGAAGGAAGGCGTCTTAAAATGAGCACCTCCTCTCCTAAAGGAACCTCGTCTGAGCAAATTTCTGAATACAGACGAGGGTGGCCAGAAGAAGGTAGTCGTCCAAGCCTGGACGTTCTCCTTCTCCATGCTGATTTCGCCCAAGAAAAGAAAAAATAAAGTCTTGGACGAGTCCCAAAGGTACTCATCCAAAGATATCCAAATCACAGATGAGGGTGGCCCGAAGAAGGTAGCCGTCCAAGCATGGACGTTTTCCTTCTTCATGCTAACTTCGTCCGGAAAAAGAAAAGAAAGGTGATTTATAAACTCTCAGACGAGTATGGCCCCAAGAAGGTGGCCGTCCAAGCTTGGACGCCTTCCTTCTTCGGGCTACCCTCGTCCAGAGAAAGTTAAGAATGGCGCTCGTCGATGGACTACAAAGTCTCAAACGAGTATGGCTCCAAGAAGGTGGCCGTCCAAGCTTGGACGCCTTCATTCTTCGAGTTACCCTCATCCAAGAGAAAGTTATGAATAGCGCTCGTCCATGGACTACAACCTTTCAGACGAGTATGGCTCCAAGAAGGTGGCCGTCCAAGTTTGGACGCCTTCCTTCTTCGAGTTACCGTCTTTCAGAGAAATGTATGAATGGCGCTCGTCCATGGACTACAAACTCTCAGACGAGTATGGCCCAAGAAGGTGGCCGTCCAAGTTTGGACGTTCTCCTTCTTTGGGTGATTCTCGTCCAAAAATCGGATGCAAATTCCAGACGAGCCACAATGATACTCGGCAAAAAAAAAAAAAAATATTATTATTGTTGTGTTACCAGTGTTTCAGCCCTTTTCTCGGCACTGCTCTTTGCATACTCCTTCCACAGATTGTCTGTAAATTTGGACATGTTGATTTCCCCCGTCCAAGATGCTTTGAGACGTTGTCTGGCCGAGTCTGCAAAGAAAGACAAAAATGGGTTTGTCAAATGAATTATGGAAGTTTTACTTGTAAGATTTTAAATATATACCTTTATCATCGGCCAACCGCAAGCTGGCGGTGACCAAGAAGTCGTCTTGGTAAAACATTTCCTTAAAGGGTATCCAGTTAGATGGCCCCTTAAAAGATCGTTGGTCGGGCCTGGAGTACTCTTTTGTTCTGAAGTACTCCACCACTTCTTCGTCGAAATTATCCTCCAGGTCCAGCCAGGACTGCTTTCGTCCCGTATTCGTGACGGACCGATTATAGAATCTATAGCCCTCAGTGGCTGAATCATTGGCCGCCTTTAAAAATATGAAATCGGCTTTCCATTCATACATCTTCGAAGGCTTCCGCCAAGCCGTCAGGAAGACAGGACGGTTGCAGATGCTGAGCCATGCCCCGTCCACGGCCCCAGGTACCTTGGCCGCGTAATGGATGTGGGTAAAGGCTTGAAGGGAAAGGGCTAGGCCGCGTAGCTCACAGACGGCAATGAACGTCAGGACGTTGTGCCAAGCGTTTGGAGCCAGCTGATTATGGCCGGTGTGGTAGTGCTGCAGCACTTGTTCTATGAAGTCATGGTGAGGAAACCTCAATCCCGCATCTAAGGCCAGTTTATAGACGGCGAAATGGTTCCTGGGAGCGCTCAGGATCGTCGCGTCTTTATTTGGAATGACAAAGGAGAAGCCCGGCATGGGCATATAAGACAATAAATAGTTAGGGTCTGGGCCGATTTTCTCTAACCATTTTCGGTTGACCAAGATGAAGCCAGGGTCAGAGAGGGGACCTAGACGCCTCCTAATTTCCGACGAGGTGGTCGAAGCCTCGTCTGACTCCTCGGCATTATCAGGCTCGCTGACGTTATTACCTTCGCCGGTCTCCGCCATATCGATGTCTCTGCCATATCGATGTCTCTCGCGAAATGCGGCTTCAGGGTTTAACTCGGAGTCTTCTGCATTATAGTCAAAAGGAGGCCCGCCCAAAGGCTGAGCACTCTGGACCTCTCTTGCCACATCGGGCACCCGTCCAGTAGAATCCTCCATATTTGAGCTACTTGACGGGATTATTGCTTTTCGTCTTAGACGGGTCGTTTGTTTGACGCGCGTCAGATTACCCTGCACAGGTAAAGACTGGGTCGTCTGACTTTCTCGGCCGAAACCATGAAAAAATATATACTCGGCCAGAGGAGGCCCAACTCTAGAATGTGCAGAAGAAGAAGTATCGGTTCTAGGGTCAAGGCAAGCTCTTGGTCGGCTAGGATTATTTGATGAACAAGATTCCATTTTATAATAGAGAACAAAGAAACGATACCTGCTAAGAACGTCTGGACGACTCAGAGAAGAGTGATGAAGCTGGACGATCTCTCTCTCTCTCTCTAGAAAAGTTGCAGAGCTCCTCTCTCTAGAAAAATTCGCTCAAGGTGTGAAATGATTAAATGTCCTCACACCAAGAGTATTTATAGGGGGTGTAAAAAAACTTGTGGAGCCGGTCAGAAATGACCGAAGAAAAGAAGGCAACGGTCGGTTATGACCGGCAAAATCCTAGAAAGGGCGCGTCATTTCCTCCATTTTGAATGCACTACCTTCTGTAAAACGAGCCTCAACCGTCAGATGGTCCAACAGAAAGTTACCTTGGGTAAAAGGGCATTAACCGTCAGATGGGCCAACAGTGAAAGCCCTTTTAGGGGCAAATGTTGTAGCCTAACATCTACGGCTCTCTTAACGACACAGGGGCTCATCAGAGCCGTACACGTGTCACCCTATTCAAAATGAAAAGAAGGCTTAATCTCTAGGCTATACTCAGTTGGGGTAAAAGGATTGAATTTCTGGCCCAACAGTCAGAATCCAGTACTACCAGGTGGCTGAAGGAGAGTGGTTAATAGACTTTCACCGATCCCGTCCCGCCATGTGTCATGATCTGATTCCCCAGCCAATCAGAAGCCACTATTCTAGGGCAGATTTTAAGGATAGCTGTCAACTTGCTATCACTATAAATACCCCTGAAATCAGGAGAAACATTCATTCAATGCAAACAGTGTAAAGTTACTCTGATAAAATACTCTCTCACCTTCTCTCTCTATCTCTACTTTCTCTCACTACTCCTGATATCTGACTTAAGCATCGGAGGGGGAACCACCACCCAAACCTCCAGGGTGGGTCCCTTTTTGCAGGTTCGGGAGCAGAGCCCAGACCAAGGACTAAGCGGATTCAGACATCGTTGCACAAGTCTCCAGCTGAAGAACACTCAAGATACTAATTTACTTGCTCGACAAGGAAGCTAAGCCTACAGCTTACTTGTTGGACAAGTAGACAAAACAGGTAGTTTAGCATAGAGGTATCCATTTAGTTAACTAGGGTAGGGGATAAATGAATTAATTTAGTACACTAGTAGAATTAATGCTTATTGCTGCGGTGATATTGCTGCGGTTTTACCCATACGCAGCAATATATAACGACAAAAAAAAAGGTAAATTATAAAATAAATATATTGTTGCGGTTTTTAATATGGTTGCAACAGTAAACTTTGGCCAAATAGTTGACCTTTTGACCAACCATATTGCTGCGTTTTCTAGAGAAAACAGCAGCAATATATATCCAACGGATTTTTTCAAAAAAGTGTAACATTTTATTCCTGAAATATATTGCTGCGGTCTCTTTCAGAAACCGCAGCAATATATTAAAATAATGTTAAAAAAATATTATTTTAATATATTGCTGCGGTTTTTGTCAGAAACCGCAGCAATATATTAAAATAATGTTTAAAAAAATATTATTTTAATATATTGCTGCGGTTTTTGTCATAAACCGCAGCAATAGCCAATAGGTTTATTAGGGTTTTTGGTTCTTAAATGTAGTTGTGCGCCGTTTACTCATATCATCTCTCCCAAAAAAAAATTGCCTCTCTCTTCTCGTGTCATCTCTTCTCTGTACCTTCTCTCTCATCTTCTCCCTCTTCTATGTACCTTCTCTCTCATCTTCTCCCACCATTTCTGCAGCCGTCGACCACAT